>JBCNJP010000020.1:2926812-3193844 GCA_039602395.1 Deinandra increscens subsp. villosa | reverse complement strand
GAATTGTAGAACTACTAGAAGATGTGTCACCTTCTGAAACAACTAGCAATCATCAACTTGGGGGGGAAAATGTTCAAAGAGATGAACCTCAAGTCGATGATGTTGCGATTCCACTTCGTAGATCCGAAAGGGTCGTACGTGAACCGGATAGATGGATTGGTCTAGTCGAATCCGAGGATAACGTATCAGGAGATCTCAATGAGCCTCCGAACTTCAAAGCTGCATTATCAGATCCGGAATCTGACAAATGGCTTGAAGCTGCGAATGTGGAAATGAAATCCATGCAAGATAACCACGTTTGGACCCTGGTTGATCTTCCTCCTAACGCTAGAACCGTTGGGAGCAAATGGCTCTTCAAGAAGAAGACCGACATGGATGGAAATGTACACACCTATAAAGCTCGTCTCGTGGCGAAAGGTTATACTCAACGTTTTGGCGTTGACTATGATGAGACCTTTTCACCAGTAGCAGACATTAGAGCTATTAGGATTCTCTTAGCCATAGCAGCGTACTATGACTTTGAGATATGGCAAATGGATGTTAAGAATGCCTTCTTAAATGGTTACTTGGATGAAGAAGTCTATATGGATCAACCTGAAGGGTTCATTGATCCAAAACATCCCAACCAAGTATGCAAGCTTCAAAGGTCCATTTATGGACTAAAGCAAGCATCGAGGAGTTGGAATAAACGGTTTGATGAAGAAATCAAAAAGTTTGGTTTCGTTCAGAATCCCGATGAGCCATGTGTATATCGCAAAGCTAGTGGGAGTAATGTTACTTTCCTTGTCTTATATGTAGATGACATATTGATAATAGGAAAACACATTCCAATGTTGCAAGATGTAAAATCCCATCTTGGAAAGTGTTTTGCTATGAAAGACTTGGGAGAAGCAGCATTCATTCTTGGAATCAAGATCTATAGAGATAGAACTAAGCGGTTGATTGGACTAAGTCAAAGTGCTTATATTGATAAGATCTTGAAGCGATTCAAGATGGAGAATTCCAAGCGTGGTATAGTACCAATGCAGGAAGGACTTGGTCTGTCGGTCAAACAAGGTGCTTCTACACCTGATGAGGTGAAGCGTATGCAGAGAGTCCCTTATGCTTCGGCTGTAGGATCTATAATGTATGCGGTGAGATGCACTAGACCCGATATAGCGTTTGCGCAAAATATCGTTAGCCGTTATCAACAGAATCCAGGTGAAAGTCACTGGACTGCTGTTAAGACCATTCTCAAGTACCTACGGGCTACTAGAGATTTGTTTTTGGTATATGGGGGAAATCCAGATCAAGAGCTCAAAGTGACTGGATACTGTGATGCTGGATTTCAGACTGATAGAGATGACACGAAGTCTCAGTCTGGGTACGTCTTCGTTATGAATGGAGGCGCTGTGGATTGGAAAAGCAAGAAACAAACCACAGTTGCTATGTCTGCAACAGAGTCAGAGTACATTGCTGCTTCGGAAGCTGCAATGGAGGCTGTCTGGATAAGGAAGTTTATTAGTGGGCTAGACATTGTCCCCACAAGTAACTTGCCGATCGACATGTACTGCGATAACTCGGGTGCATTAGTCATCGCCAAAGAACCTGGAGTTCAGAAGGGCGCCAGACACTATGCCAGGAGATATCACTATGTTCGTGAGCAGATCGAACTAGGTGAAATCAAATTACTCAAAGTTCACACAGATAGTAACTTAGCTGATCCTTTCACGAAAGCTTTGTCGAGGCCGAAGCTTGAAAGGCATGCCGAGGGCATGGGACTTAAATTGGCTGGTTAAATCATGTATGTCTGATGTTCGGTATTTGGATAAGGGATGTTAAACAATTTCTGTTTATATAATGAAATAAAGTATTTGATATGTTTGATTTCATTTAATGGTTAAGTTGTGTCCTATATTTGCATGTTTAATCCTTGAGTACTTGTCAAGTATTCTAAATTGTCCATTATCGATTAACTATATGGGAGTATAGTTAAACTAAGACAAAATCTGAGTGATTGGTTTGGATGGTCCCACCAAACTCACATGGTATTCATTGGATGCATACTGGACTGACCCACTAACGAATTATCACTTTATGGATCGTCGTCATTGAGTGAAATTCGTAAATGGTTGCTTTACTTATCCTTAGACTTGAGATACAAGCAGGTCATGCATGTATGGATTGCACCTACTTGATATAGGTCTAACTATCCTGAATAAGGTAGTACAAAAGGGCTATTTTCAGTAAGTGTAGTGAAGTATGTGACTTGACACGTGTAGTCAAGAGGATTTGTTCCTTCAGCTTTGTGCTGAAGCAGATACCACTGGGCCCCTCATTGGACTGATTAAGATGTTTGCATGGCCGTGCCCAAATGAAATCTAGAGATGTCTCGATTTACAATTTGGTAATCTTAAGTTAGTTGTGAGAATGAGAAACAGAATCGTTAAAGTATGGAATGACTTTGATCCGTATCCATATTTAACACGGTATCGGTAACAAAGGGATAGTAAATGACTGTACCATTTAAATACACTTTGAGAAACTGTACTTAAATATTTCTGGGAGCATTGGCGTGTTGCTAGACGCTAACCAATGTTATTACCTTTACTATTGCAAGCTCAAGTGGGAGCTGTAGGGATATGATCATGTAATAGTAAGCGTATGTCCGGATATTATTTAAGCCTACGGGGTCACACGTCTCGACACCAAATGTATTAATATTAATTAATGGTTAATTAATATTTATCACGAACATTTAACGAGGTTTCGTTAAAAACTAACAGTTAATTGTTAACAGAGGGGTGTTAGTTGTAATTAGAGAGAATTGTAATTGGATTACAATTGAGAAAAGGTTGTGGATAAGGCCTCTAGGCTGAATTCGGCTAGGGCTCTTATGCCTATCCCTTTTGCTTGTTTATCAAGTAATCTAATCCTATAAATAGACCCTCTGGGTTTAAGGATTAGCTGCTGCTTTTATCAGATAAAAGAAAACCCTAATTCTCTCTCTCTACTCTCTCGAAATCGGCAACAAGAAAACCCAAGAGGGTTTGCGATTTCTTGTGTGGTTCGACCAAGCCTACATCAAGAGAAGTTCGTGGTCGGTTGCTAGCACATAGCATTGGTGTGTCGTGTGTGCGATCGTAGAGGGATTTGTATCAAATCCTCCAAGAGATCAAGTCAATCCGAGCTCATAAGGTAAACATGTTCTATCCGGTTAATTAGATTAATTCATAGGATTCTTTCCGCTGCGTACTCGTGTTTTGATAAATAGTTATATAACCCAACACAACATACCTTAGCCCATTCAATAATCTATTGATGCTTCCTCTTCAATATCCTCATTCTCTTCTTCTTCCACTACCAATTACAGACCCCCTGAACGGATATCAAAATCGGAAACTACGAAAATTCGTTTGGGGATAGAGAAATTGAAAAGAGTGATATAGTAAATGTCGCAGAGTTGATGAATTACCTTCGCTCTCATCCTGAAGCCGACCGGATTTCAAAGTTCCGAAAGCAGAAGCGAAGGAGAGCAGCGGAGTTGAGGGTTCAATTTATGGTGAGACCCTAGAACAGAATACGCCGAGTGGATTTCAAAGTTACGAAAGCGGAAGTGAATGAGTGCGGCGAAGCTTAGGGTTCAATTTATGGTGAAACCCTAGAATAGTATACGCCGACTGGATTTCAAAGTTCCGAAAGCGGAAGTGAATCAGAGCGGCGGAGCTTAGGGTTCAATTTATACAAAAATTGCTCGACCTAACATCTGCAACGAGAAATCCTCTAGAAACACAATAGCAATCGGATTTCCATAGGGCAAATCGTTCAATATGAGCTAAGAAAAAGAAACACAAAAGCAATCGGATTTCCTCTATTCATTGATCTAAACTTAAAACAATCTCGTGAATTAGAGAAGAAATAACACGTACCAGAGCTAATCGAATAAAATTAGATCAAATTCTTTCTCCGTGGCTTCATAATCGACCTCGGTGGTGGTGGTTAGAGAATCGGCTGAGCAGACTTAGGGCTTGTAATTAGGGCTGAAGCCGGAGATGACTTAGGGGCTTAGGGCTTGTAATCGGCCGTACAGAGACGTGACTGCAGCTTCGATTGAACGAAGGAACGAAGGGAAGAGAGATCGTGTTTAAGGGAGGAGAGACGTGACTGCAACTCCGATTGAAGGGAGGAGAGAATTTTTAGGAACGAAGCGGAGGGAAATTTTGGGAACTTTTAAGCGGGGGGAACTTTTTAAGGTATGTGAATATTTTGGTTAAAATTTAAGCGGCAAAATGAAAAAATAAAAGACGACAGTTAAAGATGACGGGCAGTTTTTATGTGTACTCCGTGTTTTTTTTTATTATTTATGACAGATATTTATGACGCGCAAAAATGCGCGTCATCTACCCTTAGGATTTTACATTTCTTGACAGTTTTTATATGACAATCGTTTTTGCGCGTCATTAATCACCGCGCGTCATCGTTCGCGTGTCAAGAAAGGCCCTTTTTCTAGTAGTGTATATTATTAGCTTGAATTTCTATAAATAGCAAGAGGCGATGGGGCGATATAATTATTTGTTAAGCTCCACAAAAACTCAGTTGGTGATAAAGATAGAAAAAAAGCGGATTCAAGTGATGGTTTTGGTATTTTTGTGGTGTATTTGGAGGGCCCGAAATGATCAAGTTTTTAGAGGAAGAAGTCCTATTTGCGGACAGATCGTGCTTGAGATTAAAGATTGGGCTACTTTTTGGATGAAGAGTAGGAGACCTGTTAAAGTTCGGGATGATTAGTTTATAGTTGGGGCTTTGCATTTTTTTTTTTTGTCTTTAGTTTGGTGATGCATGTAAATTCTGTTGTTTCCATACTTTGTTTTGATGGTGGATAAATTTTGTTTCTCAAGAAAAATTATTTGTCAAGCGGTTTCACAATATGTTTTAGAGTAAACTTCGATTTTAGTTTTTATGGTTTATTTTAAATAATAATTTTAGTCTAACAATTCTAGTTTCATCAAATTTGTCAAAATAGCTTTCAATTTGTCATAATTAACTATGCGAACTTAATACGATCCAAATTTTCTCTTAAGTTTCTATTAAGTATTAAAAATGCTCTTACTATTATAAATATAAATAATTAAATTAGAAATATATTAAAGATAGGTAAATGTAATGTTTACTCTATCTCCGGTGAAAGTGTATTTTGTATTTTATATTATGTAAGTCATACCCATGTTGGATTTACAATGAGGTACTTATACTACACTTTTAGTGGTGATATCATTATGACGTAGGTAACCGTTTTGAGAGTGACCCATTTCCTCTCATTGGCAGCAACAAGTCACGCTTTTCTCGAAGGTTACATGGCAACATTTGATTGAAGGATAGCGGAGATTATGTGGCCAATACTTCATCATGATATCTTCAACAAACTTCAGGATGTTAGGTGCATGACACACGCTTTCTTCTGTGTGCTAGTTAATATTACGGATCGGGTTCAGCCTCGGTCTGTCTTATCATACCTCTTCAAGCCCCGCCCCCCTAGTCTGGAGGGTCTAGCGTCTAATCACGCGGATTTCCACTCAAATAACCATTACTGTAAGTCACGGGAAATGAAGCTAACGAACTGTAGATGTGTCTTGTGTGTCAATTGTCACCACAACAATTAACTGTATTGAAATAAGTCAATAATGTACCCGCTTGACCTCCAGTCAATGTTAGGGCTACTAACACGGGTAGGGTTTGTCAAACCCCGATAGTACTATCCATGATTACCTCGCTATGTATCATTTATTAACGTTCCATCTGTGAAAGGACTTAAAGCGATGAGAAATGTATTATGTAATCAGTGTGCATTAAAATAGTAAAATTATGTTCATAGACAATGCGTAGATAACCTTAACGCATGTTGGAAAATGTATTGAAAGCATTAATATCACTGGATATATTGAAAGTATTGAAATCCTTGATCGAAAGTATTAAAATCATTGAAAATTATTGAAAGCATGTAATCTACCCCAAACGTATCTAATAAAACCATTAAAAGAGGGGGTCGTAAACTCACTTGTGAGTGATGCTTAAGCCAATAGAGACACCGAACTAAATGCATCATAAATATATTTTTAAGACACTTAGATTCTATATGCGATATGACAAACATGCAAGATGTTCATCCAACCAAGTTTTGAGTTTTTGATAACTGAGATTTGTTAGAAAATTGTTTTGAAAACCATTTGAAAACCTACCACTTGTGATCGTTTGAGTATTACAAATTAATACATTCATTCATAAATATAATCACGTAGGAGACAACCTTGTATTAGCATATCATGACCATGCAACATTACACATAAGCAAGTACATGATATAAATCACAATTATCAAGATATAGTACTTTTAATCGTAAGCTTTCACATTTCTACAAAATCCTATTTTTAAGATAGGCAACGTCAGCTACCACATAATATTTCAACCATGATCAAAAATGAGTTCACATAAGATATTCTTCCATAATATTAATCAACATGTCGTATGTTCGTTAACAATTTGTACGAGATAATCATATAACTACGTATAGTTGTTCATGCATACGTAAGATCATGTCATTTCCTATCATGGATCACCTGGATATATTTTATGTTAATCATCGAGTAAGTTTTCATAAATACGTAATACAACATGCATTATTTCAAAGATTCACATAAAATCATACTAGGGTTTTTCTAAGTCATGAAGCATGCACTTTGATACGTATCTATGATTCATACAACATACAAGTATGTATAACATCTTCACATGATGCATAACGTTTCTTATTTAGTCTTAATAAACTCAAGTAACATGATTGATAACTAACATGTGACCATAAAGTAACATCTCATACTTAGATTCTTTTTTAGAATCTGTCGGGTTTTTTAGTTAACTTTGTGTCTTGATTTACTAAATCAAATGAGCTCTTTAGGTCTTAAAATTTTTTATGAAAAAACGATATATATCTTAGCTTTCCAAAAATATAAGATTCATAATTTTGTGACATCTTTAACGGTTTCAAATTGTAACCAAATGTTTATCGGGTATTTTACAGAACAATTCTACGAAAAAGCTATATTTGAGTGGAGATAATTCAATGAAAATTGTCCAATAATACAACTTTTTAAGTTAACTCAAAACAATATATTTTATCCAAAAGGTTTGCTTCATTTGGTTTTGTTTTGATAAAGTTATGACCGTTGGAAGTGAGTCCAAGTATTTATCAAAAATGTCATTTTTAACCACTTATTTTGTTAATTATCTTTGAGGTATCAAATCTCAATGAAAATTAATAAAACCACTTAGCTTGAAAATATAACTTTTTAAAATTAACTCTAGGATCAAAATAGATCATTTTTTATAAGTTTTGGTTGAGATATTAACTGTTAAAGTCGGCCCATTTTCCATAACAGAAGTTGTTTGGAAAGTGTGATGATATTTCTTATGTTTTAAACATAGAACCACTAATACATTCATAGTTTCATGCAAGAAAATATATTCACACATAAACATCAACCTGAAATCACCAAAAAATAGTTATATTTATTTCATAAAAACATTTATGGATCATAGTTTAGAAAACCCTTTTTGTTTCACAAACATAGTTTATAAAATAAATTTTTATTGAAAACTTGGATGAACACTTGGATGGTCAAAACAACTAACGAATGTTTGGAGGTTTACCTCTAGCACTAGGCTAGGTGATGAACCAATGGTGAAGAAAAAATCTTAATGATTCATACGAAGTTCCAAGCTTGAAAGACTTGAACATCAAAGATATGTGGTGGTTTCGTGATGGTGTATAATTGTGATAAATGGGGAGTAGCGATGGGGGTGTTATGGTTCCAGATGGGGTTGTTGCAATGGTGATATGTTGGTGCTAAGGTGGAGTTGTGGTGGCTAGAAAACAGTCGTGCGAGAGAGCGAGAGAGGACGGGAAGGAGACCAGAGGGAGATAGATGAAGAGTGTGGTTGTGTGTGTTGGATCTTGGCATTCATCCCCTTTATTTTTAGGCAAACTTGAAGAAACATAATCATGACAAAGATCTAATACTTGAGATTTTGATTTAATTGTGAGTATGTAGATGAAGATGGAGGTGCAATAATGGATATTTTGCTTAGAATTCATGCATAGATGACAATGGTGATGTGAGGTGGTGGTTGTTGGTACAACCGTCAAAGGAAGTGGGATCAGGTCGAGTGGTGTTTGGTCTTGACCGCGTAATCGGTTTAGATGTCGGGTTTGATCAATAATCATGTCCCATGCAAAGCTGACAGGAAAATAAAATAGGTTTAGAATAAAGACTAACTGACTACATAATAATTACTGGATAAGAATACCAATAAAGACTAGATTGAATAAATAATAACAACCGGATAAGAAATACCAATAAAGACTAGACCGAATAAATTATAATAATCGGATAAAAGATACAAATAAAGACTAGACCGAATAAACGGGTATTTTTGGTGTTCCGAATGTTTCTAATACTAAAACGGGTTCAAGAGAAACACGAACAAATATTGATATGACAGATACGAGTTTAGAGTGTCATCCATGAATAAAAGACAAATTTTGATAAATAAAACGTCTCTTAAAAATAATGCGATGAACGAGATGAATAGTAAATAAATATTTAAATAAATATTCATTTTGATTATTCCATAAAATGTGAAACCCCAATGTCCTTTGTAAATAACAAAATTGTTAATAAAATACTTGTGTGTAAGTAATTAGATGTAAATGAAGATGAAATTAATCGTAATAACATATAATCATAGATAATCTAGATTAGTTAATAGGTAACTGAATGTCAAATTTTGCGGTTATTACATACGTTGGTTGTTAATGGAAAGAGTTAATAAATTGGCATACTGGTACGAGACTTCCTTCCCTGTTGTCAAGCCCACCACTATTCATAGAGTTCTTAGCCTAGCAATTTCTAGAAATTGACCCATTCACCAGCTCGATGTCAAAAACACATATCTTCACGGTGATCTTAATGAAACAATATACATGTTTCAACCTCCACGTTTCACCCATAGTCATTTTCCTAACCATGTTTTCATGTTAAGAAATTGATTATATGGACTAAAGCAAGCACCAAGGGCCTGACACGGACGTTTTCTCGGTTTATTCACAAGTGTGGTTTCCGAAGCACAGTCAGTGATACCTCCTTGTTTGTCTATAAAAAAGGCGATCAAATGGTATATTTATTACTGTACATGAACGGATAATTCTCACCGTCTCAGAAAACGTGTTACTTCACTACATTATCTCCACGTTATCTCTGGATTTTCGAATGACTGACATTGGCCAACTACATTAATTTCTCAACATTAATGCGCACGTCACAACGGTGGACTCTTTCTTTCTCAAAGCCACTACACCAAATATATCCTTGCAAGTGCATATATGTCTAATTACAAACCCTCAGAAACCCCAGTTGACACATCATTCAAACTCAGTGCCTCTAGTGGAAATCTATATGTTGCCTGATGGCACTCTATATCGCCAGCTAGCCAGGGCCCTTCGATGTCTAACATTCACTCGACTAGATTTAACCTGTGTTATCCAACATATTTTCCTCTTTATGCATGCGTCACGTGATCCACATCTTCAATCTCTCAAACGTGTCCTACGGTATCTCTAAGGTAGCCTCGATCACGGCCTCCTCATCTCTCCCTCCAAGTCCCACAAACTCACTGCATACTCTGATGCTGATTAGGGTTGTTCAGATTCAAAGCGACCAACTTCCAGATATTGTATGTTTTTAGGGTACAATCTTGTTTCTTTGCCTTCGAAGAGGCAGCCTACTATCTCTCGTTCCAGCGCCGAGACTGAATACAAGAGTGTTGCTAATGTCGTTGCTGAGATATGTTGCTTACGTAATATGTTATTATAGTTATTCATCCTCACTCGACAAGCCAGTATAGTCTACAATGATAACATCATCGTGGTTTACTTGAACTAGAATCCCATCCAACACCACTAAACTAAACATGTTGAACTCGACATACATTTTGTTCAAGAAAAAGCTCGTATCAAGGATGTTCAATGTGACAACCCATTAATTTTCAAGTCAACTTTTAAACTTTGACTACGTGTTTAGTTAAACTATCCATGCATTAGACTTAATTTATGCGTAAATTAGGTAACATCTTACATGCATACCCGATTAGTAACCTGAAATATGACTGCGGGTCAAATGAACACATATTAATTACCCAAGTCTAACCGGACGAAAGTATTGGTAATCATAATTTACAAAGATAATTTCCATACGAAGTTGGTGGAATTTGATAATAAAAGTTATTATAATGAGATTTATATTTTTATGTGATGAAACTATTCATTATTCATTATGTTAATAATACGTAACTATTATTTATTTTGGACTTTAAATACGTTATTACCCGATTCGGTTTAAAATAGTTTTTATAACGCTTAACTTTATTCGTTTCGTTTAACCATCTCATGAACTTTTCCACCGATGTTTTTTTATATAACTATTAACATTTTAATTATTTAAAAACCCGAATATCAACGCTCTCTCAAGATCCGAGATCATCTGATCACCCAACCCGGTTGCGAAACACGAACCGTCACTCTCTCTAATCGGTTTAACCAAAGCGATTTCCCCGACTTCCCATCTTAAACTAACTAAATACTCTTCTAATCCACCTCAACATTCATGTCCCTAAAGTACTAAGCATGCTTACCACATTTCTTAATCACCACATTTGTGTCTTGTGTGGACATTTAACCATTGGACACCATGCTCCTTGAGTACACGAAGTAATTATTCAAGAAAAATAAAAAATAGATATAGCCATTACGAAAAGAAATGTTGGTAAAACCGTATTCCATTCCTTCGTTTTTACCACTTACCAAACAACCCCAAAATAATTATTCATTTCATTCGGATTGATAACCAAACAACAATGAAATAAAATAGTAATTTTCATCTATTTCATTACTCCTTACAAAAACACACCCTTAATTTTAGCTTCTTGCTACCATATCTTCTAAAAGAGACCCTTAATTCTAGCTTCTTTCTTGCTACCATATCTTTCTAATAAAATTATTTGCTTGTTAAAAAATACTTAATTATTCTTTTTATGACCAACTTTTTATTCCATTACTAAAAGAAATTATTTACGAAAAATGAGGATAAAAAGTATACCCTTTTGAGCATCCAATAATAAAGACAAATCTTATTGCACCTAAACTAGTCCACCCGGTGGGCTCCACATGATTCACCCATCATCTAATGGCCACCAGCGAATATCTCCTCCTCCTTCAGCCGTCCGATCGAAAGCGACCCCCCTCTCTGACACTTCTCTACTGAGTGAGTTCCAGGTTAAACACTTTCACACCTTTCTTTCTTTCTTTCTTTCTATCTATCCCACCGTTTTTTCAAACCCAAATCAAAACTCCACTTTTCTCTGATTATTTTTCGTTGGGTGTCGGTGAAGAAGGAAGAACAGTTACAGTCTTACAGATAGAAAGTTATAGAAAGTTGGGCTTTTTTCTTGGGGAAAGGAGGTTTCTTTGGTGTCGATTGAGGTTTAAGTTTGGTTTTCGTTACTTCTTACTGCCCACCGACAGATTGTTCTTCAATTTAACAACCCCTTATTGGTTGTGCATTCGCGTCCGGTAACTGTTCGACGAAATGCCTCAGTGAGTAGTTTCTTGAATCGGTGTATGAATTGCTGGGTTTTCATGAGCTGTTGTCTGTTTATGCTTTGTGAAGTTCTATTTGTGTAGAAATTGAAGGGTGGCTCTGTGTTTTCTGATAGTTAGTTCTGAGAGAAATTAGGGAAATTGAAATTGGGTGTGTTTTCTTGAAAATGGAGGCAAAGTTTTGATTGCTGAAAGGAGGTTTTAATTTTTTAATTGAACATACTTGCTTTGGAATTAAGAAAAGATTCATAAACCTTAGTTTTTATGGTCAAAATACACTTTTCATGGATATTTCTTGCCTTTGAATATGGATCTGCTTTAGTGTCTATGCTTGTAGATTCAGGGTCTACTTTTGTGTGGATTGTTGTGATTTATTCAAAATTATTCTATTCAAAGTGGAAGCAAAAAAGGAGAACTGAAGCCAGCATGTGCACAAAGCTCTTAATTTCCTTTTCACTTAATTACTTTTGCTGCCTGCTTTTTTGTTAAACTTGTTGTTTCCCCTGTCCTAATTAGAGGTTTAATATTCAAAATCTTGTTTGGATTATTCCTTTTTCATCACCAGGGGATCTTATTTAAGTGTTTCATGTGTTGGACATTATTTTAATTTTATCATCTTATCTTTAAACTCATGGTAATGATTTATCAGGACCACCAGATTCATTTTCAGTTTTTTTTTTCTTGTAATTCAGCAACTTGAAGATCAGGAACAGCCTGTAGATACTGCTTATTGAAGCTTGACCCTTCACTTGTCTAATGTCCAGGACCTATTTGTCAGGTACTTGAACCTAATTCATTTAACATTTCAACCATCATATTAATAAATAACCTTCAATGCTGATGATAACAAAGAAGCATGGGCGTTATGGATAGATTGGTAATTTTAGCTTCAAAATTTTCATGAGATGATTGAAGCATTTTGTATTTTTAAGCAAGAAGTCTCTGTACTCTGTAACTAGATAATGGGGACCATAAAGAGAATCTAGATTGTGGTTTTCTGGGTGGTTTCTATTGAAAAATATCTTTAGAGCTGTTCTAACAACATAATCTTCTGAACATTTTGGCTATTTATAGAAAGTAAATCATATGTTCTGAATCGAATCATATAGCTGTTATGAGATGAAAAGAAATTACTTTTATTCTTTGATTATAGCAATATTCAGTTGAGGAGGATGATACTTTTTCTTTTTTTGCTCATTTTCTATCTTGTTTTCTTTGTATAAATGGAACATGTCTTTCTTTGATCTTATCTTCAGTTCCTGTAGTTGTTACCGTGTGTGAGAGAGTGTTGATTTCAAGATACACTGCTTGACTGATTTCAGTCCATTTTTGTTGTTTTCAGAAGAGGACAGAGTGTGGCCAAGAATGTAGCTCAATTTCATCAATCATTTTGCTGAAAAAATAACTAAAATACGTTAAATGGGTGACCGGAAATCAAACCGTTCCACATTACGAGACAAATTCGAACTGGAGAAATTTCGTTCCAAAGTTGTAAAAAGTGTACCCGAGATGGAACCATCACCTTCAGACTTCGACCGGAAGCAAAAAGCAATGGAAGTGGAAGAAATTGTCAAACACATGAAACATTTACCAAGTTATCTTGAAAGGGGAAAACCTTTTCAAGATCGAGCTTTGAGTTTTGGAGTCATGGACTGGACCCGTTTAGAGAAATGGCAAAATCGACATTATGAACAGGGTTCTGTTAAAAGTATCAAATGTTCACCATCTAGCAGCTATTCTTCATTGTTTTCGGCTGATGGATCATCTCCTAGATCTAGCAGAGGTCAAAGCTGCTCTCCTGCTCGTCAAAAAGCTCATCGGGTAACTCTTCAATCTCATCTTAAAGCTCCCCCTAAAGAAGATTTTACTCCACACATCAATTCTTGTTCACATAGTGGTCAACATGTTCAATATTGTAAAGATTCTCCAAAACAATCATGTTCGAAGGGAAAGTTGAAGATCCAAGACGAGTTTGTAAATGATAATAACAATCCAAATACGTCTACGTTTCAATGTGAAGCTATAAACATAAAAAACTCAGAAAGGGAACTTGATTTTTCTAGAAATCAAAGCAGTCCTAGAAACAAGACCCCAGAAAGAAGTTCAATCAATTCTTCCAAGAACTCTGATTTAAAATCTAGAAGTACATCCCCACTTCGTCGATTTAGCTTCAGCCTTAAATCGGCTACAGAAAGAGTAGATTATCCGGTTTCTCAAAATTCAAATAAGGATGGTAACCGGTCTCATTCAAGCCCGTTAAGGAGATTATTAGACCCAATATTTCCTTCCAAGGAGACCTGCCATCAAGATTCAAGAACAAAAGCGAAAGTGAAACTTGATTTCGAAAAGGAGATTAGGGTTGATGATGGTTCATCATCATCATGGAAGCAAGCTCTTTTTCAGACAACAGTTAAGAACGAGCGTCTTTTGTTTACATTTGCAGTTGAAGACAACAAAGAAATACTTGCAGCCACCGTAACAAGTTTAACTTCTTCGGTGGATAATAACAAAAACTCGCTCTATACATTTTTCACCGTCCAAGAGACGAAGAAAAAGAACATAAGTTGGTTATCCCAGGGTAACAGAAGTAAAGATCACGGTTATATACCTAATGTAACAGCTCAAATGAAGGTTTCAAATTCTCATTTTGACACCCGGGAGTTTGTTTTATTTTCTGTGAACCCAAATATGCAGCCACAAGAAGAACTGGAAGCTGTGGTTGTGAAGTTTTCAAGAAAGTCGAGTTCTGAAGATAATCAAGAAAGCTTTAGCACGACAGTTATTCTACCTGGCGGCATTCATGGGATACCAAGCAAAGGAGGACCTTCACCATTGGTTGATCGATGGCGGTCAGGTGGGGTGTGTGATTGTGGCGGTTGGGATGAGGGCTGCAGGTTAAGAACCCTTTCTAACCTGGTGCAATCTAGTTGTTCAAGATCAGACAGAATTCACACTACTGCACGCCAATTTGAGCTTTACTTTCAGGTATGATGTTATTATTGATCCATCTCGAGTTTATGTTGAAGTACTATGTATGTGAATATACTCATTTTCTATATATTTTTTATCGCCAGGGTGCACTTCAGAACACGAGGCCTTTATTCAGCCTCTCTCCGTTGAAGGAAGGTATATTTTCGATCGACTACAATGCATCATTATCGCCTCTACAGGCATTCTCGATATGTATATCATATGTGGAATCCCGAAAAGTGACTCGGTATACACAACTCAAAACACACAGTCCCCAGCAGGCTCCCCGAGTTTATACCCCGATTCCGCGTATCAAGAGAACCGAAACTAGTAAGGTCGCTTCATTATAACTGTTTAGTTATGTAAGGTTTGCCATCCCTGGGATATCTGCTATCTTGATTATGTAATTATGCATTGAATCTAGTGTTAGGTGGGAACTGAAACTTTGTTTGGCATCTTTAGTTTTATATACTTGTTTGGATAGATCATATGAATAATATCAGGGCTAAGTTTATTCTTCTTTTAGGGTTTTGTTTTAGTGTATACATAAAAGAATTATTATTAAATCTAAATAGGTAAACAAAAAGAGAAGAAATGATGGAAAACATTAGGGATGATACTCATGTTGGATCTGAAGTTGACATGGTGTTACCCATTCATTTAAACGAGTCAAACAGGTTGTGTAAAGGGGTGTCATCAAGGTTTGAACGGGTAGACAGGTTATCATAAACGGGTTAATCGTGTCGTAAACATGTTGACTTTATAAAAAAAATTATTCTAGTTTTAAGTGGATTGATGGGTTAAACATGCTAAACTTGATTATGATTTGTTTAATTAAACAGTTAACGTCAATATAAACATGTCCGGTTGGCGTCTCATGTTTTCGGTCTTGTGAGGAACTGTTGGCCTACGTATGTATGTATTACCTGCATTGTCTAAACTTAAAAAATAAATTATACTATAAATATTATCAAGCTAATTAGAATAGTTCTTGCCGCTTATTGGTCCATGTGTCATCCATAGGTGCTTGTCATGTGACACTTAAACTTTTTTTTTCATTTTCTATTCAAACGCAACACATTCTACACAGGAGTTGGTGTGTGTAACGAACGGGTTAATCATGTTGTAAACAACTTAATACTTTTTTTAGGTCCCAGGTTCGATACTTTAAGCGTTTGGCTTCTAGTTTTAACGTTGTTATACAGTTTCTTGGTATTTTCGTTCTCTATATGTTGCATTATAGCAAGAAATGTTTTGTATGCATGTGTTTGCGGCAACACACGGATAGTAAATCTAATCTAATTATGTTTTGCTGGCTACTATGTTGCATTATACCAGAATACGGAGGACGCCAATCGCGATAGGTTTGCGGGTTCATTTATTCAACTCGAACATGAACTTATTTATTCTTGTCGTGTTAGATTCACTTAATTCGTTTCGTGAACACTTTTAGTTTTTGTTTGTGAATAATACTCACTGATGTAGTAACGATTAAAACAATTAACTAATCCAAATCAAATGAAACCTTTTATAGCTGGTATCATTTTTTATTGTTTTTGTTAATGGACATTTTAGCCTCCATCAATAGTTTTGTTATGAATGAGGTTATATATTGATACGTTATATTGATACGTTTGTTATCTATCATTCATAATAAAAAAAATAAAAATAAAAAAAAACTTGATTTTATATACTTAGCTTGTATATATTTTGCTTGAGATTTGAATAAGTTTGATGCAAAGAATGGATAATTATAATTATTAAATACATTTTCTTAGAAATTAAGAGGTGACAAAGTTTTCAAGATGGAAAGTTATTTCCACTTTTAAAAATAAAATTAATATTTAAAGGGAAAAAACTTAAACCACTTTTACCAACTTTAAAATATAAATAGAAACTTTTTAGAAAACCGTTTATGTGTAAACGGAGGTTAACCCATTTATTAAAGAAAAATTGAAAGATGAACATTTAAGTTTTAATTCATCAATCTATTCTTAAATTATACTAGAAATATTTTTATTAAGGATTAAACATGAACCTGAGTGACTAAACATCGTTGTTTAAAAAAAGACATTTAACGCCCTCTTTAAGAGACTTATATTTCCACCACTTGAATTACTCTCGCACTAACCCATTTATTAAATAGTTCATGTTTGACGACTTAGGCTGTGTTTGACGCAGTAGCTGATAAGCTAGCTGCTAGCTAATAATTATAAGCTAGCTGATAAAAAATAACGTTTGGTAATAAATAGCTGATAAACTAGCTTAAAAATATAGAATGACATAAAACTACATGTTATAAACGTAAATAAAGATATTTATTAATATGTTAAGGTAGGGTAAAACTGAAAATATTATAAAAGCTAGTTGAAACGCTACTCCAACTAGTTTTTCAAAAGCTAGCTTATAAGCTAGCATTTTTGACGTTACCAAACGGGGCTTTTAAAAAAAACTAGCTTATTAAAAAAAGCCTCGTTTGGTAACGTCAAAAAGCTAGCTTATAAGCTAGCTGATAAGCTAGCTTATGACGCCAAACACAGCCTTAACCAAATTATGAAACGCGTCCCTTTTGGGTTGGTATGTTTATATCGTGTCTAGTAATTGTCGTCCGTATGAAATACATATATTGTTGAAAAGATACGATAATACGGACTAGAATAAACTTGGTCCAGACAAATAGTGAACCAAGAAAATACGAATCTAATTAAGAGCAATACTCTACCTTACGAAAGCTCAACCTAACAGGCCCCTGTAGGGTTTTTGCAAAATGCTTCCCTTATAAATAAAAGGATAGTATACTCCATTTGGGAGATCTTCATCCTCCTAGGAATATCACCAACACCATTGTAATAGACAAAGCTTCGTTAGCTAAAATCATTATTATATCAGTATTTCAATACATGATTCAGGATGATAACTTTGAGTATCGATCATTCTCTACTTTTTATTTTCAGTTATGTATGATCTCACAAACTATTATGAGCACATGAAAGGCACACTACACTAGCAAAAAAGGAGCCTTTTTCATTTAGTAAATGAAATCACACACATGAGATATTTACAAATACATACGTGTGTATAAATTGTGCTAACCAATATATACAATAATATGTGAACTATTGATTTTTTTTAGTAAATATTAATTTCATTAGATATAAAACTAAAATAACTTTTATATAATTGATATTTAACCATGCTATCAAGCATTTTTAATCTTATCTTAATAATCCTAATAAATCACTAAATTTTTGCCACATGTCTCATTTATAAAGAGTTCACATGTCAAGCTCACAATCAATTACCAATTTAATAAATCATCAATTAAGATTAATTATCAATTTTGTCAAAAGTATATATTTATTTTAAAATTTTAATACAATTAATGTAGATTTGATTAATTTACTCAATACTTTCAATCTTTTTGTTGAAATCAACAACTTGTCAAACATAATAAATTTCTTAAATGTTATAAGAATTTTATATCAATCATAATTTTTAAATTTCTTGATCATTATTTTTTTCTTTTGTATTTATCTAATATTATTAATCTCTATTCAGTCCGTGTAGTACACGGGTTACTAATCTAATAGTTTATATGTATATAATATTGCTATTTTTTATAAAAAAAATTACCAAAAATATGTTATCTAACAGTGCTATTATAAAAACAGCACAATGTTATTTATCGAGTAGCTAGTGTTACAAACAAACATGACTATTTTAGAAAAATAACAGAGTGATATTATCGTGTTACTAAGTATTACAAAAATATATAGTTTTATAATAGCTCTGTATAAACTTTATAATAGCTCTTTATAATTTATAGTACTTATATCAACACAATAATAACAATCTTTTGTATATTTAACGAGATGTTTACCATCTCACGCGTTGCTATGGGTTGAATTTGTATGCTGGACGAAAGTTAAGGGGTATAAAACGTAAAAGTCTAAAAGTCTCGTGGTGAAAGTATAAAACTATAAAAGTATACTAAAAACGAAAGTAGAAAAGTTAAAAGTTTCGTGGCCAAAGTAGAAGACAACAAAAGTTAAAGTAAAAAACCTTTAAAAAACGAAAGTTAAAAAGTTAAGGGGTATAAAACGTAAAAGTCTAATAGTCTCGTGGTGAAAGTATATAACTATAAAAATATACTAAGAAATGAAAGTAGAAAAGTTAAAAGTTTAATGGCTAAAGTAGAAGACAACAAAACTTAAAACAATTTTTTTTAAGTTAGAGGGTAGAAAATGTAAAAGTATGAAACATATGTGGCTAAACTATGAAAACCTAAACTTTACTATTCCGTTAAAGAAAAAAACATAGTGTTAAAGTTTAGGGTAGAAAATATCAATATACCAAACTCTGTTAAAGAAAAAAAGTATTAAAGATTAGGGTAGAAAATGTCAAATACTCAAATTTTTGTGACCAAATTATAAGAAATGAAAACATTACTATTCAAGTTCCAAATTTCATTGTATATATATATAAGGCTATCCGTAGTGGGGCGCCATCTCCACAAAAACACCTAACATAGCGCCCCTATGGCGCCCTCCTCCACCCCCTTTGGTGCCATGTTAGACATGATATGCAACGGCATTATGTTTATCACGCCCTCCTCCTAATTTCTCATTGGTTGTCTTTCTTTTCTCCAGATTTAATTGGTTTATGTTTTTTTCTTTTTAATTAATATATAATAATTGAGTAAATAATTAGAGGGGGTTATGGAGGGTTATGACTACACCACTTTGCTTATAACCCCCCTTTGATGAGGTGGATTCCACGTGGCGCATAACCCCCAAGGGTGGGGGGTTATGACTACGGATAGCCTAATAGTATACCCATACCACATGTACTTTCTAGGGTCTAGTTGTATGTCGCCTTTATAATTATAACGTTTGCTTACAAGGAGGCGTTGCTAGCAACTTCTTGAGCTTTATATATGGAGCACTTACACCCACCCAACAAGCCAACAATGTGGGGCAGTGTTGGGAGATAAAGAACCATTTCCGACCAAAAACGAAGTAGATGAGTCATGAGTCTTTGGGAAAGAGATATCGGAGGATACAAGAAAGTTAAGTGATAAAAGGATTTTTTTTCATACAATTCATGAATTAATTCTCAAATTCGAAGTCCATCACCACTTTTCATCATTATTTTATATAGCAAATCATCACTGTTATATAAAAAGCTATGCTCTCATCTTAAAGACTAGATTTAGATAGAAAGTTATACATATACCCATGATCACAAGGCATAGGGTTTGGTCTGTGTTACTTTTGCCTTCTAAACTTAAGTAATGAGAAGATGTGTTTCTTTAATATTCATGAAAAAACACAAACAATTTCAAGAAAGAAAATCACATTTTTGCTTTCTTGTAAAGTTTTCACAAACCAGCTTTCAAATCCAATTAAAAAGGTGACAAACACACAACATTAAAACCAAGTTTCACAACTATTTTTCTTTCTTTCACCCCTCATACTCACCCTCTTCCTCTTCCTCCTCATACTCTCCTTCCTCGTCCGCAGTGGCGTCCTGATACTGCTGATATTCCGATACCAAATCATTCATGTTGCTCTCAGCCTCAGTGAACTCCATCTCGTCCATCCCTTCACCAGTGTACCAGTGCAAGAAAGCCTTCCTCCTGAACATAGCAGTAAACTGCTCGCTAACACGCCTAAACATTTCTTGGATGGAAGTCGAGTTGCCGATGAAAGTGGATGCCATCTTTAGACCCGTTGGTGGAATGTCACACACAGTTGATTTCACATTGTTGGGGATCCACTCAACAAAGTAAGACGAGTTCTTGTTTTGTACATTTAGCATTTGCTCATCAACTTCCTTGGTGCTCATCTTTCCACGGTAGATGGCGGATGCAGTCAAGTAGCGCCCGTGCCGGGGGTCAGCAGCACACATCATGTTCTTAGCATCCCACATTTGCTGTGTGAGCTCGGGAACAGTGAGAGCACGGTATTGCTGGGAGCCACGAGAAGTGAGTGGAGCAAAACCGACCATGAAGAAGTGGAGGCGGGGGAATGGGATTAGGTTCACTGCAAGTTTCCTTAGATCGGAGTTGAGCTGTCCTGGGAACCTTAGGCAGCATGTAACACCGGACATGGTTGCAGAAATGAGATGGTTGAGATCACCAACTGTTAAAATTAACATCTAGTTAGAGCACAAAATCTATATATGCTACAAATGCATAAAACAATATCATTTTAGTCATTTAGTGGTATCGAAAAATCGAAAACTTACAGCTTGGAGTTGTGAGCTTGAGAGTCCTGAAGCAAATATCATACAAAGCTTCGTTATCAAGAACCATACATTCATCAGCGTTTTCCACGAGCTGGTGGACCGATAATGTGGCATTGTAAGGTTCAACAACAGTATCGGAAACCTTAGGAGACGGAAACACAGAGAAGGTCATCATCATTCGGTCGGGGTACTCTTCCCTGATCTTCGAGATCAAAAGCGTCCCCATACCAGACCCTGTCCCACCTCCTAGAGAATGGCACACCTGAAAACCTGCAAATCAAATATCATTGTTAGTATAAATTCTGAACTAACCTTCAAAACAAGATTTAGAGCCTGCACAAACTATAGACATAAATTAACTAGTAACATGATGTACACAGAATACTAAAGTTATGAGCCCTAATTCTGAACAAACACAAATCGGTTTCTTAATCTCCACATATCCGATTACTTTACAATGAATAATCTAAAGGTACTGGATCTGTAAATTTAAAACGATCAAACATAAGATCCAACGCGTTTCACATGTAACGAGAGTACTACTACTATTCGATTAACATGTAAATAGCAGATCTATCACTTTGAACACAAAAAAACGATCGCAGATCTATAAATTTTTTTAACAGAAACACATATATTCATACATATAGTGTGGATCTACTGTTTCTAACACAACATCAAACAGTCTAATCAACTGAGTATCTATAAAATGAAACGCAAGTTGAAAGTGCATAGAAATGTGTAGGTAATGGTATACCTTGCAAGCAATCGCAGTTCTCCGCCTCTTTCCTGACAACATCGAGAACAGAATCAATCAACTCAGCGCCTTCAGTGTAGTGTCCCTTCGCCCAGTTGTTACCGGCACCACTCTGACCAAAAACGAAGTTATCAGGCCTGAAGATCTGACCATATGCGCCAGATCTGAGACTGTCCATCGTCCCTGGCTCCAGATCCATGAGCACCGCGCGTGGAACAAACCTTCCGCCGCTAGCCTCGTTGTAATAGACGTTGATCCTCTCGAGCTGGAGCTCGGCGTCTCCGGTGTACTTCCCGGTGACATCGATGCCGTGCTCGGCGCACACGACCTCCCAGAACTTGGCTCCGATCTGGTTGCCGCACTGGCCGCCCTGGATGTGGAGGATCTCACGCATTTTGGAGTGGGAGTGAGGGTATGGAGAGAGGTTAGAGTGAGTGAAGGCCGGAGAGGAATTAGGGTTTGAAAATGGATCTGGAGAGAGATGGTGAATGTGCGCAGTCTCTTATGTAGAGACAGCCAGGATATTTTCAGTATACACCAAAACTTTGATTTGAATTTCAAAAACTTTTACAAACTGGAGCCAGTTAATTGAAAGGATGGTCCTTGTGTTATGCTTATATTACATTTGTGGTCTTATAACTTTCTAAAATTATACTTGTGGTTTTTGATATTTTGTCAAACTTAACACCATGGTCCTTCGTGTGGATAGATGTTATCTTTTTTAAAATTCCTAAAATACCCTTGAATTTAAAAATAAAGAAATAGATATATTTAAAAGAATGTATAAACTCAATATCAGTGTACATCCCTCCAAACAAAACTTATGAACACCAAAATTCGGTAGCCTCCATGTTGACCACCACCTTATATCCGACGGTTATCGGTCGTCGTGGAAGCACTTACCGGAGATCTTTCATCTCCAACATCATTCTTTGTTGAACCTTCAATGTGTGCTTGATACAAATCAAATGGTAATCAAGACTTAGAAATAAGAAAACTAGAAGAAGTTGAGAGGAACACTTCAAGAAGAAGAAGATTAGTTCCAATTCATCAATGGATTCCTCTGATTCATTCACATTGCTTAAGGAGAAGCTTATGATTTTCCGAAAAGAACCCAGACTCCATTACAATTACAAAACGACACTTCTATTTAGTATTTTATTGTTAATCGTAACAATACTCCCCCTTAAAGATTCTTGACCTCGAGAATCGCTCGTTGCTACTGTTCGCAAACACTCTAAAATCAATATTATTATTAGCCTTCCTTCATTTTTTTCCTCATACTGATTATTGCAAAGGGATCCACGTTTTTTTAGCTTGATATTGTAGATTGAAACAATCCACAAATGCCGCTTTAGCTCGTCTGATGCTTTTTTCTTTTGCTATGGGTTGTTTGACTTGTTTCACCGCAACTTTCATAGTTTCATAATTGGTTATTGGGTTGTATCTTGTATGACATAGAGAATATAGTCTACATATATCCTTTTCAAGGTTCTTTTTGTTGGTCACCTTAGTCTTTTTCTTTCCCATGTTATCCTTTGACATGTTCAAGGCCGTTGGAAGCTTCCTAGCAAGTGAAAATGGAGACTATTAAATAAGATACAACTCAAAGTATGGTATGAGTAAGAGGGTCTATTTTCTAATTGCTTATAACATCTTCCTCCCTGAATATTGCAAAACTTTTATTCCACATCCGAGAATCCCTCCAAGTCTCTTCTTTATTGGTTGGTATAACTTTGCACTTTACCATTTCATAAAAACTCGACTCGTTTTAAAATTTTCATAATTTCGCTTTTTGGATCATTGGAAGTTTTGGATGTTATTTATTCATACTTCTAATGTTTCATTATGTGGTTCTATAATCATTTTTCAAAACAAATAAGTAATTGGTTAATTTTGGGATTTTATAATTATAAAACACCTTGGAGGGATCTTGTTCAGTGTATCAGAATTGGAGAGGGTCAAACAGTAAATAAACGTGTGATTTTATTGCCACCGAATGAGAACAGACTCAATTGGCTAAATGACAAATACACACAGTTAGATCGAATGACCAACGGTGTTCAAAAGTCCCGAATGAGACGAATGAACTTGCCACTTATTCGGTGGCTTTCATTCACCCATACAAACACAATGACTCAGACTAACCACTCTAGCAACCATTACAATAATGACACGGTACATCATATGACACATACGAACTATGCACTAGCAAATTAATTTAAAAAATAAAAATGTTTAACCACCCCTCGCGTGTCGCGAGGAGTATCATCACAATGCTCGTGACCCGCGAGCCAACATCCGCATCAAACACGATTTTTCTTTGAAATTTTGTTTTTTGGCCAATGTTTACTCATTTCTAATTCGGTTTTCGTCCTTTTTAACTCGTTCAAATAATTGTCGCTTAATTTAGTTTGTCACGAGCCTTCGGACAAACTGTCACACCCCAACGCCAATTTGTCACATCGTAACTGGAGGGGAGGACGTCAGGGCATGATGAGATTGACAATACATGAGCATAATTGACAACAAATACAATTGTATTATTGATTTTAAACCATGTCCAAAAGTCCTGTGTGATACTTGAACTATTTTAGTGATGATACTTAAATGTGATGGACATGTACTAACTTGAAGGCTGCAAACACTAGTACTTAGGAAGTCTTAATAAGAGTGTCATAACCTATTAGGGCCATTGGGCTAAATCATTCTATTAACGCCTAAATTGTTTACGTTCAAAGTTAATATTTATAAACTATTGTTTTTACAAAGTCTAATTCATATTCCTAAATGATTATGAACATAGGAAATTTTAGACACCTTATCCATTATTCATTTAGTCCATTTATTTCATTAGGGTAATCTTCGAGGTTATCATTCTCATTCTCAAGTGCTACTTTTCTCATACTCAAACCTACTATCATGTGAGTATTCATAGCCCATTTTCTCTTAATGTTTTGGGTGTGGCATGTATACATATTTAAACTCAATTTTATGTTTTTCTCACTCGATGCGATTTCATGCTATGTCATTTGTATGGATTCTATGCTATATGGTTTGAGACAAAAGTTTACTTCATTATTGTGTGTAATGGGACGTGCTAGCATGATAAACATGTTCCCTTTTAGAAGGCTGGACACATACCGTCTATAATAGACAAGGGTAGGCTCAATCTTTTTAGAGGTCTACGACTAACTTTAAAGTCAATGCCCTTTCATAAAACAAAAATAACTAAGATTGTGTGGATCTCTATTCTACGCGGTCAAGACTGAAAACCAGACCCGATAATGCAACATATGGTTTACGATTCAATAACAACATATGCAAATTTCGCTCCATAAACTTTTATAAAACTTTTATAAAATGGTTTTCAGCTTATAATGATATTAAATTGTTAGTTAAAACTTTTTATGCCAGTGAGCTCTTGGCCTAGTGGTTAAAAGACGGAGGGGGGGGGGGGGGGTTGGTGGTAAGGCTTTGTCTTACCTGGAGGTCCTGGGTTATATTTCAGGCATAGACGATTCTTTGGGGATTCATGGGGTTAGCTTATGTGTAGTGTAAATTTAGCCATTAAATAAAGTTAAAACTTTATACGACAAACGTTCAAATATAATAGTTGAAAAAAGGTAAATTGGATTTTAATAATCCAAGTTATTCTCAGTTGACCGATGAGAATTCTTAGTTATGAAAATCCCCCAAAATAATCCTATTTTTTAAGGTCTTGGAATATAATGAACCGCCGTTAACTTTTGCTGACTGAGCATGTGACGTGGCATCTTACATGGCTTTTTTAGTTAAGTTAGTAAACAACAGGACTATAATTGTAATTTCATTAAACCCTCAAATGGAATATAATTGTAATTTCTTTAAAGTCTCCATCAAACCCCCCCTCTATCTTCTTGAGAACCGACGGGAGCAAGGAACCGGCGAGCTCCGGCGCCGTCTCTGACGACTCGCTGAACTTAATTTCGTCGAAGGGAATCGAGAAGGTCGGGTTGCACCCTCGATCAATAGACCCCCCCTCCTGCTGTTCGTTTCTGGTTTGAAACCCTAATCAGCAGTTGGATGGTGGTGGTAGTAAAGCCGACGAATGCGTGAATGGAGCTGGTGGGTGCGCTATAGAAGAGAGGGGTGGAAGGTGCAGTGGTGTAGGGGGTGGTTGTCGACAAGTTCAAACCAGATCGGAGAGTGGTGGTGGTTGCGAAGAAAGCTTAGATCAGAGAGTGGTGGTGGTGGCTTCGAAACCCTAGATCAGAGAGTGGTGGTGGTGGCGAAGCCGTGGAGTTTGGTTGTTGTATGGTGGTAATTAAAGGCGACAGGTGGATGGTGGTGGCATGTGGATGGTGGCGGCAGGTGGATAATGGTGGATGGTGGCGGCAGGTAGATGGTGGTGGATAGCCGCGACAAAACTAGTCCCTCATTTTACAAGTTTTACGAATTGACACTTCCAGCCCCTCTAAATTTTACATTATAATAAATAGGTTTTAATGAAATTATAATTATAGTCCCTGTTGTTTAATAACTTAATTACAAAAGTCTCGTATGATGCCACAATACATGCCCAACCAATAAATACTAACGGTGTTAGGAAAAAGTTAATGACGGTTCATTATAATCAAAAACCTTAAAAATGAAATTATTATGAGAAATTTTCTTGATTAAAATTATTATCGATTAAGTGAATAACTTGAATTATTAAAATTCTATTTTCTTTTTAAACAAAAATCATAAAATTAAATGAAAAAAAAGTTTATGGAGTGAATGTAAAGGTTCGGCACGTGTTTAGGTTTTAACCTGCCGGAAAATTCTAACCGCTTGCGATCTTCTTCTCTCCGATCTCTGCAAATTTCGCCATATCCGATCTCATCATCTAACAGAGAGTGACACAAAACTGTAGTAGCAGTAGTCATCGAAGAAGGTAAAATGTCGGTGCAAGACTATTTAGATAAGCACCTGCTCTCCCGGAAGATCGAAGACGCTGTCAATGCCGCCGTTAGGGCAAAATCTCCCGATCCCGTTCTATTCATCGTCAGTTATTCATTTTCTCTTCAATTATTCTATACGCAATTAGTTTGTTACCTGCTTGTGGTATCTACGTTGATTATCATCATCATCCTGATTCTAAACAGCTGTTAATCAAATGTGCAGTCTAATCATATGCGGAAAGCTGTTCCGTCGGCGATAATTAGGGTTAAAGCGAGGCAAATTCTTGACAGTAGAGGAATTCCGACGGTTGAAGTTGACTTATACACCAATAAAGGAATGTTTAGAGCTTCTGCTCCAAGTGGTGCTCATTCTGGAATGTAAGTTCTCTAATATCAGTCTCTATGCCTTTTAATTTTAAGTTTCCTTATTAGATGAAATGGATTGTTACTTGTTAGGCGCCTGAAGTGAAATCATATTGTGAACGAGACTGTACCATAATTCATGTCCAAAACAAGGCCACTTAAAACAATTTGTGCCATTGAGGGGAAATATGTTTGCTTGTATGTATGGTGGGTGATTGACTGTGTGTTATCAAGGACTTATGTAAGATGTTTCTAGTATCTACTTTCAATTTTTTCGCCTTGTTATTTAAACTAACCTCTTTAGCTGAATTCTACATATACCAAGTAGGATTTGCTGCTTGCAAGATAGATGGATTCATTTAGCCTCAGGCATGTCTTGAGCTTGGTTTAAAAAGGCGTGAGATGAGAGCTTCACGTATGTGAGACGTTCTATGTACAACCAAAAGATGCATCTCTCTCATTTTTTTTTACATATCAGCCTTCTTCATCGCATAAACCATTCATATTCTGTTCATCCTTTTGGTTGTTTCTACACACGAACCTTTTCAATCATACAAACCATTCATAATCTCTCCATTCTTTTATACCGTTTTTACATATCAGCTTCCCAAAGGGTGCTATTTTCTAAATTTCCATAGCAACGGGCTTAATATTAACCGACACATGCATGAAGTGCCGCCCCAAGATCCCAAAGGTGCTCTGGTTTCCGTCTCCTTCGCCTCACGTGTGAGTCATGCTTTTTTAAAACCAAGGTCTTGCATATGGAGCTTTAATAATTGGGGTTGTGTCTAAGTGCTAGGAGCCTAGGGGGATAAAGATGGATTTAGGGGGTCCTATATAGGATTGGTCTTTGCTGGGTCTTGGTTTTCTTAATTTTTTGTTTGCCATTCTTTCTGTGTGTTGGTACTAGTTACTTTCTCCGAGATTCGGGTCTCATTAGGAACAATCTCTCTATCTCCTAGGATAGAGGTAAGGCTTGCCTTCATTTAACCCTCCCCAAATGTACATTTTGTTTCTTAAGTTAGGGGGAGACTTGGGTTCCCGACAATACCTAGTGAAAGGTAATTATGTATCTACATAGTCTATACTGATGGGGGTGACTGGTGATCCTTATTTAGTTAGACTAGTTTGCCATCTTGTTTGGGAATTTGCAACTTCTATCAAGATGTAAGAATGATGGTGTGTTTAATGTTTGCTAAAAGTTACGCTTCCCTGCATTTTAATAAAAGCATTGCTGTTTTCTTTCTTCTTTGGGGTATAACAGTTTTTCTTGGGATGAAACATGTAAGTTATAGATCTTTTTTCCCCTTACATAACATAGGTATGGTGCCATTGAGTTACGTGACGGTGATAAGGCAACATATCTTGGAAATGGTGTGAGCAAAGCTGTTAGGAATATCAATGAGAAGATATCTGAGGCGATAGTTGGCATGGATCCGATCCTTCAGAACCAAATTGATCAGGCAATGATAGACTTGGACAAGACTGAGAAAAAGGTAACTGTTCCTTCATGAATTTATTTTGGCTAGATGGTGCTTGTTGCAATGCCTTATGTACCTAAACAATATTTTCTGCAATACATGTATCTATCTATTTATTTATTTATTTATTTATTTATTTATTTATTTATTTATTTATTTATTTATAACAATTGGCAATGTTATGTGCTCGTTTTGGTGAACATATGATATGTATGTGCTGATTAATGCAAGATGAACACCTAAGCGGGTGGTTTTACAGCCATAGCTAGGGTACAGATACAGTTTGATAGGGTCAGTTGTCTGTCATGCTATGCATGCCTGCTCTTTCCTAGGGATGGATATTTAATAGTAAGAAATTATATAGAACTCTCTTCCTCAGGTCAATGTCACTGTTCTTGTAAATCTGCCATGAGCATTTCATTTTGCAGAATTACCACTTTAACATGGTTAAGAGGAAGTGGTTTTTGTTGCTTTATTTTATAAAGCTAATGTACGCATGCCCTTTTGTTTGATCTCCTCTGGTAATCATATTTCTTTTTCTTCATTGGGCTGGTACATTGATGATTCCTTAGCTTGGCTGTATGTTTGAATGACCCATAAAGCTTTAATTTATGGTTGTTTGCTTTCAGCATTGGTGTTTGGACTTTATACGTGACATTGTTCTGGCTATGTTGAAATGTTTATGGTTTTTCTGGGATCATCTCTGTTTTATCATTTGTCCAGGGTGAACTTGGAGCAAATGCCATACTAGCCGTGTCAATTGCTGCTTGCAGAGCTGGAGCTGCTGAGAAGGAGGCATGTACAGTTTGGCTATTTTACTTGATATTCAGCAATTATAGAAGAAACATTCAAATTTATTCAAGCAATAGCTTCTTTTTAAAGCAAATAGAAGTGACATGAGCATCAAACTGTTCATTTAGGTTCCACTTTACAAACATATTGCTGATCTTTCTGGTGGAGGAAACCATGTTCTTCCTGTTCCTGCCTTCACGCTAATTAGTGGTGGAAAACATGCTGGGAACAATTTAGCTATACGGGTAAGCTGTTGTTTGTTTTGATGTTTTTGTATCTATAACATACCATTTTCTAATAATTTCTTGTGGTTTTTCTGTCTTAATGTGAATTTATTCTAAACATGCGAAATTAATACGATCAGGAGATAATGATTCTTCCAGTTGGGGCACAACGATTTGAGGAAGCGATGCAAATGGGATCTGAGACATATCATCATTTAAAGGTGACTCCTGCTACTAACTTCAGATGTGTTCTTCATCACTCGGGTTTATATTTTTGGACAGGTTACTAGAACTATATGTGAAAATCCGTCTCTTAGACTGTTAGTTCAAGCATATCTCTTACCCAGATCTTAATCAGTTCCATAGTTTTGTTTTCTGGAAATGCATTAACCAAGTTTGACTATGTGCTGAATGTGTTGATGTCTCATGAGGCAGGGCGGCAGGCTACTAGATAGTTTAGTGTAGGTAAAAAACTTTGTTATCATGTTTTTGCTTATTTGTATTCTGCCCATTAATGTTCTTATGAACTTTCAACGATCTGTATCCCCTAGAATGGTCTTGTTTCATTGGAATCACATCCAGCTGTCAGGTTCAGACTATCAGTGGACCATTTTTATTAGCGGCTTTATTTTTCACCAATTGTTCACTATGGGGATGGCTTGAACCCTCAACCTCTAGGGGAGGAACTTCTTAAACAACAACAAGATACCATTAGGCTAGAAGCCCTTTGGTATTAGTGGACCAGTTAATTAGACATGTTTTGAGTTTTGACTGTCTTGTATCTTAACGAGCTGTATACTTAATAATACTTTCAAGTTTTGAATTTACACACACACACACGTATATGTGTGTGTGTGTGTGTGTCTGTGTGCAAATCTGAAGTGTAACAGCACAACCTGATGATGTTTATTTTATTGTGCACACTTTACTTGGTTCTAACATGAAAAAATGTTAGGGCACACATATGAGTATATCAGGAGCATAATTGGCAGGGTTACAATAATAATCAACCCTGGTAGTAGTTTCCCAAACTTTGATGGTGCACATTTTATATCTGTTCAAGACATGCTAGTTAATCTTAATTTGAAAATTTATATCTGTTTATCCACAGGCTGTTATTTCAGAGAAATATGGTGCTCATGGATGCAACGTTGGTGAAGATGGCGGCCTTGCACCTGATATTACCAGGCATGTCTTCTATTAATACAGTGTCAATGTGATCTTATGAAAGCTTAATTGGTCATTTTAGTGGGTCTACTTTTGCAGCTTTAAAGAAGGACTAGATCTTGTAATGGAGGCAATAAGCAGAACAGGCTATACCAATAAACTGAAGATTGCAATTGATATTGCTGCTACCGATTTCTGCATAGGTAATATGTGCAATTTCTGTTCAATAGTTTCTCTGTGTGTATATTGACTACCGTGTAACTCAGATTCCATTTTGTAAGTTTGTTATCTATGCATGATTGTTCTTGTTCGCATCTGTACTTTTTTTATCTAGGTTCAAAGTATGATTTAGATTTCAAATCCCCAAAAAAGTCTGGACAAAACTTCAAGTCAGGAGAAGAAATGATAGAGATTTACAAAGAACTATGCAAAGGTATATGAACGTCTTTTCACGATCTATACTGAATTGACAACACTTCCTCTATCCTTGATGATTTTTTTGGTGTCTTAGACTATCCAATTGTGTCAATCGAGGATCCATTTGACAAGGAGGATTGGGAACAAGTGAAGCATTTTTCTGGGCTAGGAATTTGCCAGGTTTGTTTGTTAACTCTTATTAGCATGTTCTATCGGCTTCTGCATGCAAGTCATTTTAGAAACGATTAAGCATTGATCTCTGGTTATGTTCCATCTTTTTCCTTTTGATTGTCTTGGACTTTTTTCTTTTGGCTAATTTCTTACACCATTTATTTATACAGGTTGTTGGAGATGACTTGTTGATGTCAAATCCAAAACGTATTGAAAGAGCCATCCAGGAACATGCTTGCAATGCACTACTTCTCAAGGTATATGCAGATACGCATTGCTTTTTAAGATTGGTTGTTAGTTAAATAGCAGGGGCAAGGCGGCCTTAGGTGAGAGGGTTATCACCTCTGACTGCATGAGGCGATGGGCGCACAGGTCAAAACTGAATGAGGCATGCACATTGGGAGCACCTCTTGTACATAGGCAAATTTTGTGCATTGGGAGCTTGTACATAGAACCTTTTTAGAATGTACATAGAGGTTATTTATATCTAAATTTTAGGTACGTGATGATAGAAACCTATCAAAAAAAAAAAAATTTATATAAATACCTTTCTCCTCGTGTACATGATGTGTGCGCCTATGTTCCTCAACTTGCGCCTCGGCTTTGGGGACCCTACTGCCTTGGAGCTCCTCGCGCTTTTTAAACCTAAGCTTTTAGGTCAAGTGTGCTGAGGTTTTGACTTTGTGTATCATGCCTTTATTTGAACATGTCTTTGAGATTGCCCTATGTGTCCCAAAATAACTGCAATATTTGGTTTGCTGCATAGTTTAGAAAAGTGTGAGAGACTATCAGTCAAATATCTAAAATGCAGGTGAACCAACTTGGGACGGTGACAGAAGCCATTGAAGTAGTGAAGATGGCAAGGGATGCTAAATGGGGGGTGGTAATATCACAAAGAAGCGGGGAAACAGATGATTCTTTTTTAGCTGATCTGTCAGTTGGTCTTGCTACTGGTCGTATAAAAGCAGGCGCCCCTTGCCGAGGTGAGCGGCTAGCCAAGTACAATCAGGTGCGTTTTAGCTTCTGTTTTTCACACAACGGTACGGTATAGCTTTGTCTTTATCCTGTTCCAAACTTCTAAAAATTTGTATGAGAAAGTAAATAAATTGCCTCTAGGTACATTCATATGAATATTGCAACACATGATTTAAGGAAGTTGTTTAACCATTTGCCAAATTTCTTAGATATCTAATGAAAGATGAAGTAAAAGAGTTCTTACTATGTGGAAGGGTGTGGGTTGGCATGTGTGCACGTAAGCCTGGCGAAATGGATGGGTCAGGTCTTAAGAAAGGCCGATCATTAATTCATTATTAAATGAATCAGTCCCAGTCTTTTGACTCGTATAGTTTAGGAGCATTTACTGCTGATTATATCATTTACTCGATTTAAACATAAAGATTTTGTGCAGTTAATTAGAATTGAAGAAGAGATTGGCGATCAAGCGAGTTACGTCGGTCAGAACTGGAGGCATGCCTGACCATTTTCTAAAAGATGTGTTTTTGATTCATCACAAAAGGTAATACCAATTATGTCATCTTGTTTACTTGATTCATTGGGATTTTTTTATATTTTAAAAAGCCATGCATGCTGATGTTGTGTAAATACCATTCATGTCTGAATAAAACATAGTTTTTACCGACGATATTTCATCCATTTGGGTTTAACTTTTCAAGGAAATTTATAATGTAAAACAGGGACATCTAGATAACATTAGGGTGGTTGTTCTCAAGTTAGTAATATATGTTCGGTCTTTCAGGTGACGGTTATAATTTTATTACATTGTTTGTGCTTCCTGCAATTTTTTGTTCTTTTTATCCCATATTCATATATCACACACGAAAACGAAAATCACATCGTTATTTCTCGTAGAAACTTTTCGTAGCAACTTAATTAATGTCACATCTTTCAGTCAGTCATTCTCTTATAAAAATACAAACTTTTTACCGTAAGGAAAAGTCACCTTCCGACCCTATCAATCTTGTAAGGCATAACACAAGTATATATATTTTACTTCGGAAAATTAGAAGGTAAATGAGATTTTCCCAAAATGTTTTCTAGATGGAATGATGATGGGGTTTCCGTTTACAAAGAAGATTCCACCAAATCTGAACTTATCTAGCAGTTTTTATAAAGAATTTATAAATTATACAAACTTGTTTAATTTATATAAAACATCTTAAAGAAATGATCTTTGTTTTATACGATTTGTATTTTATAAATATTTATCTAGTTTTGTAAAACATTTTTAATTAGTTGATTCTATTTGTTCAACATATAATCTTTATATCACGTTGGATCTCCGGTCTTGATGATTTCATGATTTGGTAGACGAAAAATACTCAAGATTCCCCTGTACGAACTACGATGTACGAGGCATTTGGATAATATTTATTGACGAATATTATAACATGTTAATTAATTATTATAGAGAATATATAATTAGTGATCCATTTTGCATCAACAGTACATGAGAGTAGCATTTAAAACTTTAATATTTATATGCTTCGATCAAATTATTGAATTACCCATGTGATATGTTTAGATTCCTGAATTCATTGTCGCATGTTCATGATATTATTATTGATTGGTATGCGAATTAGCATACTGATAGATCCGAATTAATCATGCGGATCCTCCATGACTATGCCCGGCCCAAAATTTTCCAAAGTTATTCTCAGGTGGTCCGTGAACCCACCTGAATGCTCATGCATTAAAGGGCCAAGAATTCTGTTAGGACATACGATCTGCTTCCATCAACTAATATTGGCCTTTGATGCATAACTGATTCTAAAAGACCCATGTGTGCGTCATGTGCGAGTGCCTGACGTATATCTTCCTACAACCCTAAGTATAAATACTTAAGGTCACAGAAGGTATATTTTATGCTCACATTCACTTTCACATACTTTCTTCTGCGATCAATCCGATTACTTATTCTCATATCAGAGGGCCTTCGCAGGACAACCTTCCATGCCCTGCATTGGTCCTAACGCGTTATACTTGTGCATGATCATTTTCCGATCACTTTGAGTCCACCATTCCAATCCGATCTAGAGTTATAATTGAGTTCAGTTATGATCCAGTTCGTCGAACCTGCTCCGTTTCCAATCTGGTTTAAGATTCAATTCTATTTTGTCGTATTAATACCACGTCGTTAAACCATTGTAATGTTTTGTTTCATCATTATCGTTTCATTGCCACTCATATCGTCTTTTCCATTACTAAGATTTTCTTTGCTTAACTATGTTTCTTTTTGTTGTTTCCTTTGTTTATTTACGAAAAGTGTTGAAGGGGATCATGGGAACACGTAAAGAGTAGTCCACAAACTAGAATGTGGACGATGAATAATTTATAAGATTTATAATATTTATTTTAAGATATATACTAATTTCATTTGAGACTATGTAAGGATTGGGGTTTTTGTTAAGTACTATTAATGACTCTTTGGTTACTCCATTGTATGTTACATACATAATTAATGGTGTGTTTGAGTAAGAGCAATCCGAAGATGAGTAAACTCTCGGAAAGTTTTCATTTAAGCAAAAATAAATCCGTAAACTCTTTGTGGACAAAATGAATAAAGAAAGATCAGATGCAAATGCGAATTTCCGTGCGAAGCGTACTAAGCCAGAACTGAGCGACACATGCCTTATTAATTTGTTACACGGATGAGTGTTTATATCATTATGTATTTTCTTTCGAACTGCTTGCGTCATTTTTATGCTCCGTATTATTTTGGATCCGTTCGCATATTAATAAACTGGATCAAATCAAATATGTTTGTTGATTTCGAACATACAAGTATGAAATTAAAGTGAAACCATTGTGGGTTAGAATAGCAAGTTTCAAAACGTTCAATGTCATAATGCTGATTCGTATGATTACGTTTACCCATTTTATTACTGAGCGTGATTATGTTATGATTTAAGTAAGTAACGTTGGTAGTATGGTAGTCTTTTGTTTTTGTGTGAATGTACATGTGTTTATCAAAAGATGCGTGAATATATATGATTATGATGTAGCTGTTGGATTATTAAGAAACCAAAGCTTGCGTGATTACAAGACATACTTGTGTTATTTTTATATGTTCATAACTGAGTTGTTAAGTTGTTTATTTCTTGGACGTAGCGTAATTTGTATGCATGCTAAGTGATATTATGTTTTTAAATATATTCTTTTGCGTGAATATGTTTGTGTTAATGTTTGTCATGTAGTAGTAAGTTATGTTGATGGAACTCTTGTTGTGTGGTTCAAAAATACACTTGCGTTATTATGTAACAAGAGAAAAGTCCAAGTAAGAAGTTTCATTAAAATAAGAAGGCTAAGAAGTCATCTTAGCCGTTGGATCTTCAATCTAGTTTTAAAAAGGAGAGACAATTTAGTCTTAGTTATCTTTGTTGATTTTTTATTAAGTTCCCCCATTTTTTTAAACGAGTAAATTGCTATTTTCATCCCTGTGGTTTGCTCAGAATTGCCAATTCAGTCCAATACTTTAAATTTGTCAATTTCGTCCTTGTGATTTGAAAAAATTGCCAATTCAGTCCTAAATATTATAAAAAATTGTCAATTTCGTCCTTGTGGTTTTGCAAAAAAATGTCAATTCAGTCCAAAGAAATTGCTGGTTTTGGACTGAATTGGTAATTTTTGCAAACCACAGGGACGAAATTGGCAATTTTTAAACTATTAGACTGAATTGGTAGTTTTGAGCAAACCACAGGGACGAAAATGGCAATTTACTCTTTTTAAACCTTCATAACTTTTACATATGACATTATTTTAAAAAAAAATTACATCATAAAATGAGTGTTTTTTATCTTTAAAACGCGTACAGTGTTGCTATATATAAACATATTTAATAAGTTTCTTTCTTTCGCATTTTATGCGTAAAAATTCATTTTTTTCGGTAATTTTTTAAATTTAATTTTATATATATTTTTTTGGTTAGAAGCTTGTTAGAAAGGTTAAATAAATAAAAAAATATTTACTTCACATTTTTGCTGGAAAATAAAGAAAAATATTTTAATAAATTTTTTTTGTCTCAAACTTGTCATAAAATATTAATAAAAGAAACTTGTCATGCAATAAATAATCAATATAGAATATATTTGTCGGAAAGTTGTTAAAAATATTTAAAAAATCAAAAAATGAAAAATAAAAATAAAAATGTAGTTAGAAACTAGCCGGAAATAAAAACCCTAATTTTTGTCGAAAAATTGTTAGGAAAAGTCGTCGAAATTTTGTCGGAAACTGTTTTCAACGGATGGTTCCACCAAAAAAGTTTTTGTCGGAGATTTGTTGGAAATAGCCATTAGCGACAAATTTCTGACAAAAAAGTTCACCGAAAACGATTACATTTTCTAGTAGTTACTAGTTGATTAGGCACATTTTGTTCAGCTTGATGAACAATTAAACCAAAAAAATCACAACTATAAACAACAAAAACATTGTAATTAATCAAATCAAACTAAAACTAGAAAAATTATCAACTTCGAAGTGATTTTTAAGGTAATCAAGCTATGGTTGTTTGGTTTGAAGAACAATTAATTATAATCGAGATGTGAGTAGAATTGAGAGATGTGTTGTCGAATTGAGTCATGAAATCGATTGAGGAAGATTGTCGATTGTATTTCTCCCCTAATCGGTATTGTGGATTGAGTTTTCGTGATCGATGATTATCTTCGAGTTGCTGTAAGATGAGAATTATGGAACGTTCGTAGTCACGTTGTGTATCTAACTCGCTGATTCGTGTCTTTAACTTTTTAATTTTAGACTGATCCATTCTAACCCTCTAATATTATTAAGTGACCTAATTAAAAAAAAAACTATTATGACTTAATTTTTTTTTAGATCAAGCGGTATGGTGGTGTAAACTCCTGCATGGATCTAGGTGGCACAAAGACACGCTGTACACACCATCCACTACCTGCGTGAAACTTCTGCGCGGTTTTGATACGCGGAGATGTCCACGGACAAATTCTTGTGTGGGTTTGGTGGACAATCCATTCACATTATGATACATCACAATTTTTTTAATATATTAAATCTAAATATTTATTTACGCTGAAATCTGTATTTTTCTCAAATAATTTTGCATGTTAACTTTAAGGAAATAAAATTCGAAGTCTTCTTTATTTATATTTTCTTAACACAACGTTATAAGATTGAACGGAAACGAACTAGCTTTTTTTAAAGTATTTTCTTTTGTCTCGTGAGCTCTTTTTGATAAGTTTTTATTCTCGTAGAGTATAATTGAGCTTTTTTAACACGTTTTTGAACACCTCTAACCTTAATCGAGCTTGAGAAGAAGGAGATCAAGGAGAAATTGAGGAGCCGCTAGCTTCTTTTTTTCTAGTATTTGTATTTTTTCTTTTAATTTGTACTTTTTTTCTAGTATTTGTAATTTTATATATTATTTTAGTGTAGTATTTTTATTATTAAAAAAATAATGTTTGAATTTAACTTAAAAAAATCTAGAAACATAATAATAAAATAATAAAATCATAGAGAAAAAAACCACAAAGATATACCCTTATGTGTAGAATTTCTGTATTGTCTAGTCAATACTCGTATGGCTGGGTGACAAAATCACATATATATGTCTCATGCCCTTAGTTTGATAGTAATACTCATACCAAGACATCAATTTTTTTTTCACCACATCATCATCCCAAACTCCTCACACTTTACATAAATAATACCCACCCCATAACACACACTTTTTTAATATTAAAAAATTAAAAATGGTAGAGAGAGAGAGAGAGGTTGGAAGAGAGGGATAGAGAGTGATGATTTGGTGAAATGAGGAGAGATCTTGGTGGATTTTCATCGAGGAAGATCATCGAGCTCGACATCGAGAGGTAGATTATGGTGTTCCCGAGGGCACTAAAGCCACCGAGCTCTCCATCGAAACCCCTCAATAGAACCATTACTTTTACTCTTAAGAGGTTGAGATTGCCACCTCTCCTCAACACCTCAAGCTTGTTGTCTTTATCAACTAAACAGTCACTATCATAACTATCTTCACCAATCACCACCCACCATGTTTACTAGCTTTACATTCTCAATATCATGTCTATATTTATTATCCTCACCATCTTTACCTCTTTTATCATTCTAACCATCATGACCATGCTCAATTTTCCCACCAACTTCACCCTCTTTCTCATTCTCCTTAAAAGCTTGATCAATATCTCCATCCATTAAAATAAAATTTAAAACCATGAGACTCTTACTTTATTAGCACCTCATTTTGCACTTATATATATATCCTCCAAACCTCATGATATCCGGAAATTTCCGGGTCTGTTACGGGCCGGGTCCTGAACCGGTCAGAAACATTTGACTGTTTGCGGATCCGGATCTTCCACTTTATCGTTATTTAGTTATTTACCGGTGTTTTGAGTGGGGTTTATCTAGGGTTACTGAACTCCTCTCGATCCCCTTTCGTCATCTTCCTTCCATATCTACCCTGTCAGTGATTCAGTGAAGCCTCTTCTTCTTCGATTCATTTCCTCCTGCAAAAACCCTAACAAACATCTCTGCCAATGGAGCCGGATCCTCATACCCGAACCCGCCGTCGCCGTTCCGCCTGTCACCGTCATCCTAACGAACCTGTCATCGGTCTATGCGCATTATGCCTCCGTGATCGCCTCGCCGGTCTAGACTCTTCTTCGGATCAGCTTCAAGGTAAACCGGAAACCATTGTCTCCTTCGCCTTAAGTCGCCGGACCAGACGCCACGGCGGAGGTGCTTCGTCGTCGTCAGGTGGAGTGCCGGAACTGCGGCGGAGCAAATCTGTCGCCGTTGAGAAATGTGAGATTCCGAACGGTTTGAGTTCGGATCTGCGGCGGAAATCGTGTGATGTAAGGGCGAGTAATAGGTTAACGGATCTGTTCGACGTTGATGATACGGAGACTGGAGGAGATGGAGTTGTGACGGTTGAATCGAAGAATTTAGGGTTTTCAAGCATCGTAGAGCCGGTACTGGAGGTTAACGAAGATCTTAATGAAATTAGGATTTCAAATGATATTATTGTGCCGAATGAAATTAAGGAGAGTGGAGGAGAAGAGGATTTGAGGACGATGAAGGAGCATATTGAGATGGAATTGCAGAACAGGAAGAAGAATTTCTGGGGAACAGCTTCTGGTTTCAGCCAGAAGCTTCGAAAATGGAGGCAAAAGCACAAGGAAAAGAAGCAAAGTGATGATAACAGCAGGTTGAATTTTAAAAAGTATCAAATTCAATCTGATGCTGTAGATCATGGATTGGGTAGAAGATCATGTGATACAGCACCTAGGTTTTCCATTGACGCGCATCGAATGTCGGTAGAAGATCCGCAGTTTTCGTATGATGAACATAGAGCTTCTTGGGATGGGTATATGATTGCAAGAACAATCCCACGCCTTACACCGATGCTCCCAATTGTCGATGATATGATTTTCCCCCCTGTGAGCAAGAGGATTACAGTGAAGGAAGACGGGTCGAGTTGTGGTGCGTCGGCTAAGTCGAATTCAGACTCATCTTCATCAAATACAGGAAGTAGTTCAAGCTCCATGAAAAGTTCCAGTTCCAGTTTCAAAACTGTAGGATTAGAAGGTAGTTGTTTGAAATCTGTACAGCGAAGAAATGATGTTATTGCTCAAGAAACGAAGCTGGTTATAACCGAGAAAGAGTTAAAAGATTGGCATTTGAGCTCTGTCAATGGTAGCAATTTGGAATCTGGTTCAAATCCACCCATTTCCGCTCGCAGAACAACAGTCAAGAATGGGTGGAGAAAGGTGTCTAATTTATGGAGCTATAAGTACAAACCTAGTGACAAAAAGAATGGCAGTTATATCCATGAAAATGAGCCATCTTTGAATCAAAACAATGAGATCAATGGAGCAAATTCAAGTAGTAGACTTGTTAGAAACGGAAGCTATGTGGGTTCAAGAAACATAACCGAATCACATCCACACGGTCAAGAGGGTGCTAGGCATTCTACAAGTGATATTGAAAGTGGCTTGTTGAGGCTGCATTATTCACCATTTGGGAAGTCTAGGAAGAAACCGGTTATGGCTACTGATGGCTGAACTAATATTTAGGTATCTCTCGATTTCTTATTAGTAGTAGTATAACCCTGTAGAGCTTGTTAGTTTGTTTTATATTCTTGTTTTATGCACAAACACATAGCATGATGCCTCCTTGTTAGAGATAACAATAATATAAGTTCAAGTTTTCCTACTGCTTTACATGTACCACTGCATATTGACTTTGAAACACTATCATTATTATCTGAATTCCTTTCTTTTTCCCTTATAACAGAATGCCATAGTAAATTATCACCCAAATCCTTGTCAATTAGTAACTGCCCACTTTATCTGTCTTAAAGAACTAATGTTAAGGAGCAGTTGTAATGTTTTGTAATGAGTACCAATTAACAAACAAGTAAACCGGACTGAAATCTTGCTCAGAACATTGCTTTCTTTGAGATAACTCCTAAATTGCCTTCTTTTTAGGACAGGAGACTAAACCTCACAAGATCTTGTAGACTGCACTAGTACCACTATATTCTTATTCTAAACATTAATCTACTAAAATCAATATTTTCACATAATCATCTCAAAGGACTCATATGCCATTTTGCAACATCAACAAAAATCCCAAGATTTAGCTCACTAAAAAACAGCGAAAAGTCAGAAGTTTTATAACAATACTTAGGTGGGTGTTATGGTAGCCTGCAAGTTGTGGGGGTGATGACGTGGAAGGAAGGCGCCAAGCAGCAACACTGCCGTTGAGGTGCCACTGTGGTTCCCAACCTTTCTGTGGTGATGATGACTTGGCTGTGGCCTTCCGCAGGAACACCATTACACCACCTTTTGAAGCTGTGGTTTTTTTTGACCCACTGCTTATTTTCCTCACCCCCGCACATCTATTTCTCCTTTCTCTCTTACTTCTATCTTTCTGTCCCCCCTTTCTCTCACTTTTTCAATATATATATTATTAAAAAAATAATGGTGGCGTGTGGTGGATATTAGAGGGTAAAATATGGAAATGTAAAGTGACGAGAGTATTTACGGTAGGTTCTTTAAAAAATATGTGACTGTAAACTCTAATATTTGAGGTTTGGTTGTGAGTAGAGAAGAGAAACAATTTAGCAAATCAGCATATTTGACAACAACAAAAAAACTGATGATTTGTTAAAATTTGGGGATTGAAAGGGAGAAAAAAATAATGATAAATGTATAAAAAGTATAATTAGTGAAAGAGAGATAAGAAGTAATACTAAAAGTATAAGTATAAATTATAGAAATGGGGATGAAAAACCTGATGTAAACGCTCAAATGTGACATTAAGGTTCTTGAAAAAAAAAGTATGGGTTTGAAATACTATGTGTGTTATTTTATTATATTATTATTATTTATAAATAATATTTAATAAATATTATTTGTATTAAAGTTTTAAAAAAGGAGATAGATTAAAGATAACATAATATAGGTTAAAAGATGTTTGGAGGGAGATGCCTGAGTATTAGAGCTTGGAGACCTTGAGGTTTTAAGTTCAAACATGACTCAAAGTTTTTTTTCTTCATGTGGTGAGTTTTTTCCCTGATGGTGTTTCTGGATAACTCAAGTCTAGAGTGTCAAATCCAGTATAGAGTATAGATGGTTACAATCCTCTCAAAGAGACTCACCCAAGTATTAAAGATTTGATGATAGCTCCAAACGCTTTTAAAAAGGTAAATGGGATGTGTTGTTGAAACATAAAGGATGGGTACATAGTTATGAGTTATGGGTTTGTATCGTTTCCCAAGCAAGTCTTGACTCGTTAGCACTAGAATTAAAAAATAAAAAATAACGGCGATGACAAATCACAAATTTACACAAACACCACTTAAATAAGATTATATTTATAATACTGATTGATATGAGTTTTTCTATTCTTATAAAAAAGGGTTATATAAGATGTTTAATTTAAAAGATTGATTTAATATAACCATCAAGAATCATCAAATATCAAAAATATATTTTACAAGATTCAAGGAGGCCGGATATTCGTGGTGGGAGTCAATGCTACTGATTCTTTTAATTTATGTCTCTCAGGGTGGGAGGTATGCTCATTTCAATGATGTATTAGGCATCAAATTGAACCAATAGGATTATGTCAACAGAAGAGAGAAAATTGATGTAGAATTGATGTAGAATGATGATTTTGTAGGGGGTATCCTCATTTAGTCATGGTTTAGGTATGGATTAAATATTTTTTTCATTTTCTTTTTAATCTAAAATAAATAAAATTAAACTAACACATTTAATATAAAATGAAAACATAAAACAATTCATTACATTTAAAAAAAAATTACAAAGTCCTAAAAATAAATAAAAAAATTACCAAATTCCTAAAAGAAACCAACATTTATTCTTCAATTTGAAAAAAAATACAAATCTAGGGTGGTGGAGGGATTTATATAGTAGAGGAATTGATTAAAAAAAAAAAGGTTCAAACGGTCAAAAAAATGACCGTTGAACGGTCACATTTGCTCGGCGACTCTCGGCGAAAACATGCCGCAATTCTCGACCCACATTGCTGATGCCGAAGAGGGGGGGGGGGGGGGGTATACATGCCGAAGTCGGCATGGTTGGTGCCGCGTTGATGCCGAGGGTGGCGGCATGTATACCGCCTACCCTCAACGAATTCATAAGACCGGATGCAAAATTATATCAGAAAATGTGGATGTGGATTTTTCCATCTACAATATAAAAGTGAGTCTCTTTTTATTATTTCTTACTTCAATTTAATATATATATTTTTAATAAAAAACATATTATTTGATACTTTTTCATATTACAATTTCAAACTTTTAAGGTTGTTTGAGATTATTCATATTTCATTCCAAGTTCCAACCTTTATAGTTTATACCGACTCTATATCCATAATAACAACAATAAATAAAATAACCAGGGTAGAATGTTTTTTCTCTTTTGACTTTTTGAGACATGGAAACAAATGAATTTTAATTACAAAAGATTCATTTATTGAAATAAAGTCAACGAATTTCCCACACGGATAACCCCCCAAAAAACGTGCATCCCAGTCTTCCACTCTCTATATACATACTCCACTCCCACCACCATTTCCCATCAACCCAAACCTTTAATCTAACTTCATGGCCGGCACAAAAACCTCACCACCACCGCCGGCGGCGTCACCCTCCCGGTCACCGGACGTCTCCCTCCGCCCATCCTCCCCACGCAAAACCACATCCAAATCCACCAAAATCTTCCGCCGAGTCCGCTCCGTCTTCCGCTCATTCCCCATCATAACCCCGGCCGCATGCAAGTTCCCGGTCTCCCACCACAACCACCACGACATCCACGGCGGGACCCGCATGACCGGCACCCTATTCGGCCACCGAAAAGCCCGGATCAACCTCGCGATCCAAGAAAACCCGAGATGCCTGCCCGTCCTTCTACTCGAGCTCTCGATCCCCACCGGAAAACTCCTCCAGGAAATGGGATTAGGGCTCGTGAGAATCGCCATGGAGTGCGATAAACAACAACAACAACAGCAACAACAACGGGGCGGGAAGATGAAGCTGGCGGACGAGCCGATATGGACGATGTTTTGTAACGGCCGGAAAATGGGGTACGGGGTGAAAAGGGAGCCGACGGACGATGATTTGTACGTCATGCAAATGTTGCATGCGATATCGATGGGCGCCGGAGTACTTCCGACGACGACGGCCGGCGAGAATGGGAATAATAATGGTAGTAAGAGTGAGGGGGTAACGGCGGAGGGTAACGGAGAGTTGACGTACATGCGGGCGCATTTTGAACGGGTGGTCGGGTCGAAAGACTCCGAGACTTATTACATGATGAATCCGGATGGGAATAGTGGTCCGGAGTTGAGTATATTCTTTGTGCGAGTTTGATATTTTTATTTTTTGGGAATAGGTTTAAGGGAAAAGGAAATGAAATTAATTGTAATTTATGAAGTTGTGGAAATAGGGTAGATGTGATTATGTGACTTTGTGTAGGAATTGTGGTAAGTTTGTTTGATGGTATAATACATTTTTTTTATTTTTAATGTTTTCATTCTGTTATTTGTTTTTACTTTATTAAAAGACTTAATTTTTGAAGATGAAAATAGTGACTACAATGAGTTTGGTTGCAAAATTCGCATACCTAGATTTGTAACCCAGGTGTTGTCGCGTGATAACACGAATATATAAAATCGTTTTGACACTACATAAAGAAAAAAATAGAAAAAAAAAGTTGTGTTACAACCAAAACGCTTAAACTATTGAGTATTGATCGTACGACCTAAAAGTTATGTTACACGACTCTACCTATTACACCACCAACTCGCATGGTTAATTCGTTGAGATTGAAAATTAAAAAAAAAATTATGTTACACAACTGTACCTATTACACAACCAACTCCTTTGCGAAACTTGTTGCGCTTAGATGAAAACAAAAAAAAAAACCAAAAAATAAAGAAAAAAAAAAGAAAAGTAAAAAAACAGAAAACAAAAATAATAAAATATACAAGATATTATATTCAAATTTAATAACCAAACTAAATGATATATGTAGTTTTAGCAACTTATTTGTGTGCATAGCTATAGCTGGAGTGATATTATATTCAAGTTTATTGATTAAAGTAATATTGTAATAAACTTTATTCACCTACAAGTTGCATTTTGTTTATTGTATATAACTAGTGGGTGACTCGCATCGCGTTGTGGCGGCCTCACATTTTTGTACCACTTGTGGCTTAAGATTAGATTGCTATGTCGTACCCAAAAGAAGAATGACCACTCAAGCGTATTTCACAACACTAAATCACAGCTGCACTAGTTAATTAACCTACAATATCCAAATCATCAATAAAAAAAATGCGACCTTTGATATTATTTGTGTATTTTTATGATAATCTAATGATGTTTGTGTTGTTGATTTTATAAGTCAATTACGAGATTCCCGATTATGACTATTTGCGAACCAATATTACATAAAAATCACGAATTGATAAATTCTCGTTGTTGGTCCAGAATCAACAACCGTTCACGATATTATCTAATCTAGACGTGTGGAAACTGTTTAGATTAGTGATTCAAGAATAGAGATGAAGAGAACACAAGAATACGATGATTAAAAAAATAAAAACTTGATCTTTGCACACAAGATGAACTTGTCGGGTACAAACAAGAAATCGTAAACTCCTCTCTCTCTCTAGATTCCGATCATAAACACTAGCTCTCTCTCTAGAGTCATAAACTTGCCCCCTTGAATAGTAAACTCATGGGGTTTATTTTTTTTAATCTAGCCTCTACACTCGTCTTAAAGGGACGAATCCAAAACACAACCATACAAACCAACCTTTGTTTTTGATAAATGATATTTAAAAACTTGAAATGAGTTATTTGAGTTATACGAGTCTTTCGGTTAATTACCGAATTTCCCAGTTAACTATCAAAACCACGCGAAACATCGAAAATTCCATTACTTTCTTTTTTAACAAATCAATTACTATAAAAATTAACCAATTAAATATTTTATTTTGGAAAATCATTTTGGATATTTAAAGTATTATTTGAGAGTGTAATTTAGTAATTAATCGAAATCCCTCGATAAATATTTAACCGTAGATCGAAAATGCGTGAAATTTCAAATCAGGTCGGGTTTTTGCGAAACAGAAAGTGACGAATATTACAATTGCATCATTTGACAATCCCCTCGCAAACCTCCAAAACAACTCTGCATTCCAATAAAAGGCGTTCCACCGACTCATTATGCAACCCACACAACTTACACAACAAAGATTGTCTCCACGTTTTTCCTAGCCAATGCATTAAGAGTTAGGATCCGAACCATTTCAACCCGCCAATTAAAAATATTAACCTTCTCTAAAAGCCATTTATTCCACTCAAATTGTAGAATTGTACTTGAATAAACCTTCTATGGTAGAGATTTTTGAGGTGTCTAACCGACGCCACAACACCACTCCCATGAATCCTCCTCCAAGGATATCTCAACATCCAACACAAGTAGTTGATCATTCAACTCATTTATCTCGATCCGTGTTCACAAACTCCTCTTCCATCACCACTATGCCAAACCAATTAAAATAACAATACATTAATTACAAAAAAAAAAAAAGAAACTAAAACTGAAAGACATAAAAATCTGAAGACCAATTATAGTTCTCCGCTATAGCGTATTTGCGTTGAAGATGATTTGATTGTTCGGGGACACCCTCATGCGCTTACATAAATGTTTTGATGTCACGATTTAGTTGTTTTTGCAGGATAGTCTCTCATTGTGCGTTCCTCATCGTTACAACCAACTCTTCTCTTTTTACTTTCATGTTAACCGATTTGTTTCAGCGCATTTCTTTTTACTTTCATGTCAACTAAACTAATTTCGACCAAACTTTGATTGCTATTTGATGAGTCGGACGATTTTTTCCTTTTTTGAGGGCCGTGTTGGTGTTGATAATGAATTCGGTTGTGGATTTGGTTAGAATGAACTTGGTTGTTGATATTGAAACGGTTAGGGCAGACTCAGTTGACACGGAGTTGGTTTACTAGAACGGACTTTGGTTCTATATTTCTTACGGATGGAGGGTGATGATTTTTTCTTTGGATATATTTTTATTTTTTAGTAGAACTCCACCCTAACATTTTTAATCTTTAATTTATTTCTTGTTTGATGATCGTTTTCATTCCAGGTTATGGTTGCCGTTTGGTCAGGGTAGCTTTTGACCTTTGCTTCAATCAAACAATGCTTTATTGGACCAATTGTAATCTATTTGTTCATCCAATCACAACAACTCTTACCCCCTACCTTCAAAAATCTTTTCAATTTTAATTTCAAACATACTAACTAATTAAATACATAAATTCAATGAAACTAGGAAAATAATATTTTGTTTTATTTACAAGAAAAACAATTTTTTAACCATAAACTTCTTTAAGATTTCTATGGTTGTCACTAGCAAGATAAAGGTATACTAAAAACCGTCGGTTTAATTTAAGAAAAACCACGTAAAATGAATTACGTTACCGATAGATTAAGGTTATAGATTCGGTCGAGAAGAAATATTGGCTAGCTTATTCATATGTCGAGTTGGATCTACCGCTAAGTTAATAACCGTATAAATAACTTTTTTTTGTCCTTAAACATGAAAACTTACATAATAACATAAAAGAATTAAAAATCATATGAAAAATATTATAAGCAATAGACAAAATAATTTATTATGGTTTAACTAGAATATTCGAACTTAGTTGGAAGTTGATACATGAGGCATTTGTGTAGATCCCAAGTAATACATTAACCAAAACTAAGCCACTTATTTGTTAAGAAAAAAGTAGATATTATTGTTAATATATTATTGGTCTACCATCTCTCCTAAGTATCCACCTACCATGTTAAAAACGACATTTGAGCAATCCTAATTTCCTTTATAAGATAGATTTCTCATTCGTTGGTCACACCACAAAAAACACAAAAAACATAGTACTTACTTACATCTAAGAGACCGAAATGGCAGCCGAAGCGGCAACATGGTTCCGAGTTCTGACCGCGATATTGGTGGCTTGTGCTGTACTGACAAAAGTCGAGTGTCGTATTCGCAATTACAAGTTTAATGTATGTATTAATTTCTTATAAAACGAAAGGAGATACATAAACTAATTAGTTTATGTACTTTAATTAAGATTAAGATATGATCATTATGTATATATATAGTCAATTACTTGAATATTTATTAATTGTGTACGTTATCTTTGTGATGCATGCATGCAGGTGGTAATGAAAAATACCACAAGATTGTGCAAAAGTAAACCCATAGTAACGGTTAACGGCCGTTTCCCAGGGCCCACAATAGTGGCTAGGGAGGATGACACTGTGACGGTTAAAGTGGTCAACCATGTTAAATATAATGTTAGCATTCACTGGTTAGTAGTCATTTTCCTTCTTTATTGTTCAAGTTAGAATATTATTTACAAAACTTGTTACTTTTTTTAGCTTTAGCTTTAGTTGATGGGTAGTAATTTAATTGGTTGACAGGCACGGGGTACGACAACTAAGGACCGGATGGGCTGATGGTCCGGCATACATAACACAATGCCCGATTCAGCCGGGAGGAACCTATGTGTATAAATTCACATTAACGGGTCAAAGAGGTACCCTTTGGTGGCATGCACACGTCTTATGGTTAAGATCCACTGTTCATGGTGCCATTGTCATCTTGCCCAAGCTCGGAGTTCCATACCCTTTTCCGAAACCTAGTAAAGAAGTCGTGGTTGTCCTTGGTACGTAATTAATGTTTACTTGTACACGCGCTAGCTATATATACATGTTTGTTTATTTGTTTGTAAGTTTGTTTGTCTAACAATCAATCAAAATACAGGAGAATGGTGGAAATCAGACACTGAAGCCGTAATAAATCAAGCACAAAAATTAGGACGAGCACCTAACGTTTCGGATGCTCATACCATCAATGGGAATCCCGGGCCTACCACCAATTGCTTAGCAAATGGTACGGATTTGTAAATATTTTATTTTGTTTCGTAACGGTTTAAATTACATAATTTTATTAACTTTACTAAACAGGAGGGTTTAAGGTACCCGTGGATGAAGGAAAGACTTACATGTTAAGAATAGTCAATGCTGCACTCAATGAAGAGCTTTTCTTCAGGATTGCAAACCACAAACTCACAGTTGTGGAAGTTGATGCAGTTTATGTCAAACCATTTTCAACAGACACCATTCTTATCGCACCGGGCCAGACCACAAACGTCATAGTATCCACCACGCAGAAAGCCGGCAGGTACCTAGTCGCGGTTTCCCCATTCATGGATGCCCCGATTGCCGTCGATAATTTCACCGCCACCGCCTTTCTCCGCTACTCCAACCTTATCAGTACTTCCAAATCAGCCACTAAACTTGTTGCTCCACCGCCTCAAAATTCGACTTCGGTGGCCGACACTTTTATAAACTCCCTTAAAAGCTTGAATTCCGCAACATACCCAGCAAAAGTCCCACTCACCATTGACCATTCATTGTTTTTCACGATTGGTCTAGGGATCAATCCGTGCAAAACATGCGTCAACGGTAGTCGGGTGGTGGCGGATATTAATAATGTCACATTTGTCATGCCAACAACAGCCCTTTTACAAGCACATTACTTTAACATAAGTGGGGTGTTCACAGATGATTTCCCTAGTAAACCATTGATGCCTTATAACTATACGGGCGCACAACCAACGAATTTCGCCACAAACACAGGCACAAAGCTATATCGACTTCCATACAATTCTACGGTGCAACTAGTTTTGCAAGACACGGGGATGATCGCGCCTGAAAGTCATCCGATTCATTTACACGGGTTCAACTTTTTTGTGGTGGGAAGGGGTGTAGGGAACTTCAATCCGAATAAAGATCCAAAAAACTTCAATCTTGTTGACCCTGTTGAAAGAAATACCGTTGGAGTCCCGGCAGGTGGTTGGAGTGCTATTAGATTCAGAGCAGATAATCCAGGTATAAAATTTTTCATCTAAATCTATTGTACAACTAACCATAGGCCTTCGTAGCCCAATCCCGTCACACGGAAACTCGAAAGTAAAAAAAAAGATATCTGTTTTCATAACTAACTATATCATTCATGTAAAACTCATTATTGTTTTGAATTGATTAGGTGTGTGGTTTATGCATTGTCATCTTGAAATACACACAACATGGGGGCTTAAAATGGCTTTTGTTGTGGACAATGGAATTGGGCCGAATGAATCTGTCATCCCACCTCCAAGTGATCTTCCCAAGTGTTGAGTCCGTTTAGATCTCGGAGTTCTTTTAGGCGGCCCATTTTAAGTGGGCTGCTTAGAGTTTAATAAATGAAACCAAATACTCTTGCGACTTTGGTTTGAATTAAAGCCCATTTTTGTATTTCTTTCTATTTGTGTGATTGTAAGTTGTAACTATTTATACCCGATTTCCTTAATAAATACTTTTTTTTTCTTGTTATTATATACTTGAGTTAATTACATTTTGCGTCCATGTGGTTTGCGGGTTTTTACCACCTGAGTCCATTTTTCAGATTATTAACAAATCTAGCCTGAGGTTTGCATTTTGTTGCCAACTGAGTCCCTGGAACTAACGAAGTTAACTTTTTCTGTTAAATAGAAGGGCAATTAAGTCAATTTACATATGAGGGGCTGGTTATGTAAATTAATAAATTACTAAAGAGGAGGGACTAGTTTTGTTATTTATTTAACCATGAATACCCTCACTAAAAATACAATCTCATTACTTGATTTTTCTCAGAACCCACCTGCAAAAACTCATCTTCAAAACCCATCACATGAACACCCTATTCAAAGTGTCATATCTTCTTCAATTCTTAATGAAAAATCAATCTGAAACTTGCTACAGATTCGTGACGACGAGACGGTTAAATAGAGCACCATTGTTGATACGTTTTGTTTCCTGTTGACTAACCGAAAAACAACCCGACGTGTTCTTCAAGCTCAACTATGGTGATTTTCGAATTTCTTGATGGTTTTGAGTGAAATCAGTTGCAACATGTTTAGTTTGATCTTACAAAACTACTGCAACAATCTGATTTCGATTTCGTTAAGTTTTGAGTGATTCACAAATTCAAGTTTGAATCGGTTTCAGTTCTCGTTGCTCAAATCATCATAAAACCTAATGACAATGGTGCTAGTTTGAATCGGTTTCTCGTTACGAGTTCAACGCAAGTTACGGATTGGATTTTCGTCGAGAATTGAGGAAGATACAATCATTTAAAGTAATTGGTTGCTTTTTTTTGTTCGCCGGAGTTTTTTTTGAACGGCAGATTCGCCGGAGTTGATGATGGTTGCCGGAGGTGATGGGTTTTAATCCGGTACACCAGCGAACAACAAGTTTAATTCTTTTTACCTTTTTTTAATTTTATTTTAATATTATAATTTAACTTTTAAGCATTGTACATAATTACCCCTTTTACTTTTAATTTAAAGAACTAGTCCCTCATATGTGATATGACTTAAATACCCTTCTATTTAACTGAAAAATTTAACCTCCGTTAGTGCGAGGGATTCAAATGGCAACAAATCGCAAACCTCAGGCTATATTTGTTAATAATCTGAAAAATGGACTCAGGTGGCAAAAACCCGCAAACCTCAGGGACGCAAAATGTAATTAACTCTATATACTTTCATACATTACCTGGGGACTAGAAGTAAAATGTGTTCTCTCATTCTTACCGGGAGGTAAAAGATCTACAAAAAACCAATAATTATCCAGAAAATTAAAAACCAATATTTTTTTCTCTATAACTTCTTCATATATTAACAATTTTTAAAAAGAATTTCACCAAAATTTCTATTTTATTAGCCTTATTTATGGGGGAAAAAATTTTAAAAATAAAAAGTTTAGTGATTTTTTATTAGTGTATCATACAATAGTACTAATAGTATTGCATAATACATTATAATTAAAACTATTTAAAAAGAAGAAACTTAACTTAAATATGGACGTGGTTTATGCGAATAATGTAAAAAACAAAGAATTGACATTCATAAACTAATTTTATATTATTGTTGCATAGTGTATTATTAATTTCAAACTAAAAGCCGAATTTTATTTTATTTTAAAAAAAAACTCAAAAATGTTTTTAAATTTTTCTTTTTCCAGTATTCTTATAATAATAAAAGAAACATATAAAAAAAGTTTTTTAAAAAAAAAATTTTTTATTGGTTTTTTTGTTTTTTTGCAATATATTGGTTTTCTATAGAACCAACCTTTTTACCGGACCATAATGTTTAATTGTCATTCCAATTAACAGTATTGTCATTTACATACTAGATCATGAAAACGACTACGCCCCCATCCTTGTACACACGCCGCTCATCTTCCTTTTGATAAAACTAAACCATTTAATTTCTCATTAAATCAAAGATTCTAGCTTCAAAATGCTCTACTTGAATCCATAAAAATACAATTATCAATATCAAGGGTAGAAGGATTCTCTCTCTATGGCAACCGGCGGCTCTAGGGTTTAGCCCTACGTCCGGCAGCCCCGTTTCTCCGATCTTGATCCCGTTTATCCTAGTTTGATTGCAACTGGCACCTACCGATCCTGTCATCATTCCCTTCGGTCGCAGATTGATTACGATCCCTGTTATCAATCGTGCTTGATCAACCGGTGAAGATACAAGTATCGTTAGCGGCTAAGTTAACATCTTCTAAGGTATTACGGAATCCTGCTTTAATTCTCAAGTCTCTCCTCTTCATCTTACTTTGGCTGTATAGCAGTCTGTAATCGGGCTTCGATTCGCTTCAAGTCGCATCTTTTGATCCTTGAATCGGGTCTTTGTCTGTAACGATTTGCTAGCGGCCTTTAAGTTTTTTGATTAGGGTTTCGTTGCTTGGTTTGTCGTTTCTGCATGATCATGGCGTTTCGTTCGAAATCTGCCCGTCCGTCGTTTAATGATGTAGAAACGGATCAATGGATGTTCCCGAAAAGAAGAAATCGCATGCATCAGAAGTCCTCACTACAGTTTCCACAGGATAAGGTTACACGTATTCTGGTCATGTCGCTAATTCAAACGTTAAGGATTTACAATCGGTTTCCACTTCAGTTTTCGTGACTAATTTTCCACATGATATCTCTACTACTGAACTGAGGAAACATTGCAATTTATGGGGTAAGGTTTCGGACGTTTATATATCCCAAAGACTTACTAAATCAGGGAGGAAGTTTGGTTTTGTTCGTTTCATCGGGGTTAAGAATCTCAAGAATCTGATCAGTAATCTGAGAACTATTTGGATAGGATCGTACCACCTATTTGCTCATGAAATAAAAGAGAAGAAACCTTTGAAATCTGCCCAGAATGTCCATCAGGTGAATCAGACTGATAGCCCAGTTACGAATGATCAAAACATGTCCAATGTAGTGAAATCTTTTGCAGATATTCTAAAACCCATAATTCACTCACAATAACAGGAAGTTGAGAAAAAGGTACAAAAAAGGTCCGTTTCAATCTCGATTGATGAATGTTTAGAGGTGACTTCTCACTTTATTATGGGAAGGGTGATTGAACCTAGCTGTATTCCAAATATACCTTCTTTTTTCATAAGAGAAGGTTTCACGGAAGTGAGGTTTCGATATCTTGGTGGCTGATGGATTGGTCTCTCCTTTCCGGATACAGAAATGGCGTTGAAATTTGAAGAGTGTAGTGTTCTAAAGAACATGTTCTCTCAAGTGCAACTATTGTCTAATTCTTTTGTTCCTGATGAGAGATGTGTGTGGTTGGAAATCCTAGGGCTCCCGATTGTGGCGTCTACCCCGTTGGTCATGAAGAAGGTTGGTGAACTTTGGGGGGAATTCATGTTTTTTGGGAATGATACGGACGAACCTTTGTCGTGCGGGAAAGTTTGTATTATCACTAAAAGTAAGGATCTTATTAATGAAGTTATTGAGGTTAATGTTGCTGAGAGGAAATTTGAGGTCCGAGTAAAAGAGTTTGAAAATTGGACTCCTACATTACGCTTCTGTGATGACGAGTCATCTTCGGAACAGTCTGAGGATGGAGATGATTTAGAATTGGTTGAAGAGATGCCTTATGACGATGGTGAAATCAAGGTTATTACAAAAGAAAATGAAGCTTTTACATCTCAGAAGATGGATGAGAATTCGGTCCAAGCCAATCACCCAGAGTTAAAGGATGGTGATTTTAAGGACGTTCCGGAACGGGCTTCCTATACTTCGGACCCTTCTAGACCACCTGGGTTCGAGAACTTGAAAGCGGATGGTGCGGGGTCAGGGGTTTCTAAGAAATTAGATGGAAAGGGTGGGGCTTCTGTCGATTCCCAGGCGTTTTTTCACATAGGCAACAAGGGTCCAACGGATCGATGTTACAAGATTTCTCAAAGTTTATCCAAATGAGGAAGCTTATCGGGTTAGATATGCAAGGGACCACGCATGATTTTGAGAACTATTTGAGCAAGATGAGTGATCATATTGTGGATCAATGAATATTCTTTCATTGAATTTAGGAGGGAGCGGGTCTACCGATAAGATTGGTAGAGTTAAATCTATTCTTGAAAAGCATAAAGTTTCGTTTGTGGGTTTACAGGAAACTAAAATGGAAGTCTTGGACGTGGCTCGTATTAAATCTATCTGGGGTAATTTTCAGTTTGAGTTTGGCTTTCTTCCGTCCGCTGGTGCGTCTGGTGGTATTCTCTCTATTTGGGAACCTTCTAGTTTCAGGAAACAAGACATCATTTTACTTAATCATGCTCTCGTGATTAAAGGGTGTTGGGCTAATTCTTCTCTTGAGTGCTTTAAGATCAACGTGTATGCGCCTCAACTTGAGTCTCAGAAACAATTATTATGGGATGAAATCCTTAGTTTTAAGAATGATAATCCGGGGAATTATGTTATCTTTGGAGATTTTAATTCGGTGAGATCGGAGTCCGAAAGGATTGGTGTTCATTACTCTCGTGTCAATGCTAGTAACTTCAATTCTTTTATTGACGAGGGGGATCTTTTTGACATTCCTCTGAGTGGTCATAGTTTCACTAGATTTGACCCTAGAGGAAGAAATGCTAGCAAATTAGATCGGTTTCTCATTTCCCAAGGGGTGATCGACAACATCAAGAATATTGAGGTGAGTGCTCTTGACTATTTTCTCTCTGATCATCGTCCTATCCTTTTCCATCAAAGGTTTGTGGATTTTGGACCTATTCCTTTCAAATTTTTTAATTCTTGGCTTCGTGAGGTTCAGTTGAAGATCATTGTTGAGGCTTCGTGGGGTAAAGATATTATTCACTTCTCTAAATTTATTGTTTTTAAAGAAAAGCTTAAAAGACTTAAGGATGCTATCAAAATCTGGAGAAGGGAGTGTCCTGATATTAAAAAAGACATTGAGAAAACCAAGCTCCTCATTGCTAGCGTTGATGTGGCTGTGGCTGGTGGGGTGAATCCAACGGTTGGCCCAAACAGAATGGAGTTAATGAAACAGCTTCATGACTTGGAATCCAGATCAAATAAAGATTTAGCACAAAAGGCTAAAATCAAATGGGCTAATGAAGGAGATGAAAATTCCAAATTGTTTCATAATATCATCAACAAGAAACGTCGTCAGTTAGCTATTCGAGGTTTAAAGGTGGATGGGCATTGGGTAGAAGACCCGGTTAGAATCAAAAGTGCGTTTGTTGATTTTTTTGCCATGAAATTTAAAAAAAATAATGAAGTTTGTCTAACTCATCGGAGCCATAGATTCCGTTCTCTTGATCACACTGACCGTATGTTCCTGGAAGCAAAGCCTTCAGTTCAGGAAGTTAAAATTGCTATTTGGGACTGTGGTTCGGATAAAGCCCCTGGTCCGGATGGTTTTTCTTTTGGCTTCATTAAGCAATTCTGGGATATTTTTAAGGAGGATATCATGGCCTTTGTGGATGAATTCTTCGAGAAAGCGGTCATACCCCTCGGTTGCAATGCGTCATTCATTACTTTGATTCCTAAAATTTCCAACCCGGTTTGTTTTGGTGATTATAGACCTATTAGCTTGGTGGGAGTTCAATATAAAATAATTTCGAAAATTCTTGCTAATAGAATGGCTGTTGTTATTGACAAGGTGGTTAGTATGGAGCAGTTTGCGTTCGTTAAGGACCGTCAAATTCTTGACGGGCCATTGTCGCTGAACGAAATCTTTGATTGGTTTGCTCGAAAGAAGAAAAAGTTGCTAGCTTTCAAAATTGATTTCGCCAAAGCCTACGATTCTGTCTCTTGGAAGTATTTGGATTCGATGCTTGATTTTATGGGCTTTGGCAACCAATGGAGACGATGGATTCAAGCTTGTTTTGGATCTATTCGTGCTTCTGTTCTTGTTAACGGGAGCCCAACCTCTGAATTTTCTGTTGGGAGAGGATTAAGACAAGGAGACCCCCTAGCTCCTTTTCTTTTTATTTTGGTCATGGAAGGGCTTCACGTTTTTCTTGAAGATGCGGCGAGTGTGGGATTTTTCAGAGGTGCTACCATCAATCAGGTCAATGTCTCTCATTTCTTTTATGCCGATGATGCGATATTTTTAGGTGAGTGGTCGGTTAGCAATGTCATTAATATTGTGGAGCTTCTTAATGTTTTTCATCGTGCTTCAGGTCTGGCCATTAATTTGAACAAGTCTTTTATTTACGGTATTGGGGTCCAGCCGGATGAGGTTTCCCGTTACGCCAAAATAGCCGGGTGTAATTCTGGGAAACTTCCGTTCACTTACTTAGGAATCCCGGTGGGTTGCAACATGGCACGGGTCTCTAATTGGAATATTATTATTGATAAATTTAAGAGAAGATTGAGCAGATGGAAGAGAAATTTGTTATCTATAGGGGGTCGTGCAACATTGGTAAGTTCGGTTCTTGGTTCTCTTGGGTCGTATTTCTTTTCCATTTACCCCGTTCCTTTGAAGGTGATTAAAACGCTTGAAAACATCTGTTCTAAATTCTTTTGGGGTTTTAAAGAGGAAGAAAGAAAAATCCCGTGGATTAGTTGGTCCCAAACGATTGCTAGTAAACAAAATGGAGGAATTGGTATAGGTAGTCTTTTGGCGATGAACAAGGCTCTCCTTTATAAGTGGAGGTGGAGATTCGTTTCCTGTGAGAATGCAATCTGGGTGAAGGTGATTAAGGCTATTCACGGGAATCAATTGGATCAACATTTAAAAAATTCTTCTACTTGGTCGAGAATTGTGAGTTCTTGGGAGTCTTGTCATAACACGTACCATTTGGATAAAAATGTTGTGAGGAAAAGGTTAGGTGATGGCTCCACTGTGAAATTTTGGGATGATGTGTGGTTGAATGACTTACCTCTCAAAAATGAATTTCACAGACTTTTCTCGTTGCCTTCTAACAAACATTTGTTGGTGAACCAGGCTTACGGAAATTCTGGGCTTACGCGTGAATGGAGGCGGCCCATTAGATCAGGGGTTGAGGCAATGCAACTGTCGCAGTTGGAAGCGAAGCTTGAGGGTGTGGAATTACACGACACTAGCGATAAGTGGGAATGGAACTTCAATGGAGACAGTGAATTTTCGGTCAAAGCTATCAGGAATCATATCGATCATCAAAATCTCCCTACGTCTAGTCATCCAACTAGATGGGTTACTTTGGTTCCTAAAAAGATTAATATCTTTATGTGGCGTCTTTTTCTTGACAGGTTACCCACTAGATGGAATATCTCAAAAAGGGGCATCGAGATTGAAACCTTTTTATGTCCTCTTTGTCATGAGAAGGTGGAATCTAACGATCATTTATTTGGTGAGTGCGGCACTTTCCTCGCCATCTCGAATCGTGTGAAGAATTGGCTTGAGTTACATTCCATTGGCGATTTTCCTCCGAACCGGACTTACGTTGAGATTGAAGACCTGAAACTTTCTCGAAAGAAGAAGTGGGTTATTCATTCTATCTTCTACATCATGTGGTGGGCTATGTGGAGATTCAGAAACGAGACCATTTTTCAATCCAAAAGTTTGATAAACGGGAGTCTATTTGATTCTATTGTTTCTTTATCTTTTACATGGGTTACGGCTAGAAGTAAGAAGTATTAGATTAGTTGGACAAACTGGATAAGAAATCCTTTACTCTTTTTGTAATTTGCTCTTCTTGAGCTTTTTATATATATACGGCCGTTCTAAAAAAAGAAAAATCAATATCAAGAAGCTTTAGATCGATAAAGCGTTCCGACTAAGCAATATAAAGATCTTTAGTAAGTTCGTTTTAAACAACCATTTCAACATCCATATGCTGTTAATTGACGAACAATAAATTAATGGTTTTCTCATTTATAAGCCAGACTAGGCTAAAATTAGAAGTTTACATCTAGTGGATACTTGTAAATTCAATAATATTTTCATCAAAACATATATTCATAGAATTATAATTAGAACTAAAAATCTAATTTTTAACAAATAACTCATCATAAGTCAAAGTAACCCAATTTCAAGAACTCTTGACATGCAGCCTTAAATTCACCATGCATTTTCAAAACCAAACTGCTATGATGTGTTAGAAACAGCAAATATAGTGGCAAATTGGAAAATAGATATACCAACATCAAAGACGCTTTAAAAATAATTGGTCAACTGAGTTTTTCATTTTACTGTTAAAAAGTCACAGAAAATTACAAACTTGTGTTATGTACGTAGACCAGCAGCCTTATCATCATCCCGAACTAGTTGGGAACAGCTAAAAATCGACAGAGAAGAACATATAAAATTCCAAGAATCTGCAACTGGAGTACATGATGTTGAAGGTTGTATATGTTATGAATCTAGAATACCTGATTGTTTGTTATAATATACAAAAGTTGCAGATGGATGATTGCTTTTGTGTTACAGTAGTTGCTTTAGTTCAGGTGTGGCGGATGCCAGAGGGAGAAAACTCTCCTGTGTGCCTTTAACAAAATCAACAAGCTCGTCGGGTGCAACCACCTGCTTCAACCATTTTTGCAACTCTTCTCCTTCAACTTTCTCTTTTTCTACAAGTAAAATGGCAATTTTTTATCGATTAAAAAATGGGTCAATTCAGGTTATGTTTTATATCTAATAAGTAAAAAGGAAATGGCAAAATATAGCTTGATAATAAATGGTTTAAATGGGTCGGAAGTTGCCCCAAGTGTATCTTCAATGCATAAAACCTCCACAATATTTTATCCAAAAAAACTAGGGTATTACTGAATAAAACTTTTGGAGCCATATTTGAGACACTAATCGTATACAGAAAAATTTAAAAGAACTTGAAAAGAAATGTTTCAAGTCAACCTAGCTTGACCCGGACCAACCCGATCATTTGCGAAGTAGATGGAATGATGGATCATAACTGGAAGAAAGGAAGTATTACCTTCAAGATAGGCACCAAGACCCTCCAAAACAGTGGGATTAGCACGCATGACAGAAAGCGCCACGTCTAGTGCGGACTGAAGCATCAACTTAACTTCCCCTTGAACAAGATCCACCAGATGCCCCTATATCATATCATATCATATGCAAGAAGTTCTCAATCAAATATTGTATTAAAATGAAGTAAAATTAAATTCACAATTCAGAATGAAAAAGACCTGGTCCTTTCCAAAACCGGACCCCCCAGAATCATCCATGCCACCATTTGAAAGTGTTGCCATTGAGATTGGGCCGATGCTGCTATTAAGACCATATTCAGCAATAGCCTTGTATGCCATGTCTGTGGCTCGGCGTATGTCATCAAGTGCGCCGGTAGACACACGACCCGAGTAAATAACTTCTTCAGCAGCACGCCCTCCAAGAAGAGTAACCAGACGTCCTCGTAATTCATCCACAAAAAGCAAATATCTATCCTCGGTGGTAGGAGGAATGTAAGTAAAACCTAACGCCCCTCCTGACCTAGGCAGTATGCTTAGCTTCTGACAAAAAGAAAAAAAAGAATACCGTCATGGATCTTGTAGCTGCAGCATCCTCTAACTTCATACGATTAACTCAATTACACTTGTTTATGCTTGAGATGCCTTACCTCAACTCTTGGTTGTCCTGAAAGAAGTTTTGAGACAGCAGTGCCTACTACTGCATGTCCAGCTTCATGACGAGCAACCACTGCTTTCTCACTACCTTGCAACTTAGCTGTTTTCTTTTCAATACCCTGTCATATTATCACAATACAAAAGCAATGTGCATAAAAGATGTAAACCAATGTTCTAACATAGAGGAGCATTCAGCACGAAATATCATACACCAAAATATCTTGAATCTTGATATAGATGTATCATTAACCCAAACCGTGCAGTGTGCATATATATTACTAACATTATAGAGTAGAGGTGCCAAGTCATCGATTCAGATCAGGTTTGTAAACGCCTGTCTTTTCTTTTTGAATTTTGATCATTAATGTGATATGTATGTTCCAAAACAATATTATTACAGTAATAAATAATCTTTGCTTTTTTAATAAAATGATTCAGATAGGTTCATGCAATTTTTATATATTTTTGGACTACATCAATCTGTTTTATGTAGCTTTTTTTTAATTATTTTATAACCATTTACCCATCGTCAAAATTGCCAAATAAAAAGAGACTTACAGCAATTGAGCGTTCTACTGCTTGGATGAAGTCAATTTTCTCCACCACCACTTTATTTTGCCTCCCCGCCAACAAAGCCGCTTCATTTACCAGATTTGCAAGGTCCGCCCTGTAAGATGATATAAATAATTGTCTTTTTAAGTGTTAGCAAAGAAAAAGAAACTGAAATATGAAAGGTTGATTTTGCAGAAACAAACTGTTTTAGTTTAATTACCCGGTAAAACCAGTGGTCATGGAAGCGATGCCAGCAAGATCAACATCATCTCCCAAAGGAAGCTCTTTGTTAGAAACATGAACATTCAAAATAGCTTCTCTTCCCACTCTATCAGGTGTTTCTACCTAAAAACCAAATAACCATTTTGGAGACAAAAAGTAAGCATTTGAACTACCAGAAAGTTAAATACCAACAGAGATAAGAAGACAGACCATAACTACACGATCAAATCTCCCTGGTCGGCGAAGTGCTGGATCTAATACGTCGGCGCGGTTTGTTGCTCCAAGAACGATTACAGCTGAATTACTGTCGAAACCATCCATTTCCTGAAGGATAATTTGAAATACATGTAATTAAGACTTACAAGAATGAACCCATTGAATGAAAGCGTGATATTTTAACATGATACCGTGAGCAACTGATTCAAAGTTTGTTCTCGTTCATCATTGCTGACAATCCGAAACCTGCCATCACGGCTCTTAGCTACAGCATCAATCTGGAAAGAAAAAAATATATTAGAGTAAAAAAACCGAGCATTGTATATATTCACAAGGCTAAAATCCTAACCTCGTCTATAAATATGATCGATGGTGCCTCCTTCTTTGCCCTTGCAAAGAGGTCCCGAACACGTGATGCACCCATGCCTACGTAAAGTTCTACAAACTCACTTGCAGAACAACTAATGAACGGTACTTCAGCTTCCCCAGCTACAGCCTTTGCCAATAGTGTCTTACCTGTCCCAGGAAGGCCAACCTGTAAGATACCCAAATCCATTTCACATATTAACTTACCATTTATGTACAATATAACAAAATCTTAACCGCATTCATGATCCTAGTGCACAATATCCAAGTGTCAGACACTATGACTATTTCTTAACTTGGGAATTTATAAGCAACTTGGACTCACCAAAAGCACACCTCGAGGAGGGCGAGCACCAAGCCGTGTATATCTGTCGGGATTTCTGAGAAATTCCTGAGTAAGTTGATTGCCATACAACAAAAATAGAAAATCAGAAAGAAGCCTGGAAAATGGTAACCCATATGAGTTATAATGTCTAAAAGTACATGCCACTAACTTACCACAATTTCTTCAAGTTCCTCCTTGGCCTCATCAACACCAGCAACATCAGAAAATGTGACAACTTCCCCTTGTTCAGAAGTTTTTGACCCACCAGGACCACTTGACTTGCGGTTTCTTAGCTGACCAGGAGTATTCTGCTAAGAGAGCAAACAACCAACCACTCATTGTAGAGAAGATTTTTTAACATGTTACGCATGATAATTGATATGAATGTCTAAACCCTTTGCATACCTGAGAAAAGCTTAAAGGGAAACGATGCAGTAGCCCTGCTAATACGGCAACATAAAACAAAGCTATCTGTGAAATGAAAGTATAACCTTGAAAATTAGTTAGATACAATGGGCATCTGACCACTGACAAAAATATGCATTAGGTGAAGCCAATGAAATATAGTTAATAATTACCTTTCACTATTGCAAAACCGATTATACAAGTGATGAATACAACCAGAGTTTTCATGTGGCATAACTACATAACCTTACCATGGTTTGGTAGTATCCGTGTGTACTTTAAAAAAAGAAGAGAGAAATATTTGAGCAGTAGTGTTACAAGAATAGCAAGTGTTCCCATCATTGATCATCTCAGTTTATTGCATATTACTGTTCTACTTATTCGGGAAGTGTTGAGTAACGGATAATACTTAGGCTCAGTGTTGAAGCTAGGCAACTACTAGTATATAACAATCGCACATATTACATGCATATAAATAGGATAAGTTTGTGAAGACCTAAAAAACAGGCTCTGTCTTCATGTCTTTATCACATAATTTTCCTAGTTTAAATGATGTAGAATTATTTCCCAACAAAAAAAGAAAGCCCTAGGATTTCATAAGAGCTGAAAAAACTACCAAACATTATCATGTTCATTGCCACCAAATTATGCAGTTCATTAGAATCTTCACCTATACTGAAGTGATGAGCTAGTGATGAAGGTTCCGAAGTTAATGAGAACACTTCTAACAGAGAATATATATTCACCACCAACAGGGTTCTTCCTTGTTTTATTGAATATTGATCCCATTTGTTGACTATGAAACCAGAGTTAATAGCTGATAAAATAATCTAGGAGGACAATTGACTTGGTAACAGTCAGTAATTGAAGTGATCAGAATACCAAGACAAAACTTTGGAAAAACTTAGAAAATAGTTCAGGATGGTTATCAAGATTATAGATTTAAATGTTCGGTCATGTAGGTTAGCTTTGAAAAAATTAACAAAGGTTTTATACATGGTAGAAACATTAATGAAACAGTAGCAAAGAAAACCAACAAACTCTGATTATATACCTTATCACCTGAATACAAGAAGTTAACATATTAAGTAGTCAACTTTGAAAATGGATAGATTACCTTCTTGAGGTGAGTTGAGTTCATTAGTTTTTTGTTCAATGTTCTTTTTGTTCGAGGGAGTAGTAGACCATTTTCAAGGTCGCCAGGTCGGTGGAGTAAAAAAGGAAAAAAGGAGCTAGAGTAACCTTGGTAGTTTCTTTGCTAATACAAAGATTTGATAAAGACTAGATATAATTCTTAAGTGTAGATATATTAGACCAACCTTAATTATTAGGGTTATATATATTTTAGTGTTGTTGAGGGGTGCAATGTGTAGTTATTTTATCTATTCATTTTTGTACTCTATTCATCAATCGAATACAGAATTATTACGTGATATTCTCTCATTATGGTATCACAGCCTTGTCCTCAATAACCCTAGCCGCCGGCTATTTTTTTCCCGCCACCCCTCTTCACGGCAAGCAAAAAACTGACGGCTATCCCTTCCCTTCCTTCTCTCGCCTTTTTTTTCTTTCTTTCTGTTTTCTATCATCTCAATGGCCGATCTTGTTGCCTTTGATAAAAAAGAGAAGACGACCCATAACTCCCACAAGTTTGGGTTTACCCTAAACTCCAACAATTATGGATACTGGAAGGCCATGATCAGCCCCTTTCTCATCACCAATGGCTTGTTTGCGTATGTAGACGGCTCCAAACCCTGCCCGCAGAAAACCATCTCCACTACACCAGCCCCAACCGAAGTGATCTTCATGCTCCATCTTAAGGGGGAGTAAAGATTATTATTATTTTTAGATAAGATTGACTTTATTTTCTATTTTATTTAGAAGATATATCTTCTTTTAAATTTTTTAGAAGATGTATATATCCCCTAAACCAAAACTCACTGATGATTGAAAGAAAAAAAGATTCTTGGCTTATCAATTTCTTTATGGAGTAAAGATTAGGAATCTGTAATGTCGGAATCCGAATCCGATTCCTCAGGTGCATCCTTTTCGACGTCCAGGAATTCTTCCTAAGGTTCCTCCTCCGGTTCTTCTTCAGGATCCTCCTCCACTGGAGCAACTACCTGAACCGGTTGGGCCGCAATAGGTAATCCCACGTGAACATGGAGGGCTGCCATCTGGGCCTGCAGGTGATCTATAGTTGCCTGTTGTTGATTTATAGTTGCCTGCTGGTCGATTGTGGCTTGTTGTGCTTGGTTAGTCTGCTGATTCTCTATGGAGCGTATGCTGATTTCGTGTATGGCCCCCAAATACCCATGCACCTGCTGAGCCAAATCGTTGTGACGGATTCTTGAAACCATATTCTCACGAGCCTTTCCTATGGCATGTTCTATTGCTTCCTCGAATCTAGCAACTTTGTCCATGAGATAGTTATGACCGGCTAGGAGCCCTGTCATAGCGTGCCATAGGAAGAAAGGTTGTGTGGGAATACTAGCCGTGGCCATGTGCAGTGCATCGAGTAAGCCGTAAAGCGTTGGAGTCACCCAACGGAAGTCATTCCTTGCACACGTCTCACGTGTGAAACCTTGGTCCCTTACGTAATCGGCTTTAGTGTAAGGCGCTCGTTCTGACGAAGGTCCTTCTTCATTTCATGGCCTCTTTCCTCTTGTGTTGTCAGACGGTGCCATCTCAACAACAGAATGAACTCCTAGCGACCTTGGATTCTTGGTGGGAGAGTGAGATTTGGCAAGACTATGCAAGGACCGAGTACCACACTTGTACCACACTTGATTCGCCGGTTGCTGCCAAATCTCACTCTCCCACCAAGAATCCAAGGTCGCTAGGAGTTCATTCTGTTGTTGAGATGGCACCGTCTGACAACACAAGAGGAAAGAGGCCACGAAACGAAGAAGGACCTTCGTCAGAACCATCGCCTTACACTAAAGCCGATTACGTGAGGGACCAAGGTTTCACACATGAGACGTGTGCAAGGAATGACTTCCGTTGGGTGACTCCAACGCTTTACGGCTTACTCGATGCACTGCACATGGCCACGGCTAGTATTCCCACACAGCCTTTCTCCCTATGGCACGTTGTGACAGGGCTCCTAGCCGGTCATAACTATCTCATGGACAAAGTTGCTGGATTCGAGGAAGCAATAGAAGATGCCATAGGAAAGGCTCGTGAGAATATGGTTTCAAGGATCCGTCACAACGATTTGGCTCATTAGGTGCATGGGTATTTGGGGGCCATACACGAAATCAGCATACGCTCCATAGAGAATTAGCAGACTAACCAAGCACAACAAGCCACAATCGACCAGATGCAGGCAACTATAAATCAACAACATTCAACTATAGATCACCTGCAAGCCGAGATGGCAGCCCTCCATGTTTACGTGGAGGAGGATCCTGAAGAAGAACCGGAGGAGGAACCTTAGGAAGAATTCCTGGACGTCGAAGAGGATGCACCTGAGGAATCGGATTTCGACATTACAGATTCCTAATCTTTACTCCATAAAGAAATTGATAAGCCAAGAATTTTTTTGTTTCTTTCAATCATCCGTGAGTTTTGGTTTAGGGGATATATATATCTTCTAAACAATTTAAAAGAAGATATATCTTCTAAATAAAATAGAAAATAAAGTCAATCTTATCTAAAAATAATAATAATCTTTACTCCCCCTTAAGATGGAGCATGAAGATCACGAATGCCCATCTTGCCAAGTAAGGTGTGTAGTTGTCGACCTCCCAATGCCTTGGTAAACAAATCAGCAATCTGAGCCTTCGAGTAGATGTTCAACGGTTGTATTTCCCCAGATTCCACTCGCTCACGCACAAAATAGCAATCAATTTCAACATGTTTTGTGCGTTCATGAAAAACAGGATTATTTGCAATATGTCGCGCAGCTTGATTGTCACAAAATAAAGGAGTCGGACCGTTTTGACCCATATCGAGTTCCTGTAACAACCACCTCATCTATAAAATTTCACTAAGAGTGGATGCCATAGAACGGTACTCCACCTCAGCTGATGACCTAGACACCACAGATTGTTTCTTGGATTTCCAAGAAACCGGAGCCCCCACAAATAGTAACAAATAACCTGTTCGTGACCTTCTAGAAAAGGGACAACCAAGCCAGCGAGACTCACAATAGGTTACTAAGTTTGTCCCACCTTCTCTTGGGAGCAAAATTCCTTAGCCTGGTTAGGACTTGAGATAACGCAAAACACGATTTGCAGCTTCTAGATGGACCTCTCGAGGGTCAGCTACGAACTGGCTTAGGATATTTACTGAGAAAGCTATGTCAGGTCTTGTAACTTGAAGGTAAAGAAGGCGTCCTACTAACCTTCGATACCGACCGGCATCCACACGTTGACTCCCATCGTCCTTTTGGAGTTTTAGATTTTGTTCCATGGGAAAATTGCTAGGTCGACAATCTTGCATGCCACAATCTTCCAAAATATCTAAGGTATACTTTCGCTGACTTAACACAAGACCGTCCTTTGTCCGAGCAACTTCAATGCCTAGGAAATATTTTAGAACTCCAAGATTTTTGATACTAAACTTGGTGTCGAGGTAAGTCTTGACTTGTTGAATCTTCTCTAAATCATTTCCCGTGATTATAACATCACCAACATAAATTAGAGCCATGACTTGTGAAGTCCCACTTCTAAAAATGAACAAAGAATAATCGGCCTTTGCTTGTTTGAAACCCACTTTTATCAAGGCTTCGGTGAATTTTTTATACCAATTTCTTGACGCTTGTTTCAGACCATATAATGACTTCTTCAACTTGCAAACTTTCGTCCCCCCCCCCCCCTTTTTTTTATGAACCCTTAAGGCATCTTCATATAAACCTCTTCGTCTAGGTCTCCATGAAGAAAAGCATTATTTATGTAATTATGTCTAATTGGTGAATAACCCATTCCTTCTTGACGGCAACGGAAAGTAACGTTCGAACAGTGAAAAGCTTTGCTACTAGAGCGAATGTTTCATGATAATCAACTCCTTCCGTTTGGGTAAAGCCTTTTGCCACAAGTCTTGCTTTATATCTTTCAACTTCTCCATTAGGCTTATATTTGATCTTGTAGACCCATTTTGAGTCAATAGTTCGTTTCCCTTCAGGTAGATCAACAATGGTCCATGTGTCATTGGCCTTGATCTCTCGCTTCATTGCTTCTATCCACCTGTCATCTTTCACCGCTTGGGCAAAGTGTTTGGGCTCATTGTTTGATGCAATGGCCGCCAAAAAAAATTTGTGTGAATCATATAACTTTTCATAAGAAATAAAATTCGTTAAAGGGTGTATCGTTGAGGACGTTTGATTGGTGTCGCGTTGTGCATAGTCAAGAGATGGAGGAAGATCAACTTGGTAATCTGCTAGATGTCGTGGTGGGTTTATATTTCTCTTTTCTCTTGTGTGACCAATATTTTCTACTTGACCATTGTTATTTTCGCTAGGATACTGTTTTCTAATTCAATGTTAATATGCATATTATTTTCATTTGTGGGTTCAACTGAATGAAAACCCAAACATTCTTCCATGTGGGGCTCACACTCTTGAATTGGGATTTCTAAATCAGAACTCTCGATGGCATGTCCTTGGTTTGGGCTAGGCATAGTAGTTTCCTTGTTTGGAACCGTCTCACTTATTTTCAAATCCCATATAGGAGGAAATTCAAAAATTTCTTGTTCATCTATTTGATTGTTTAAGCTCTTGTATGGAAAAACATCCTCAATAAACTTCACATCCCTCGAGACAATTTAATTTTGATTCTCTGAGTCATAAATTTTGTAACCTTTAGTTAATAGTTCCTCCAGGATATCCTAAAAAGATCCCAAGTCTCCCCCTCACTTCGAACTTGTCTCCTCTTGTCTCCATACTTCTGTAGTTGGCAAGACAACCAAAAACCTTCATATGATCATACTCGGGTTTTTGATTGTGTAATATTTCATAAGGAGTCTTGTTTTGAATGAATTTTGAGGGTAAACGATTAATTATATAGGTTGTTGTCAGTATGCATTCTCCCCAAAATTTAGTAGGCAAATTAGCTTCGAACCTCAAGGCTCGTGCCGTTTCAAGAAGATGTCAATGCTTCCGCTCAACCACCCCATTTTGTTGTGGTGTGTGAGGACAAGTTGTCTCTAGGATGATTCCCTCATTGCTCATTGGCATAAAAATCATGCATATTCTTTGACACAAACTCCCCACCGTTATCACATCCGATCCTTTTAATACTTTTCTCAAATTGAGTTTTCACCATCTTGTGAAAATTCATCAAGCATGTGCTTGATTCGTTTTTGTGTTTTAGCAAAAAAAAAACCATACTGCTCTACTATAATCGTCAACAATGGTCAAAAAATAACTAGCACGAGATAAGGATAATGTGCGATATGGGCCCCATATGTCACAATGAATCAACTCAAAGCATCCATGAGTTTTAATTGAACTAATAGGAAAAGATAACCTAGTGTGTTTTGCTTTAATGCAAGAATCACAAAATTTACTCTTGTTTCTCAAGGAACTCTTTAAAAATTCAACATGGCTAACTTTAGAATCAGAAGCATGACCTAAACGTTTATGCCAGATATCCATCGTTGTCATCATCGCCTGTCTCTTTTCTCCCACCATATCCATCTCGTACAGACCATCCTTGCACTTACCCGATCCAATCAATGCCCCTGAACGTAGCCCCCGTATAACAAAGAAATCAGGATATGCCGTCAATAAGGTATGTCAGTTCATGCACTCACCAACAGAGAATCACTGGTCCACGGTAAAACGCATACTTCGATATCTCCGGGGGACAACCGACCTTGGTCTTCGAATACAACACAATTCTGCCTCTGTCCTTCATGCTTATGCGGATTCTGCCAATACTAATGTGTCAGCTTTCTCGGATGCTGACTGGGCCTGTGATCCAGATGACCGTCGCTCCACGGGGGGATATGCCATTTACCTTGGGTCTAATCTTGTGTCTTGGTCTGCTAGAAAACAAAAAATTATATCTCGGTCATCTACTGAGGCGGAATACAAGGCACTTGCTGATACAGTTGCAGAAATCACATGGCTTCGATCTCTCCTGCATGAACTGAGAATTAAGGTGTCAACTGCCCCGGCTCTATAGTGTGACAACCTGGGGGCTACGTATCCGACACTTAATCCTGTTTTTCATGCCCGTACAAAACACGTTGAAGTAGATTATCACTTTGTCAGAGAACAAGTTGCTCGAGGCAATCTCCGAGTTCACTTCATTAGCACAGATGATCAAAGTGCTGATGTGTTCACAAAGCCATTAACGTCCCAGCGATTTACTACTTTACGGTCCAAGCTTAAGGTCGCTGCCCGGCCTTAGCTTGCGGGGGGATATTAGACCGACCTTAATTACTAGGGTTATATATTTTAGTATTGTTGAGAGGTGCAATGTGTATTTATTTTATCTATTTATTTTTATACTCTATTCATCAATCGAATACAGAATTATTACGTGATATTCTCTCATTAAGATAACATAGATAGGCACAACTAACCTCCATATAAGCTACAAAAGCTGTAAGAAAGGCTATAGGTAAAGCCTATGAAGAGATGTACAAAAAACTAGGAACATGGGTGAAAAGGATGCATAGAAGTTGACCAAGATGATAAAAGCAAAACCAAGGACATAATTAAGATGACAACCATTCAACCAAATATTTTTAATCAAAGATGATCAGAAAGGAGAAGAGTGAAGGGACTCTGTCAATCGAAATAAAACTAGACGAGTCTCTTGATAAATGTTTGCCTGGGGAATAAGAGCATTGAAGTTGAATAAAAAGCATTCAGAAAGATAAAAGTAGGTAAAACCTTAGTGTGGCAGTATTCCTATAAGAGCTTGATAAGCTCTTCAGACGCTAAACCACTAGATTACGTGATATTAAATAAGATATGATCTATGATGCACGGGAACGGATACGGGAACGGGAAACGGGTACTGGTACGGGAACGGGAAATGATAAAACTAAAAAATTCAAGAAACGGGGACAACATGGGTACAAAAAGAAGTACATATAAAAATAAATATATATACATATTTATATGAAAATAATACTTTCAAATCCACATTAATACTTCGTAATTCATAGAATTAAAACTTAGTTATAACAAAAACAAGTACTTATAAATCCAAATACTATAAATTCAAACTAGTTTTCTAGTTTTAAAGTAAAGTAATGAGTTTAGGGATGAATTGTAAACTAATGAAAGATAGAGGGACTAAATGTTAAAAAACCTAAACTTATTAAAAACCCTAAAAAGCAAAAAAACACCGACCGCTTCCTCTTCTCTGTTTCTTCTTTCTCCTCTAACCCTTCCTTCTTCCTGATTTCCGGCGGAAATGGCATCACCGGCCGCCGAAATACATAAATCAGCGTCGCCTAACCATCGCCTAGCCCTCGCCTTGACCGACCAGGAACGGAAGCGGACCGGATACGTCCCCAAGATCAACCCCCCATCTCCGGCGAACTGTAAGCGCCGTAGAAACGTTTCTTCCACGATTCCGTCGCCGTTTCCGAAGCGGGGTACGGCAGGTCTGAGCCGTTTCGGTACTTCACAGGATATGATTAATCACAAAGAGTGCCTTCATTACAGTCTAGAAAAATATACAAGATATTAAGAACTAAGATGTGTATATCTAGTGATAAAGTTTATGAGACATGCAATTCCCTATGAGTACGTTATTACATGCAAGATAAACAAAGGCAAATTTCTTGATTAGGTGACTCATAGAATGATCCAAGGGATAAAGATTTAGCTCTCGTATCTACTTTTTTTTTAACGGCCTTGATCTAACTCCACCTAAATCAACTTATCTATACATGCCTCAAGTGCGGCTTGAACCAACATCTTATGAGATGAGGGGCATACACATTTGCCACTCGAATAAGCTCAGTACTTATTTGCTTATAGCTTTTAATGTAAATACTTGTAAGTTATATGACCAATAGAAGGATATGTGGATAACTCATGAAACATGAAACACGGTGACAATAGAGAGAGTGTGGCGATTTCTCTATAGTACCAATGTATTTGATGTTAACAAGGCCTATTTTTTAGTACCCAAAACCCTAAACAAACCTCATAGAATAGAACAACAATCACACTTTAAAGAGAAGATATGTCCTTGAAATCAGAAGGATTAGACGGTTTACAACCTCAATGAGAATTAAGTCGATATTTTATTGATAGTTCTATTTCCATAAACATATGTTTTAGATTGAAGATATATATACATTAACACCGCAAATCGAAGTGTTGTGCTTCACAATTGCATATTCACTGCATCACTTTCAATAAATCTTGCACCCATGTTAGGTTATAGATGATGTTTACATTCTCAAACTTTGCCCATAATTTTTGTCATGTTACTCCAAAACAAAAGGGTTTATTGTTACGTCAGATTAGTTCATACTATTGAATTCAAATGGATGCTCCTTCGCTCAATTTGTGATACTTAAATGTGAAAAAGGTGTGTGACTAAGCACTTGGGCGAGGAGGACTAATTTTTCACATACAAATAATCAAACATGTGCAACTAAATATAACTGCGAGCAGGTTATCATGAAATAGATATAGGTAACTTGATAATTACTTCCATAAACAAATCAGCTTGAGAAAACAACTTACCAATGCAGAGTTCAAGAATCCACCAGACCTCTTATCAGGAGACCCGAATTCAACGTCATTTTCCAGCATCTTTTCATAAGGAGTCTTAATATCATTAGGCCGGGTCGTTGTGTACACAATCCTCTTCGTGGGCGCCACTGTCCTTAACAGTTCCGAATCCTGCATTTTACTCACACTACCACTACTCATTTCACTTTCTACAGCACCATGTTCTTGCTTCAGCTTAAACATTATATGAACCCCATCAACCTCCACCTTCTGCACCTGATTACTACTAACTTTACCCAAAAATTCACTGTAAGGCACACTAACAATTGTCGTCGGAACCCTAGGCTCTGACCCTGGCAAAGGAAGACCTGGCCTGAGCAACCTCATGACAAACATAACAATCCCTAACTGCAAAAGCAACACACCAATCTCTTGTGCCTGAATTATAGGCTGCCACCTCCATTTTCCACCCCCTTTCCCCCACCCCCACCCCCACCCTCCCTTCCCCTTCTTCTCCCCCTTATCTGTTTTCTTACTCACTTTATTGCTCTCACTTTCACTCTTTTTTCCTGATGATTCCGTATCATGCTCACAGGAACTATTATTTACACCCGCTTTCCACCTCCCTCTATAACCCTGGCTCATCTTCAGAAACCCTAACCCTCCGCCCCATGAATTTAACACGTAGGAAACCCTAGATTCTCTGAAAAAATTGGTAGATGAGCGGGACGATAACGACGACTTGGAAACAAATAGATTCGACTTTTCGTGTAAAGTACGGCGAAAGGATGCATGCATGTATGAATGATTTGGATGGTAATTCGAATAGTTTATATGAATTTGACCGTGAATTATCGGTCGGAGCGTCTCGAGAGCCGCCATCTTCTGGATGCCCTAGGGTGTCGATGAAATTGTAAGAATTGAAATCAACAAAAATTGGAGGAAGATTCAGCTGCTAAATGAGGGACGCCATGAAAATTCTGATTCGTGAAGGGATCAGGATTGCAGTTATTCTGGAGGGAGGGAGAGAGAGGATTGAGGTTGATGAAGATTAAAGAATTGTGGACCATTGGATTTTCTACCTTGGTTATTCTCTCACGTTTTTATTTGATTTATTACTATATTTTATTTAGGGTGCTATTTCGGTACACGATTCGAGTCGTCAAAAACGAATTTTGTTTCGATGATTGAGTGATTCTCCTCAACTTTACACCCATATACATCATATAGAGGGGTATAAGTCGCATTTAGGAAAAAAAAAATGAGTAAATTACGGATTACGTTCTTGTGGTTTGTCAAAATTTCATATTTCGTCCTTATTTTTTTAAAATTACGGATTTCGTCCCTAACTTTTAAAAAAAGCGTTACGGATTTCATCCCTGACGTGGATGTCCGTTAAAAATTTCCGTTAAGTGAATATAAATTGACCATTATACCCTTTCTTTTAATATTAATAAAAGTTAAACCTAAAAAAAAGTTTAAAAAAAAAGATCGAGCCCCTGTCCGTCGGAAACCACCACCATCTACACCGTCTCCGGTGACTGGCTAACGCCCCACCACGAACCCGCCACCATCTATGCCATCTCCGGTGACCGGCCAACGCACCACCACCGCATGTAAAACATCGGCGAGTCGGTGGGCTTTCGTTGGCTAAATCAAAGGGCGATTAAATATGTTCAATTTAGAACTTTCGTCGACTAAATCAATTTTTGATTCAACCTCAATGAATAATTGTGTTTGGTGAACTTTGTTATCCCATTTTAATGTTCATTTCAGGTTATTTTCTCTTGGTTTTAAAAAGATTTAGCAAATGAATTCGATCACTACCATCTTGAATGAAAGTAGAAATTTCTGAAGAAATAAACTAATTTAAAAGTCAAAGTCGAACAACCCTCGTGACCTGCTAGCGACCTCCGGCGAGGATCCGGTCAGCCTTCTGCCATGGCCTGCGATATTTCTCCTTCACCGTATGTCCCGGTCTACAATCTCTTTTTCTTGATTTCCGACACAGCCTCGTTTCTTCCTTTCTCTGATCAATTTTGGCGACGCTACACTCGATTATGGTTCCGCTGAGTTAAATTGTGGCAGCGTAAGGTGGGGGGGATGAGCTTGTGGTGGTCTGCCCTAGCCCCGATGATGTCTACTTTGCTAGAACAACTGCGTCACCGGCGACCCAGTCACGATGGTGGCTGTGGAGAAATGGTGAGCTCCAATTAGAGGCGCCGGAGATGTGGTGGCGGTGTTTCAGACATGGAAACGGTGTTGTTACTCCGGTGATATGGTAGATGAAGAAGGGGCGCCGGATATGCAGGTCGTCTGAGAGGGGAGGAGTTAGACTTTCAATATATGTTTTAGGTTTAGGCTTTAATTAGATTTGTTTTTCTTTCTAAATTTTTAATTATTTTTTAAAAAACCGATATAATTGTCTTTTTACACTCACTTAACATAAAATTTTAACGGCCATCCAACAAAAGGACGAAATCCGTAACGTTTTTTCAGAAGTTGGGGATGAAATTCGTAATTTTTGAAAAGTAGGGACGAAATGTGAAATTTCAACAAACCATAGGGACGAAATCCGTAATTTACTAAAAATAATAGAATTATGTCACTCTCTGAACTATGTGTCAGAATGATTTGTAATACTAAACGTTGCGTATAATCTTCGGTGTATAGAGGTCATTTTATTTTTGTTGATCGTTTATGTGTTGGTAGATATAGTATACGATGTATAGCTATATACGCAGCGTATAGTGTCCCAGATTATTTTTGTTGGTCGTTGGTAAGTACAAGATACGGTATACTTGGTTTATAGGACAATACGTAACGTTTTAGAGTTGGTAGGTACATTATACTTGGTATAATAATAAGTTTCATAATAATAAGAAAAATAAGTTTAATAATAAGGTTTATTGGATTTAAATAATCTCAAGTTTCATTAATTGGTCGGGAATAATCTTAACTTAAGAAATGTTTGTTAATGAGCCCAACTTTTTGTTGGGTTATATAACTTTTATCAAAACACGAGTACGCAGCGGAAAGAATCCTATGAATTAATCTAACTAACCGGTTTTAGAACGTGTACCTTTTTAGCTCGGCAAGACTTGATCTCTTGGAGGATTTGATACAAATCCCTCTACGATCGCACACACGACACACCAATGCTATGTGCTAGCAACCGATCACGAACTCCTCTTGATGTAGGCTTGGTCGAACCACACAAGGAACCGAAACCCCTAGGGTTTTCCTTGTTGCCGAAATCGAGAGATTAGAGAGAGAATTAGGGTTTTTTCTTTATCTCATAAAGCAGCCACTAATCCTTAAACCCAGAGGGTCTATTTATAGGATTAGAATACTTGATAAACAAGCAAAAGGGATAGGCATAAGAGCCCTAGCGAAATCGGCCTAGAGGCCTTATCCACAACCTTTTCGCAATTGTAATCCAATTACAATTCTCTCTAATTACAACTAACACCCCTCTGTTAACAATTAACTGTCAGTTTTTAACGAAACTTCGTTAAATGTTCGTGATAAATATTAATTAACTATTAATTAATATTAATACATTTGGTGTCGAGACGTGTGACCCCGTAGGCTTAAATAATATCCGGACATACTTTTACTATTACATGATCATATCCCTACACTTTTAACCTATTTTCCTACAACAATCCCTTACTAACAAAAACTTAAAACCATTAGTTTGCTCATGACGTGGCATTTTTTTTTCTTTAGTGATGATGTAGCAGTACTTGTTTGTTTTTTTCTTTTTTGTATTCCTCAATAATACACATTTGTTGGCCACTGTTAAAAAAAAAATATATAGAATAGATTTGGAGCCATAACCGGTCATCGCTGACCTCCGGTGACGATGTGACCTCCGGTGACGATGTGACCTCCGGTGACGATGTGACCTCCGGTTGACAATTTCGGCGAACATCTGGCGCTAAGGGGAGGGATGGGTGACAGTGGCGAATGCAGGAATTTTTCATATGGGGGGCAAAATGTTGGTTGAGTGAAAATCTTTAAGGTAAATTATAGGTCCGATAAAAAATAAATTGTAATAGATTAATACCAAAACAAAATATGGATAAATGTAAAAGATTTTCAAGATTTGAAGAGGTAAAACTAAAAACTTTCAAGAAAAAATCAAATTTATATAATTTTTAGGGGAAAATGTGAAAATTAAAACCTATTGTCTTTCTTATTGTTACATGTGCCCCTCTAAGAAATAATAATGATCTCATCCAAGTAGAAGTGCCCCTATAATTGTTCATATTCATGGCAAACACTAAAACAAATTGAGTTTTTTATGAAAAAATTACATATTAATTATGTGGCTACGGGGGTCACATCCCCCCATCCCTTGAATGTGCATCCGCCACTGGTGGGTGATGAACATATAAGTCGAGGCCACAAACAGAATTGTCATGATGAAGACGGTGTCACGATGAATTGTGAATCGAATTCAACTTAGACCCTATCAAAACATGGAAATAGTGATTGCTCTCGAATCGGAATCAGAAACCAAACAAGATTTTATAAAAAATACTGAATAAAACACACTTCTATGAGATTCGACATTAATGAGTAGTAGGTAGCACAAACATGAAGAAGACGATGAAACTTTTCTACGATTTGGACCTGCTATGAATCAAATATGAAATTGAATTCAATAAAAGATGTGAATCAATAATCCGAGCATATTAGAACAATTTAAATGATCATATTTGAGTGTTTTAATGGTCCAATATTGAAGAACAGTGGGCGATGATGAAGATGATTGAACAAAAATTCTAATCTTAACTTAAATTAAATGTGATCTAAACTCAAAATTGGAATATATAGTATTATAGAAATCAAAACCGAATTGGATTGAATCAAAGGTAATTAGTTCTATGTGATCTGGGAAGTCCCGACACTTGAACAAAGATAGCGAACTCGATGAAGAAGATGATTAGCTACGATTGTTTTAAATGTGAATCAAACCAGAAATTAGCAATTGTGCTATGCTCACAAATAGATATCGACACTTGGACGTCAAACTTGATGAGAAAACTCGAGTTCCACAGATTCGACCATTGATGAGCTTTCACGAAGAAGAACAATATCTCATGCCGGAATTGTCTGCTGAAGGTCGCATCGTCGCCGAAGGTCAGCAGTGACCGGCTACGGCTCCAAATCATTTCTTTTTTTCTTTTTTAACAGTGACCAACAAATCGATGTGTATTATCGAGGAATAAAAAAACAAACAAACAAACAAGTACCGCCACATCATCATCAAAGAAAAAAATGTCACATCATCAGCAAACTAACAATGTTAAATTTTTGTTAATGAGGGATTGTTTTAAGAAAATAGTTTAAAGGTTGGGCCTATTAACAAACATTTCTTGAGTTGAGCTTATAACTTTCACATACGACATTATTTTTAAAAAAAAAAAATATACCATAAAAATGAGCGTTTTTAATCTTTAAAACGTATATAGTGTTACTATATAAAAAATCAAAAAAAAAATACACTTTCGATTTTTGACACAAATTGATACAAAGATCTGAATATTTTAACACAATAATGATATGAACATCTTGACACAATATGACAAATAATCTGTACATTTATATCACAATATAACACAATGATATGAACATTTTGATAAAATAAAAAAAGTAAAATTTTATTTTATTTTTATATATAACAACATTGTACGCATTTTAAAGATAAAAAACGCTCGTTTTATGGTGTATTTTTTTTTTATAAAAAACAATGTCGTATCTTAGAGTTATGAAAGTTAAAAAAAGGGGGGGGGGGGGGGGCTTGATAAAAAGTAAAAAATTACCTCCAATATTTTGTTTTTCTCTCTAATTTTTCATAGAAAAACTTGGGACCATAGATTTCATTTACTTGAAGATTTAAGTTTATGTACAATACCCTCACCGAGCTCTCGGTGAGGGTGATGATCTGGCTCCATATCCTCGGTGGATCGCGGTGTATGTATTGGAGGGGTGTTTCGGTGAGCTCAGTGAACCCCCCCCCCCCCCCTCCTCGGTCACCGTCCCCCGCATTTGATTTCTCGGTGAAGTGGGTTTTGTGGGCCCCTCTCCACAAACTCTTTTTTCACAATTATTTTGCTTTTTCTTAATTAATTTAAATGAATTAAAATAATAATAAAAGTAAAGTGAAATGTGGTATTGAAAGTGAAATGAGTGAAAGGTGAGGCGAGTGATAGGTGATGAATGTGGTGCTGAGTTGACAAAAAAATAAAGTGATATGTGATAGGTGTGTATTGTAAATAACCTAATGCTATGATTACTTCTTATTTTTTTTTATCAAAACCAAACTTTCCACAGTAAACCCCTCTCTTATATATATTGTTGTCTGTGATTGTGCTTGTCGTGAATAGAAAAACAAATTGAGTTTGCTCCTACAATTACTTCATAAATTTTAATGATAAAAAAAAGGAAAAATTGCGCCAAATAATCCCAACTTTTCACCTTTTGCAAATAATAATCCCACATTTAGATTTAGCAACTGGCACTCCCAATTTGTCAACATTTTGCAAATAACAGTCCCGCCGTTAAAAAAATATAACTCCGTTAACAGATGCTGACGTGGAAGCTGATGTGGATTTTTTTTTCTTTTCTTTTTCAATATCTAGTCATCATCACCTCACCACCACCACCACCTCACCACCACTCCACCACCATAACCACCCCATCGCCACCATCAAATCCGCGAAAACAATCAGACGAGTGACACGTGCGATGCCAACTTTGATTATACGCACTTTTGGGTCGAATCCGAGCTCAATTTTGGACAATTTCATTCTGTTTGACTTTTTGGAGTCAAACTTCATGTATTTTGACTCAAAAATTGGACCCGAATTGGAGTTTGTTTGTGTTTGTGATTGATTCCAGTAGTTATGGTTTATCAAAACGAATCTACCGTAGGTTACGAAAACAATTTTCATTGAGTTTTGTTCATAATCACGAAATGAGGGTGGTGAACGTGTTCTTGAGCTCATCAATGGTGAAATCTTTAATCCTTAACGGTTTTCTGCAAGTCTGGTTCCATTAGATTCGGTTTGAACTCATGAATTCAATGGTACAATCGGTTTCGAATTTCGTTCATGTTTGTGTGATTCACCATTATCAAAGAATGGTGTTCTTCAAGAGCTCATCAATGGTGAATCACACAAACATGAACGAAATTCGAAACCGATTGTACCATTGAATTCACGAGTTCAAACCGAAGCTAATGGAACCAGACTTGCAGAAAACCGTTAAGGATTAAAGATTTCACCATTGATGAGCTCAAGAAGATGTTCACCACCCCCATTTCGCGATTATGAACAAAACTCAATGAAAATTGTTTTCGTAACCTACGGTAGATTCGTTTTGATAAACTATAACTACTGGAATCAATCACAAACAGAAACAAACTCAAATTTGGGTCCAATTTTTGAGTCAAAATACATGAAGTTTGACTCCAAAAAGTCAAACATAATGAATTTAAAGATGGGATTATTATTTGCAAAAACGTGAAAAGTTGGGATTAAAAAGAAACAAAAAAACTAAAAAAAATTCCACATCAGCTTCCACGTCAGCATCTGTTAACGGAGTTAGATTTTTTTTACGGCGGGACTGTTATTTGTAAAATGTTGACAAATTGGGAGTGTCAGTTGCTAAATCTAAAGGTGGGATTATTATTTGCAAAAAGTGAAAAGTTGGGATTATTTGGCGCAATTTTTCCTAAAAAAAAGTCAATCTAGTGCATACGTTTACTACATAGCTTCATATCGATTTTGGGCCATGATTTATTAATAATACAATAAAATTTGAAGATGAATAGTACACTTTTTATTTTTCATACTTTGTCCACGTGACTTTGGTACTTTGACGCTTTCTACCCTTAAACTTTTACAATTTGTTTTTTAACGAAATATTAAACTTTTGGTTTTCATAGTTTGGCCATATACATACTTTTACGTTTTGTACCGTTTAACTTTAATTTTTTTTTTTAATTTTAAGTTTTGTTGTCTTCTATTTTGGCCACAAAACTGTTAACTTTTCTACTTTCGTTTTTAGTATATTTTTATAGTTTTATACTTTCACTACAAGACTTTTAGACTTTTAGATTTTTACGTTTTATACCTCTTAACTTTTTTACCCTCTAACTTTTAAACTTTTTTTTTGTTTTAAGTTTTGTTGTTTTCTACTATGGCCATAAAACCTTTAACTTTTCTACTTTTGTTTTAAGTATACTTTTATAATTTTATACTTTCACCACGAGACTTTTAGATTTTTACATTTTATACCATTTAACTTAGTATATTTTTATAGTTTATACTTTCACCACAAGACTTTTAGACTTTTACGTTTTACACTCCTTAATTTTTCAACACTCTAACTTTTAAAGTTTTTTTTTGTTTTAACTTTTTTTGTCTTCTACTTTGGCCACGAAACTTTTAACTTTTATACTTTCGCTTTTAGTATACTTCTATAGTTTTATACTTTCACCACGAGACTTTTAAACTTTTACGTTTTATACCACTTGACTTTTTTTTTACTTTCGTTCAGTATACAAATTCAACTCCGCAGCAACGCGCGGGGAGGGTAAACATCTCGTTTACACTATCATAAATTAGCAACTGTGCTATGCTCACAAATGGATACCGACACTTAGACATCAAACTTGATCAGAAAACTCGAGTTCCACAAATTCGACCATTTATGAGCTTTCACGAAGAAGAACACTATCTGACGTGGGAATTATTCGCCGAAGGTCGCATCGTCGCCGAAGGTCAGCAGTGACCGGCTACGGCTCCAAATCATTCTTTTTTTCTTTTTTAACATTGACCAACAAATCGATGTGTATTATTGAGGAATAAAAAAAAACAAACAAACAAGTACCGCCAGATCATCACCAAAGAAAAAAATGTCACATAGGAATGTCACGTCACCAGCAAACTAACGATGTTAAATTTTTGTTAATGAGGGATTGTTTTAGGAAAATAGTTTAAAAGTTGGGCTTATTAACAAACATTTATTGAGTTCGGCTCATAACTTTCACATACGACATTATTTTTCTTTTTAAAATTACACCATAAAAACGAGCGTTTTTTATATTTAAAACGCATATAGTGTTACTATATATAAAATAAAATAAAAAATCACTCTTTTGATTTTTAACACAAAATGACACAATGAGCTGAACATTTTGACACAATAATGATATGAACATTTTGACATAATATGACAAATAATTCGAACATTTTTTACACAATATGACACACTGATCTGAACATTTTGACACACTATGACACAATGATCTGAACATTTTGATAAATCGAAAAAGTAGAATTTTATTTTATTTTATATATAATAACATTGTACGCGTTTTAAAGATAAAAAACGCTCGGTTTATGGTGTAATTTAAAAAAAAAACTATGCCGTATGTAAGAGTTATGAAGGTTTAAAAAATGAGGAGAACTTGATAAAAAGTCAAATATATCATTTCATCTTTTGTTTTTCTTTCTAATTCTACACAGAAAAACTTGGGACCATAGAACGGAGGAGATAATGTGAATAGTCATCGGGTTCAGGGGGAAGGGTTTTCGGTTAGATAATGCTAACCCGATGACCAGTCATCATTGTGTGGTTAGTGTCTCTGTTTCATGTTGTGCTTTAGAGGTTAAGTCATAAATAAGAATTTTGATGATAGATATTATGTTGGAAATGCACATTTTTATAATGAATACTTTCATGATGATTTTTATCCTGAATGTGCAAATGGTTATGAATCATGTTTCTTTGATGATTTCAGTGATCATCATGTCAGTCTCACCTCTGTTTTGCGTAAGCAAAGACCTGGTGTAGACTGTACTGACGTGTTAATGGCTATGGTTACTTCTTATATTTCTTACTGAAACCAAACTTTTCACAATAACCCCTCTTATATATATTGTTGTTTGTGATTGTGGTTGTCGAGAACAGGAAAACAAATTGAGTTTGCTCCTACAATTACTTCTTGGATTTTATTAATCAAGTTATTAGTAGTTGGCCGATATTAATCCCAATTAAGGAAATGGCTTACATTAATCCCAATTATCATGGTGTTGGAATTCGTTGGTCCCCCGTTAGTTTTTCCCTAACACTGTTAATATTTTGCTGACGTGACATTCTATTTGTTTTTTAACAAAGTTACTATACTTGAGGGACTATTATTATAATTTCTATATATAGGAGGGATTAATTAAAAAACCCTAATTCTTAACCCCATCCCCGCCGGTCAGTGACACCACCATCATGAACCACTCTCGCCGCAGTCTCCGCCACCGCCCTCCACCCCCACCACCTCCTATGGCTTTTCACCCTCCTCTCCATCGTCTCCTTCGCCAACACCCATGAAATCCTACTCGCCAACACCTGCACGCTACGATCAAGGGTTTCTCGCCACCACCACTACTCTCCGATCTAGGGTTTCTTCGCAACACCGGCAACCGTCGACCTCCTCCTCCTTTCCTCTTGATGACCGTCGACCTGTTCGAAATTCGAACCCCGCAAGAAACCCACGCAACCTCCAGGAGGCTCGAGCTCCGATCCTCCCTTTCTGGCTCTCTAGGTGAAAACTTTATCCCTTTTTTCTCATCAATTTTCTCCAATTCCGTTTCCCTGATTTTGATTCGTCGATTTGTAATAATATTTCTCTGAGTTCTTAATTTTATAATTGTTAGTTAAATTGATTTGACCAGATTTCGATCTACCTTGTTCTTCCGTCAGATCTATGTTTTTTTTTGCTTATAAATTTTGTTAACTTGTATATAAACAGGTGTTGTTAAAATAAAAAACAGAAGAACGAAAATGAATCACTGCGAGATCCAAAAAAACGGCGTTTGGTTGGTGATTAACGACAGTGGATGGTTGGTGATTGACGACGATGATGGGCGACGGTGGTGGTGGTGGTGGCGGCGGGAGTCAGATGAAGAAGATAGAAATTGGTTAGGGTTTAAACAAATTAAAAGGTTTGGTCCCTCATTTTAAAGAAACTACAAACTAGCCCCTCATTTTAACAATCCACTTAAAAATGCCAAGTAGGATGCCACGTCAGGTGCCTAGTCAGCAAAAACTAACGGTGTTAGTGAAAAGTTAACGGCGGTCCAATAAATTCCAACAACATGATAATTAAGATTAATGTAGGTCATTTCTTTAACTGAGATTAATATCGGCCAACTACTAATAACTTGAATTATTAAAATCCAATAAACCTATAAAAAAAATTCAATCTAGTGCATACGTTTACTACATAGCTTTATATCGATTTTGGGCCATGATTTATGTCGGTTGTAAACTGGGCTGACAGAAAAAGGAAATTGGGCTCAACATAAATTAAACAAATGGTGACTTGTGGGTTATGTGCATTATTAAAAATAATGCACGTGGGCTATGGAGTAAAGAAAAAAGAACCGAGAATTAGAATATCTCAAAGGGAATTAAATAGTGGGTTTTCGACCTACACAAAAGGAGAATTCGACAGAAGGTGTTTGTTGACGGGAAAATTACGGAAACAGCCATGGACTTATTTTAAGTTAACAGAATAACCTTTGACTAACACATTTTCTAAAATGGCCTTTGACCAAACAAATAGCGAATGTTTCCGGCGACTATAAGGTGAATACAACGAATGTATCTTTAATGCCTTCAATATTTTAGTTTTTAATCTTTTAATTAATTAAGCTTCTTAATATATTTTTACTTAATAATTTATATCTGATAACTTTTTTAAAAAAATTAAATACATAATACTTTATAAAACTTTTTTCTAAACATTTTAACTTAAGTTTTATTAAAAACAGAGTTATTTAAAAAATAACAATTAAGTCCCGTAACGAACTCTATATAACTCTTAAAAGAAATAACGAAACTTGAAGATAATATGTAAAGTGATTGATTAAAATATAGTAAAAAGACGAGTTCAAATAAATTAAATTTTTTTGTTGGAGAAAATGTGTAATAATTATATAACTTTTTAAAGAGTTTGAGTTCAAAAAAAAAATTTAACTTGTAAAATTTATGAAAAAGGTTCATTTTCTACTCAGAGTTTTAACGGCCTCAGTGGCGAGGACCCAAAAGTGTCAAAAACAAAATGAACAAATACATGTTGATTTTCAAGACACGTTTTCTCGTGCTTGTTTAATTTCCCCGCAGCAGCTTTAGAGGCCGCATGGCCTACCTTGAAGTCACCGGCTCCCAAGCCTACAAGACGGAAGACCACAATTAGATCCAAGTGTCACACCCCAACCGACGGCGGAAACGTCGGGGCATGATTAGATTGCCCAAAAGCTCATGACAACTAAATTAAGATGACAATATTTAAATAACACTATTATTAATGATCAAATGTCATTACATAAACTTGAAATTCAACATAACATAAATGCTTCATCAATGTCTTATTAATAATATAACTAGGTCCAAATCCCTAAGTGGAGCAACTTGGATCAAACGTTATTATTTCCTACAACACGTATAAGATAAGGTCAACTACAAAGTTGGTAAGTAATCACATGTTTAATATGTAATATGATATATAAAATGAAAACATGCGAATGGTATCATATGATAGAATGATATTAAAGATCAACATACTAGATAAAATGACAACATGAAAATAATGCATAAACAACCCTTAATGACAAGGATTCCCTAACCCGAAGGTTAGACTGTATGAAATAGGTCTCAAACACCCAACGCCAGAACCGATCAAGTTGAGTGGGTTGTCAGCCAATAGATCTATCTTTGATTCCCCAGGCCTTACGTTAATGTTTATGCGATATGAAATACATGAAACACTATGAAAAACATGAAATCCCAACACATTGACAAGTTATGCTAGAATGAAATCCTACACACATTCACACATATGGTCTACAATCGCATTATATGAAAATCATGAAAATCAATAGATTGATATAGGATACATGTTGCACCCCAAAATGTAAAACACGAAAAAGGGGCAATGATTACTCACTTGTTAGGTTGAAGAGTTTCCAAGGGAGAACGCGAGAATGATAGTAGTAGTCCCGAAGGTCAACCTAAAGGAAAACGAGGGGACCTAGTTGAATAACGAAGCTAGGAGACTAGGGGTCCGTGGCCATTGGGGGTTTTGTTAAAAGAAATGTTATTTATTTGGCAAAAATTATATAGTGTATTTATGAGTTAAAGTAAATTTCTATGGCATAAATGAGATGTGTTTTAATATTCTTTAATTATTTGATTAACTCAAGGTGTTTATATAATAAGTTTGAATTAAGTTACGACATTAACTAATGATAATAAATAATAATAATAATAATAATACTAATAATAATAATAATTATTATAATAAATGTTGTCACAATAACTACTAATCAATTATTTGAATAATTCATAAATGTTGATGTAATATGTATAGAATCTTATATAATAATAATTAATAATAATATTAATTAACAATAATGATAATAATAATAATTAATAATAAACATAATAATACAGTTACAATCGTCTAAGCAAAATCTTAAGGGGGTTTTGTATAAGGTGATTGTGAATTGATTAGTAATGTGATGATGAATGACTCGTAATAAAACAATATATGAAGTTGAAATGTATTTAGGCTATAATGTTATAACTATTACAAGGTAATGATATATATACACACTGTTTGTAAAAGTAATTTTATAATAAGATCTAATGATTTAAGGAACCATCATAAAATATATTACGATCTGTAGTTAACATCTTAAGGAATAAATAATTCCATCATGTGATATATATAGATGTATAGATATAATTTTTTTTAAATATATATATTTAGAAGATGATAATAAGTAATAAAATAGACAAAATAATTATGAATATATTCTAATTGCAACATTCGTGATTTAGAATAGGGATAATTAATATTGGAATGCTTAGATTAAACTAATTAGGTCACAATTTATGTTTTCATAAAAATCCCCAAATCACGAAGAACCCTAAAATTGACTCATGAAAAAAAGCGATAAAACCTAAAATTAACAGAGGGGTTTTGTAGATAACGAAAAACTAGGTGGAATTGACTACTTACTTGATCAATTTGACGGAGAATTGAGCCCGGAATCGTCCGAACAAGTTATGAGCCCTAGAAATTGGGGGTTTTTGATTGCCCGAATGAAAATTGAAATTGGGAGAGGGTTTTTGATCATGAGCAGGTCTACAACAGGTTTATGATCTTAATTTATAGTGGACGAGATCGGAGATGGGTCGATTTGGAGCTTTAAGTTTAGTTTTAATGGAGGTTTTAAGAAGATGAATTTTTTTATTGAAAATCATTAATTGTAAACGGTTTTTGATGATTAAAGTGTCATTAAACTCGAGTATTGAAATGGGACATGAAACTGTGGTTTAAATGGTGGTTTTAATGGTGAAAACGGGCGAGAAAATGGGTCAAGAGGGGTTAAGGTCGAACAAAAAAGGAGGAGGAAAAGAAACTTGCAGGCGCGTGGAGGAAAGGAAGGAGAAGGAGGAAGACACGCGCCTGGTTTACTATATAAGTAACGGATCCAGTAAAAGGAATGCAAGCGCAGGTTGTCTCAATGGTTAGGGTGTGAGTAATACGTGGAGGGTCGCAGGTTCGAATCTTGCTGCCCTCCTTTCCTTGTTTTTTTTTTTTAATGAATGCAACCCATAGAAGGCACAGTTAATTCCCATAATGTATGTTTTTAACCCCGATCTTTTCTCATAACTTAATTTGCGAGTGTTAATCATGGATGTAAAATAAATATGACATTCAAAATTATAAAACTATTTACGAAGTTTTTCAAAATTACATAAATGGCCCAAACCTTCAATATTTATAAATTTTAACCCAAAACTTTTGTACAACTATAATTTGTGTTTCAATTGCGTGCGTAACTAGTATTGCCCACATTTGCCACACGTATATAGCATACTCAAGTCCCGTTCTAACTTAAATAAATTGAAAGATTGAAATATTGAAATCCGAATTGAAATAAAAATAAAATAAATTAAAATAATCGTAAATTATACATTGAAACACCAAATAAAATGAAATGAATTTCCTTATTGAATGGATCATGGAATATAAGTCGGGTACAACGAAATGGGTAGAACATGGATGTTACACCAAGCAGGTATGTTTCCCCTCATCCATCCAAAGACTAAGATGTCTGCCGGTCTGAGAGTTGATCGCCCATCAGATGGGTCCATCAGAAAGTTGACCGGGGCTCCTTCTTAGCTGAAATCCCCACGCGCTTGAATATGTCGAAGATAATATCCATACCCAAGTCGTGTCGATATTTGAACCCTAGTAGGTCTCTGCAAAAGACGGCATGCTTCCGCCCATCAAACGGGTCCGTCAGAAAGTTGACTGGAGCTCCTTCTTAGTCGAAATCCCCGCGCGCTTGAATATGTCGAAGAGAATATCCCTAACCAATTCGTGTCGATATTTGAACCCGGGTAGCTCTCTGCAATGGAGGGCATGCTTCCAAAAGGAATCCAAGCACGCCTTGTGGCAAACGAGGCATTTCTTATCTACCGGGAAATAGGAATCATAAGGCGGTATTTGAAAACAGAACGGTATTCCCGGGAGTATAATATAACTTTATAATCAAAAGAATAGATTTGTTAAAAAATAGATCCAAATAAAAATTTTAAAACATAATACTTTTTAGAAATTTAATACTGTATTTTTTTGAACTACAAGAAATTTTATATAGTTCCTTACATTTTTCTCCAATTACAAGACCATTTATTTGAACTCATCTTTTTATAATAATTTAACCAATCAGTTTATACTTTTTCTCCACCTCTTGTTATTTTTTAAGAAGTTATAGAAAATTGGTTACGAAACTTAATAATTTTTTCAAAAAAAATCCGTTTTTAATAAAACTTAGGTAAAAATGTTCGGAAAAAAAATTTATGATCTACTGTATACTTAACTTTTCTTTAAAATTTATTAAGCATAAATTATTAACAAAACACATATTAAGATGCTTAATTAATTAAAAGAAATTTAAATTAAAATATTAAAAATAATTCAAATTGAACACTCGCCGTTTTGCATTTATTCGCTGTATTTATTCTCCATTTTCCAAATTGTAATTTATTTTTATTTTATGACGAATATCAATGGAGAATACTATAAAATTGAAGAATAATTATATGATTTGGATAATAATTCTATAAAATGGAGAATAGGTTTGGAGAATACACACAAAAAAGAATGATGTGGCAACTTTCTATTGGTTAGACAAAATGGTAACTCCTTGGTCAAAGGCCATTTTGTTAATTGAAATTGGGTCAAAGGTCTCTGCAGTAATTTGGCTGTGGAAGGCAGCACAGCAGCCAAAAGGCTGCTGTTTGGCACACGAATCAAGAAAGAAACAACTTTGGGGTTTGGTTTTTTTTCTAGTTCATTATTTAATTTTATTTAGTGTGTTTAAATATTTTGGGTTGACTTTTATAATAAATTTTTTTGATAGTGACAATATCTGTTTTGTTTGTTGTGATTGTTGGCTAAAGCCGTTTGTGATTACCGAAGATGAAACGACTAGTGATTTTATCGATTCAAATGTATTGTTGACATACCTAGATTTAGTAATTAGGGTTGTCTATGCTTTAATTGTTTCGCTGTGTGTTTGATTAATCTAGACAACTTAGTATTTCTAACAATTGCATGATAATTGTCGTTTCTTGGTTTCATTCTCGCTAGGAATAGTTCCATGTCATGTAGGCGTTGATTGTGATTGGGTTATGTCGAACAATTTAAACAAATTCATGTCTATGTGAATTCTAGAGTATGAATGCTGCAAGTTGAATCAATAATTGGACTAACCGGGATCCCGAGGTTATCACAATTTTCATCAATAGTTTACAACTTTAATCAATTCAATCTCTAAAATCATTCAATCAACGATCAATGACAAGTTTCATAAGTTGTTAGTTTTTTAGGTTAAACTAGGTTTAGTTTACTTTTAAGCTAATCTAGGTTAGTAACACTAGTCTAGGTAGTTAATTTAATTAGATATTTAAAATCTTATTTTGCTAGTAAACCATACTCTCCTGGATTGACTCCCGACTTACCTTTACTATAGGTTAGTTAGGACTATTTAAACGGTTACACGACAAGCCGTTATCAGTGTCAGAAAGGCTAAAGCTCCATAAACTTAAAATATAGCCAAATAACCCACTAAGGCTCATCAAGTCTAAACAATGCAATATAAAGGATCTAGGAACAAAAATACATACCATATGTGAAGAAAATTCATGATTTGTGGCTTCGAACACCTCGGAATCGCGACTTCCATTGGTTAGGTTTTTTTTAAAGTTTTTGGTGTGTTATTTTTGTGATGGGGAGATTGGGGGGGGGGGGGGGCGTATTGATGGTTATACACGGCCTTAAATGCCACATATTCATCTGTACGCTGTGTATAGCTTATATATATATATGTATATATATTTTAATGTTCTTAATCCAATAAATAATAACCACACAAACCAAATAATCGAGTTTACAACCAAAATGAAAATTTAATTGAGTATATTAATAAAAAAATATAGGAATTGAGTATACAAGATATAAATAAAAGAATTAATAAATCCCGTGTATAATCAATTTAGTCTGTGCTAACCAAGGTCATGGTATGTCTTTGTTTTGGTTGTGTCGATGTATTTCGTATATGCGACTAGACGTTCTCGATACGGCCTCCCAATCGGCTGCGTCATCGCTACGGTGTCGGCGTCAGAGAACATTCAGCGTGGGCATCGAATAGTCTCCCTCTAAAAGCAAATGGATAAAATGACTCTCATCCCTAAAGTGTGCTAGCAATATGACGGTAGGATTCTCAATTGATTTCAGACCCTCCATTAATGCGAAGCAGGTTACAGAGCCTTTGTTTGAGAAGACATGGACAATCGAACGAAGCCTTGAGGCAACAAAAAGACCCGTGTATGGCATGAGCATCCAATGATCTTTCGACGCGAATCCAACTCCACTCCAATTAATCGAGTGATATATGTCATGATACCCGTTGTAATTACCTTTATGCGAGTTGAAAGCATATTGCCAAAGATCGATGTTCTTGTCCAGCTCATATATCAGTTCATCCCGAAGCCACTACCATTGACTTTGATACCGACCCTAACCCTCGGACACCGCACGAAAACCACACTTACCGTCTGGCATGACATTCTATACTAGTTTGAGGTACAGGTGAAACAAAATCGGAATATCATCCTTAAATTATTTAAAGTTGTTCTCGCTTATGTCGAAAACTTCTGTTTTTTCTTTCCCCCTGCAAGATTTTGAACTATTAGGTTTCGTTTTCGGTGTGTTCAACGTAACGAACTGGCTACTTCTACCCAGGTCCACCGTACTCTCTTGCGAGCTCGCGTAGGAACTATGCATGGGCAGGTCCGGTGTAGTCGGGTGTGGCCCGGTATAGGAACTATGCCTGGGCTGGTCCCGGCTCCTTTGTTGTTGGACCTTAGAAGATGGATGCTCACGGTTATCGGTTTTAGACACCGACTCTCTCTTGTTGGAATTTCTTGGCTTAAACACCCCCTTTAACTTCGAAAACATATTTTTCTTACGTGTTCCAGTTTTGACATGAGGCACTGTTTCATCTCTTCAAAGCCGGCCTCATAGTCAGTGGGCTCTTCCTCGTACGCATATGCCGAAGTGTCATTATCAAGCTTCTTCCAGAAATGGTCAATTTCACTAAACGGGATAGTTGTGTCTGTATTAGAACAAAAAGTTAGCAGTTTGCCTTGCATTTCTTAAAATAGACAACTAGATTTTATCATCTGTCTGCTCGTATTTTTTCAGCCAACATGCACATGGTAGGGGAAAACCGATGAAAATTTGACATACACACGCAATAAGTGCCTCTCGAAACTTTTGCACCCTAGCATACTCCATATCTAACAGATCCAGACATTTATGAAACACCTTACCGCATAGGTAGTCAAACATTGTCACCCTATGATGACACATTGTCTTTATCTTGCTGGTCTGGAAGCTATTTTTCAACTCGTTCATCTGGTCATATACAACTCCTTCAACATACGACAAGAGTTATTGCAGCGACGAGTTTGCTGGATATGGAGTGTCCAGATCCGACAAATTAACGTAATCGAACCGGTCATTGACCTATAAGAGTTACACTAGGGTCAACGTATCATAAAATCCGATTAATTTAGTAATCGGTAACCAAACGAAACTTTTACTAAGTAAAGTAATTTGGTGTATTATTATTTATTTATTAAATTAGTTTAGTAATTAAGTAATAGGTTAATTAATTAATTAATTGTATTTATTAAATTATGAATTTAAATAAATCAGATAAATTAATTAGTTAGTGGATAAATGAGAGGAATAAATAAAAAGTTTTAATTTATAGATAATGAGATTAAATCAATTTGTATACGATTCGAATAGGTTTAGATCAATTATAAATATATAACTAATTTGAGAGATTGGGGTTTAAAAAAATCAGTTGCAAACCAGAAAAACACCCCACACATCTCTCTCCCCCTCTCTACGATATTCGGCCAGCCCCTTCGGACTGACTGACGGCCAGCCCCTCCGGACTGACCGACGGCCTCCCCTCGGCCCGCCGCTCTCCGGCGCAGCTCCACTACCGCCTAGCCGCCGCACGCCGCCGCCAGCCCCGATCGCACCACTATGCCGTCGCCGCCACCTAGCGATGCCGCCATGACCACCATTGTCGCACCCTTGCCGAGCGCCGCCACGCTACTGGCGCTGCGCCACCGCCGACCGCCGCTACCGCCACCTCCACGATCCCATTCCGCACTTGGCCGTCACCGCTGTATCCGGTGAAACTTGCTCCGGCCATCGTCGATGCCCTGTCTTCGACGATCAGAGCACCACCACCGCCGGACACCATGGCGCCGCCGATGGTGACTGTTGAGCACGAGGTTTCTAACCTCGTTTCCAGTTTGTGCTTCGGGGCTATTTCGGCTCTACCGGAATTAATGGATCAAGATCCACCAGTCACCACCGTTTCCGGTGATGAAGAGATGATCACGTCTTTACCTATTGCTGATCTGACTCGCATATTCGACTCCACTGTTTTGGTCAACCCTAGCGTCGTAAAAGAAGCAGTTAGCTAACAAGGTTCACAATCTAAAGTGTTAGTTAATTGGATAATCACGAAAGCGTGAATCACTTTCAGATTGAATAGTATCGTGGTTCACTCGAGAAAATCAATCAGATACGATCGAGACGAACATGATGAATTTGAGAATTTACAGAGATAGAATTTTTGAACCGTGTTTCTTTTTTATTATGATCGACCATTTAGGAGGAGCGTATGTAGATAATTGCTTTGCAGTTATCTACATTTTCGAATTTGAATCAAAATTACACTTTCAGTCTCTACAAAATTTTATTAAGTAATTTATAGACAAACGAAAATTCTAGTGCAATTTTAATGAAGGAATTTAAACAAAAACTAGTTAGCTCGACCCCAGTCAGGGGCTGCCGCCCCTTTGACCCTGCTCTTTCTAGGGCGCTGCCCCCAAACCCCCGCCAAGGGGGCATTTGCCCTCTTGGATCCCCTAACCTTATCAATAAGGGTGTGCACTATCCCGCACCACCGAACCCGACCAATATAAGTTAGAGGTCTAATCAATCAACAGTCAATCCATGATTACACTAAAATAACAACATAAAGAAGCAGTTAGCTAACATGTTTAACAATCTCCTGATTCCTTGTTCTTCTAGCCCAATTTCCATAGTGGATCTTCGTGTTATTTTCTAGCACGCCCGTTATGACCTGTATTTATTTTTATCAAAACTCATTTTGACCCGAACCGAACTAACTGTCCATTAAAAAAGAATTTGTTTAACTTGAGTACTTGACCCAGGCTACCCAACCTGATCCACACATCTTACTTACGAGGTATAAAATTATGTTATGGTAAATGGTAAGTACACTTTCCTAGTCATATATGGATGAGATTTAACCACAAAACCATTTGGTGCTTCTAAGTTCAACTTACCCAAAAAGGCAAGATGGTTTCACGTGTCATACTTGTGACCATATTCACTTGAAATCAAATGAAGCTATGTGTAAGTTTCCCCGAAACACAAAAAAAAACTCAAGGATAAGACACATGTGGAAACATTGTGGTCACATTTAATCACCATATATTGTGGTCACTCAAGCCAAAACCAAACACACCAACCATGGCTTCCATAAGCATGTTTCTTGCTCCGGCCACCGCCTCCACAACCACCGGCATCACCGCCACACGAGCAAGAAGAGTGCGCACATTTGCCACGAAAAAGGGTTCGGGTGGAAGCAGTGAGGAGAAAGGTTTTTTCGAATGGCTAATGGGTGCAATGGATAAAGACGGGCTGGTGGAGACGGACCCGCTTCTTCAGAAAGTTGAAGGCAAGAGTAGTGGTACGCGTACAACCATCTCCGGTAAGAAGACTATGTCCGGTAAGAAGACCACCTCCGGTAAGAAGACCGCGGTGGTACCGCCTAAGAAGAGTGGTGGATTTGCTGGACTTGGAGGATTCTTTTCTAAGGAATGATCTTTGGGTGTTATCATATTGGTCTGATATAGTTACTAAATTGAGTAAAATGTAGCAATTTATCTTTGAATATATAAAAGTTTAATTGTCCAAAACATGTAAAAGAAATTGTAATTTCTTGACCATCGAATGTGAAAAAGAACGTGATATAGAGTGATAATCCTAAATTGAGAGGGAATGAAATCATGAATAGATGTAGATGTAAGCAGTGGCGGATCTTGAAAAAATTTCTAGTAGTGACCGAAAGTCATGTGACTCAAAAAAAAAATTTATCGCTATGTTTCGAGGTATATGTTCGGATCCGCTATCTGGTTCGGGTCGGGTTAAACAATAAAAACTATAAGTATCGAATTTTGTAACAAAAAACTATATGTTTAAAACAAACAAGGACATAAAAATATTTATGATTATACGAGAGAAATGATGAGTACCTAAAAGACGAATTATGAAAGACGAATTATAACTTTGCCAGACACCCTTAGAAGTTTTGAATTCATCAATTAGACCACCTCAACACCACATCAATTTACCACACTTTTATTTTTTTCCTGCTTAATGGTAACATATCATTTTTTTCAACCCCACACTTTAACTTTTTATTATTATTTTTGGTTATATTAATTAAAAAATAGCATCACTTATCGAATAAATATGACAATGTTACCGTTAATATAATAAGCAATTGAAAACTTGATAAATGATATTTGCTAAATAAATAAATAATACAATTTAGAGGAGTACATATAATAAAGTAAATGCAAGCTGTCATCATACATATAAAATAATATAAAGTACATATATATAAAAATAATATAAAGTACATTACACTTTCATCTTCTCCGATTAAAATGTCCATTTCACAAAAAACAGAGCAAGTGTTTGTTTCTTCATCTTCTCTGGTGAGGCTTCATCAATTTGTGGGTGGAGGAGAAATACAGAGCAAGTGTTTATTTCTCTATCTTCTTCAGTGGTGACCGACTCAATATATATCAAAATTTTCAACAAATTACATGTAACATTGGGGCTTCTGGGCGAAAAAACAGTAGTGACCGGGGTCACCGCTGGCACCCAATAAAATCCGCCCCTGGATGTAAGATCTATAGAAAATGAGATGTTAGTATATAAAAATGGCCAATGAGAACATACTTCTATTAGGGCGGTTCTATAGTAATTAAAGTGAAACAAAGGCTTTACACCCCCATCCAAATAGGGCCCCAGTTTACTTTTTAGTTTATTTATTTTTTTGTAAGTATTAAGCACGGATAAAGGGTGCCACTTGAGAATTTATAACATGACATTTGGAGATGGGCCCAGAATTTTTAGTGCACTTTGTGCCTCTAAAATGATTGAGCCACACCCATGTTTTTGATGTTGTTTGTGAATGATATATTACACAATTCGTAAGTGAGATTTCATCTTTTCCAAAAAGAAAATGTGGGGTAAAATTTAAGGATATGCTCCGTTATATTGTTGGATGGAACACATCTTGGACCGGAGGACCAAGCAAGTCTTGTATAAACATTATTTTTATAAACTTTGAGAAATGAATGTCCTATGGTTGTAAATAGTTTTTGAACATATGTATTAGAAAAGGTGTTTGTGACTTCAGTTCATCAAAGTCATTTTAGATTAATTATCTAGATTTACTTAAAACCAAAGATAAATAAGGATGGGGGGAGTACCCTCGGCAAAGCCTTCGGCAAACTCTCCTCCTCCTTCGGCAATCATTCGGTAACCATTCCTCCTCTTCGGCAAACTTGCAGCATCGGCGAGTTTTGAATGTTTTCGGCATTTAGTTGCCGAGACTGATGCCGAGACATATTGAGGATTTGAACTTTAAACGGTGGCGTTTCGTTTTGTTTTTTTTTTCTTTTTTTTAAACAATTCAAGTATGCCTAAATTCTCTTTAGGCAACCATACCCACCACCAAAACATCATATTCTACATTTTTTTTCTCTCTCCTATTGTCAACACGTGATTGGTCTATTTTATGATTCAATTTTTTCCTTAGGCAACCATACCCCCCACCCTAAGATAAATATAGTTACAAGTTAAGGAGTGTAAAATATACACTTATCAGCGAAAACTTAATTACACTAGGAACTTGGAGTAATGGTAACTTATTTATGAGCGGTAGTTGAGTTACTACAACAGTCCAAGTATCAACAGCAATTGAGTTACCTAGTCATGTAATTATAATCTTGTTCATTATAAGTTTAATGAAAAAATCCTAGTTGCACCCTGTGGACATAGATCACTTCAACCTAACCACGTTAAATCTTTTGTCGTTCATCTATCTTTCAGTTTTTTTTCTTTTTTGTGCGTGTTGTCGCTTCCACTAGCCACGAACCTAAAATTTATACAAGAAACTCTAACCTTGTAAGGGCTCGCCCATGCCTTTCGGCACAACCAAGCCAACCAAAAGTGCACGACCATACAAGACTATTAGTCACGCCATGCCACACTTGGCACACCATACATTCATAACTCTCCTTTGGCAAAAATGCGCCTTATAGTGGTACGTCCCAGTAGCACCCATGCATGTGTGTTCCTCGCTCGGTTAGGTACGACTATATCATCATGTGTTGCAGGTAAACTTATTTTCCATTAATACAATCCACTAATTCATTCTTAAAACACCCTTTTCTTCTCAAGACTTGAGTTAACACCCTACCAATTATTCTAGGAGCTTGAGAGATATTGAATATGGCTTCACCTATGTTTTTGCTACTCAATTTTACCCTAGGACTCCATTGAGTGTTCTTTGTTTTAACTGAAAAACATTAAACTAAAACAAAACCTTAGTTTCTATAATAATTGTTCTTACCAATTGTGCAGGTAGGTTTTGCACTTATGAAGCTTTTCTTGTTACTAATCATTGTAGAGAACTCTCATTGCATCAGTATAATTCTTGATTCCAGCTCTCCAGACTTGAGGTGTCCATGAGAGAATTTGAAGAAAACCATGAAGAAATTGACAGGATTTGCAAATGCATCGACAAATAAGCTAGAGAGTCTTTTACAGGCGGTATTCGAGGGCTCCAGGTGTGAAGTAGAGTTTTTCATTCGTCACTACAACCACCTTTCTTTTCATGTGTATAGTAATCTAGGTAACATAAAATGTATGATTCTAGCTTTGGGTCCTGAGTTTGATTCTCTAAACGGCTTTTAAAACATTTTACCCATTTTATATGTATTCTTAGAGTGCCGCTACTTATTTGTAATCTGATATTCTAACTCTGATATCAAACTAAAGTCAATTCAATTTTTCGAAACAAAACTACCTATAAAAGCAATATCATAGGCCACAAACATGTGCTTCTGGATCTGAAAAGATTCTCTCAATAAATTCAACTCATAACAAGCATATGTAGCTTCACTACCAGATTAGGCAAATGTAACTTGGTTATTTTTTTGCCAAGATTCTTAGGCACCAAGTTGGTGATAGGTTGGCAACAGCATTACCAGAATAAGCAAAAACCAACAAGTCTAGCTAAAATAGTTACCAAACCTACAGAAAATATCAAAACCTGAAAACACTACAGTAAGATGCTTGTTGAGTGCATCTGCAGATGATTTCTGGATTAGAAGTTGCCAAAAAAAAAAAAAAAAAAAAAAAAACCTCTTTAGTGTCAAGGAGCTCTAAGTCAATTTATCTCCCAAGTATCTCAATTCAATGTTCCATCGACTGTTGCTATAGATGTCCCATCCCAACAGTCCCAGTGTTGTTCAGTTAAGCATTTAAAGAGTTCTGCCATAGGAGAAGAGATAAGCTGATATTTGCACATCCGATAACAGGGTGCGGGTGTCAAAAACCACTCAATTAATCAATTGTCCTTATTAAGATAATCAACAATTCAACATTATTAAGGGTGATGCTAGGAACTTGTGTCATGGTGGTTTAGAGTAAGTGATATCAGGCTTTTCTAGTTATTATAATAAAGGTGCTGCAAAAGCATAAGGGTGCGTTTGGTTGTGAAAAACACACCCTGTTTTCCATTTTTTGTTTTCTAAGAAAACATGGAATACAAAAAACGTGTTCAAATTGTAGTTTTCCAGGAACTAACTTTACCGTTTTCTAACTTTTAAACTATAATTGGAAAACACTTTTTTTTTTGTTTTCCATTTTCCGTTCTCGTTTTCCAGATTTCTATTTTGGAAAATAGAAAACCCATCTTTTGGTTTAAAACGCGTTTTAAAAAATTTCCATGTGTTTTCTAAAGATGGAAAACCCATTTCATTTTCTAGAAAACTGAAAATGGAAAACTGGAAAACATTTTCCACAACCAAACGCACCCTAAAATTCCAGTTATCTCACATCATGGCTTACTAGTTTTTCACATTAGAAAAGATTCTTAATTGGTTGTAGAAGGCATTAAAAGTAGTCTTGATGTCCCACTGGATATGAAGTCCACATTTTCCACAACCAAACGCACCCTAAAATTCCAGTTATCTCACATCATGGCTTACTAGTTTTTCACATTAGAAAAGATTCTTAATTGGTTGTAGAAGGCATTAAAAGTAGTCTTGATGTCCCACTGGATATGAAGTCCATACTGAGATTCGTCAAGAAGCTTAATCATAAAGGATGTCATCTGAATCGTGAGCAAAGCTTGAGCACAATCACCCATATATGATATAAAATTTGGTATATAACTAAATAAGGATGCTCCCATTGATTGTACCAAGGCTTGTAAGGAGATTTTTCTTGGTCATCCTAATCTTCCAGGCAATAACTATGCTGCAAAAGAAGTCTATAGAAGTCTAAAATTAACATACAAGTCTAAAATTAAAGGTAAAAGAACTTTAAATTCACTCATCTTACATACTTTTGAGAATGTAATGTTACTGAACTCATATCAAACATGGTGATTACAAATATAAACAGGCAGATAAAGCAAGTGGGCATTTGGTCTAGTGGTATGATTCTCGCTTTGGGTGCGAGAGGTCCCGAGTTCGATTCTCGGAATGCCCCATTATTTTGGTAAAATCTACTATTTTTAGAAGTTTTTAGTATACTACTTATATCAAATCATGAGGCTTCAAAACAATCAAACACATAAAGTGATATAATATACCAGAAACATGTGCTTGTGCATCAAAAAGAGATTCAAGATGCAACTTCATGATAAGCATGTATAGCTTCATTACTGGATTAAGCAAATGTAACCTTACTATTCATTTTCCAGAATCTTAGTTGTAACAACATTAAAACACTCAGCAATCACAAGGCAGCATGATAAGTAATTGTATTATGAAAATGCATAATCTCTGGGTCACAAGTTACAAATTAGCATTTGAACTACTTTATATATATACCTTCATATATAAATGTATGATCAATGCATTTAATTGTCTATAAGTTCCGTCTCTTTGCTATCTTCTCTTCGGGTTTTAAAAAATTGGTCAAATGCAACTTCAAGTTTGAAAAGAGAGATAACAAATATTTAGCAAGTGTCTGATAGAACCTTAAAGATCAAAGGAAAAAGACGGATGCTTGGATTAACTAGTCCAATTTGAGAAGGAATGAATCTCTATTATAAGGAAACTAGAATACAAATTAAAACAGATGATCAAAACAGCAGAATTAAACAAGTGTCTAAAGATCAAAAGAGAAGGTAAAAAGGTGGCAGGAGGTAAACGGGTGAAGACAGTTTCTCTTTTATTTATCAACCCTAGCCCACTAACCTGGACCTGTTCTTGTATCAGCATACAATACCCAAAAAAGTGTAAAACACAAGAGATAGTTCATGTCTAAACAGCACAAATAAAAAAATAGGAAGATGGTTAACAACAGGGCATTTGGTCTAGTGGTATGATTCTCGCTTTGGGTGCGAGAGGTCCCGAGTTCGATTCTCGGAATGCCCCCTTTTTTGACAAAATCAACTCACTTTTTGTGAAATTTCAATTGCTACTGTTTTATTAAAAAATGGTATCCTAATAGCAATATAAATAAAGGTCAAAACAGATCTACCTACTTAAGTGATATTATACTCAACATACATGTGCTTGTGGATCTGAAAAGATTCTGTTCATAAATTCAGCTGTGCACGTTTACTAATATGCATAAATAATAAGATGCAACTTCATGACAAGTATATGCATTACCTGAATAAGCAGTTAAGCACATGTAACTTTGCTTTTTTATTTTCAAGGATTCTTAGGCTTTAAGTTTTGGAAAGATGCACCCAATTTACCGAAATAAGCGATGAGAAAACAACACGTCATGGTGCTTCTATCACCAAACCTGCTAAACAAATCAAAAATGGAAGATGGCGTGATTCTTTCTGACCGTTTAAACTACTATACATGATTAAATACACGTCTTATGTATATTCAGTCCTCTATAAATAAGTATTGTCTCTTCAAAGTGTGAACCCACATATCGGCATCATAAGCATATTTAACACAATACACAAATATTTAAACTCGAAATTGTAAAACACCACCAATAGTTCATGTCTAAAAAGCATAAATAAAAATATGATGGTAGTTAAAAACAAGGAATTTGATCTAGTCGTATGATTCTCACTTTGGGTGCAAGAAGTCTAGCGTTCGATCCACGGAATGCCCCAATGTTTTCAAGCATTCTATCATATGTACTCTTAAGGTGCCACTACTTTTGTGGTTTGATACTCTAGTACTGTTATCAACTAAAGTCAACTGTGGCGTTTGGAAACAAAACTACCTATTAAAGTGATCTCATACAGTCATAAGCTACGAAGATGTGCTTCTGGATCCAAAAAGATTCTCTCAGTAAACACAACTCAAGACAAGTATACATAACTTCACTACAGGATTAGGCAAATGTGGCTTCATTAACTTAGCCAAGATTCTTAGTTTAGAATAGATAAGAACACATTTTCACACCAAGAGTTTGGGTCTTCAAAGTGAGTCAAACAACTAATTATTTAATCAAGATAATCGATATTATTAATGGTGATGCTAGAAATTTGTGTCACGATGGTTTGTGGGTGAGATCTAACAACAAGAACATACCCGGTAAGAACAAGAACATACCCAGTAAGATCCCACCCAAAGCGTAGGGTTTGGGGAGGGTGAGCAGATGACACACCTTACCTTTACCCCGAGGGATACAGAGGCTGCACCCAGAGAGACCATGTCCTCTGAAAGGTGTGACTTGTGAGTTTAACAAATCATGCCTAATTTGCTCTTCCCACGTCAATTTAGGCCTACCTCTTTTCCGCACCCCCACAACGTTAAGTCTCTCCACGCTCCTAACAGGTCCCAACCGCGGTCTCCTCCTCACATGGCCAAACCATCTCAACCTCCCTTCACTTATTTTATCAGAGACTCTCGCTACCCCTAGTTTAGCTCTAATATAACCAAAAACATAAAATTCTAGTTATCCCCCATCATGGCTAACTAGTGTCTCATATTTAAAGTGATCTTCCCATTGATTGCACCAAGGCTTGTAATGAAGTTTTTCATGGTCTTCCTACTCTTCAAGTCATAATTATGCTACCAGAAAGGAGTCTATAGATTGCTCCTCAAACATGCTTTTTAAGTTTTGTCTCCAATGAAGTGCATATGTGAATCTTTAAGCATACAGATCGTATATACTAACCAAAATACTTAGTGATTTAAGCACACTAGCATAATTTGAAGATGAGTTTATAATCTGCACAGAATATGAACTATTTCACTAATATAATTAGATATGCCTTCATATGAGATTTGAAAATTTCAAATAAGCAAACTTGGCAGGGATTCTACACCTGTTGTATATAGCATAAAAGTCTAAAATTAAAGGTAAAAGAACCTCAAATCCACACATCTTACATACTGCCGTCAGAAAATTCATATATCAAGCACGGTAATTATAATTAAAAACAGGCACAACAAGCAAATGGGCATTTGGTCTAGTGGTATGATTCTCGCTTTGGGTGCGAGAGGTCCCGAGTTCGATTCTCGGAATGCCCCATTATTTTGGTAAAATCTACTCATTTTATATATACTTTTTTACTTCAATTATTTTTGCAACTTATATTCTACTACCTATATCAACTAAAGTCAATTCATGAATCTTAGAAACAATCAAACAGAAAAAGTGATATTTTATGCCACAAACATGTGCCTGTATGTTAGAAAAGTTCTATCTATAAATACAACTCATGGGATGAGACGATAACAATTCATGACAAGCATATGCAACTTCATTCCTGGATTAGGGAAATGTAACCTTACTGTTCTTTGCTTGGGTTCTTAGGCACCAAGTGGTAACAACATTACCAGGTTCAGCACCCATAGGCCAGCATGTCAAAGTAATTCTGATACGATACTTGCAGAAAGATTAAAAGAGAAAAACAGTATGATTCTTTATTGCCTAATTTATGGATCACAAGTTACAAACTATCATTTGAACTACTTCACGTGAACATATAAGTAAGTGCTATCTCTTTGCCATCTTCTCTTGGTGTTTTCAAAAGTTGGTCAAGTGCAACCTCAAATTTGAAAAAGGAGATGGCAAATGTTTAGCATCTAACTTTTATTATTAGCAAGTCAAAGTTAACAAATAGCATAGATGCAAGTCTGAATTTATGACAAGGATATAACAACAGGCTCCATATTACTTGTAACAAAAGCAAGCCATGCGACGATATGCTGGTTTCAACAACTAGATGAATGCACTTAATGTCGAGTAGCAATAAAATGAACATAAGCAAAAGGAATATATTTCTGAGTCCATGTGTTAATCCTTGTATTAGTTTAGCATAAAATACCGAAATGTATGAAAAGTATAAAACACTAGAAATAGCTCATGTCTAAAAGGCACAAATAAAAATATATGATGGTGGTTGACAACAACTAGAAAACGCATTGAATGTCAAGCAACAATAAAATGAACACAGGGAGAAGTGTAAAACACAAGTGATAGTCCATGCCTGTAAGCACATATAAAAAAATAGGTAGATGGTTAACAACAGGGCATTTGGTCTAGTGGTATGATTCTCGCTTTGGGTGCGAGAGGTCCCGAGTTCGATTCTCGGAATGCCCCTTTTTGACAAAATCAACTCATTCAATAAGAACTTTAAATTGCTGCTGTTTTTATTACAAAATGGTACTGAAGTCAACTGAAGACTTTTGAAACAGATCTACCAACTAAAGTCATATTAAATTCAACATACATGTGCTTGTGGATCTGAAAAGATTCTATTCATAAATTCAACTGTGCACATTTACTAATATGCATAAATAATGAGAAGATGCTACTTCATGACAAATATATGAAACTACATCAACTGAATAAGCCCATGTAACTTCGCTTTTTTTCAAGGAATCTTAGGCACCGAATTTGTAAAAAGATGCAACCGAATTACCTGAATAAGCAATCAGAAAACGACACGTCATGGTGCTTCTATACCAGACCTGCTAAACAAATAAAAATGGAAGAGGGCATGATTATCTCTGACCAATTAAACTACTATACGTTTATGTACATATATGTTCGAAAATATGCATGTCTTAAATATATTCAATCCTATATAAGTATTGCCTCTTCAAGTGTTCGTGTGAACCCACGTATCGGCGTCACAAATATATTTAACACAATACCCAAATATTACAAATCAACTTTGAAAAACACAACCAATTTTGTTTTGTTTAGCACGTAAAAGTAATTCTGCCACGATACTTGCAAAAAAGATTAAAACAGAAAATCAATGTGACCATTTTTAAAAAATGCCCAATTTCTGGTTCACAAGTTACAAATTATTATTTGATACTGCACAGGAAGAGATTTATGAGTCCTTGCATTAATCCTTGTATTAAGTAGCATAAAATACCCAAATATATAAAAAGTGTGAAACATCATAAGGTATTAAGGTTCATGTCTAAAAGGCACAAATAAAAAAACTTAAAGCTGGTTGACAACAGGGCATTTGGTCTAGTGGTATGATTCTCGCTTTGGGTGCGAGAGGTCCCGAGTTCGATTCTCGGAATGCCCCTTTTTTTGACAAAATCAACTCAGTTTATACGAACTTTTAAAGGCATCCTATTCGATATATAAACCAAGTCAACTGAAGACTTTTGCAACAAACCTACCTACCAAAGTGATGGTAAATGCCAAAAAGATATGCTTGGAGATGTGACAAGAATGCAAGATTATTTGTCAATAAATTCAACTCATGGGTATGATAGTTCATATTTAGGCACTGCACTGGTGAAAAGATGCATCTTCATTTCCTGAATGCGGGATCATAAGTCAGAAAATTCAAGGTAATTATATCATCAAAAGAAGAAGAAAGTTTGATTTTCATTAACAATCAAAACTTCTGAATTACGACTTACGAGTTAAACACCGTTAATTAAGCTACTATGCATATGCTTACATATACATTCACAAAATAAACTTTTGTGTTTAAGATGTCAACTGCCCAGAAACTGCCAGTTTGCTATTTTCTATTTAGTTTTATGACTATTTTCACAAGTATAGTCTTAAACTTCAGAATAGATAATACTTTAAAGTTTATCAATATTCTACATTAGTGTTCTTTTTAATTGCAAACCAAAGTTGACTTAAAAGCATGGAATACATAAACATTAAGCAAGTGGGCATTTGGTCTAGTGGTATGATTCTCGCTTTGGGTGCGAGAGGTCCCGAGTTCGATTCTCGGAATGCCCCATTTTTTAAATAATCAACTTATTTTGTATAATTTTTCAATGACCTTTTTTAGTTATCATATCCTACTAATAATATGGACCAAAGTCAAGTCAACAATTGGGAACATATCTACCTACTTATATGATATTATATGCTAAAACATATGATATCAAATCTGAATATTATTTGACAATTTTTCATCATTAATCTTATGCCATTGCATCAGTATCTTATTCAAGTATGCAAGAGAAGCCAACAAACTCTAAAGATTCTCTACATCACAAAACACTGAAATATTTAATCAGTTGCATAGAATAAGTGTCTGAAAAAGGGCATGATTAAATCATAAAATTGGGCATCTTAGTCCACGAGAATGATTTTATCCTTTCAACAAGCCTAGTTCAAAACTAGTCTGTCATGGCTGTTAATTTCTTTAAAACATGAAGTGAACCACAGTCAACTGATCTTCTGAGTGGTTATATCTAAAACATTTTATAAGGCACCATAAGATACCATGTCATTCAGATTAACATCTTTGTTGCAGCAATTATTTTTTGTTTACAAGGGATCTTTATATTTTCAATTTCAACCAACTGCACCACTATAAAGACAATAAAAGAACAATGATATAAACAAGTGGGCAATTGGTCTAGTGGTATGATTCTCGCTTAGGGTGCGAGAGGTTCTGAGTTCAATCCGGAATGCCCCGTTATTTTTGTAAAATCAACTCAGTTTATAAAAAACTGTCTTATCTTCTACTATTTTTACAATTTGTTATTCTACTACTTATATCAACTAAAGTAAAATCATAAGTCATGGGAACAATAAAACACAAAGAGATATTATATGCCACAAACATGTCCTTGTGTATCAAAAAAGATCCTATCAAACATTTCAACTCATGAGCAGATGGCTTTATGCTGTAACTTCATTACCTGATTAGATAAATGTAACATTATTATTCTTTTCCAGAATCTCGTGTAACAACATTACCAGATTCAGCAATCACAAGGCAGCATGACAAGGTAAAACTATTATCAAGATGCACAATTTCTGGATTCTAAGTTATAAACTATCGTGTTAGTTACTCTGCATGTACTTATACCTTAATAAATAATACAAACAAACAAACAAACACACTCAGCAAAATCCTACTCAAAGAGTAGGGTCTAGGGTGGATGCGATGAGTGAAAACCTTACCTCTATCCCAAATGATAGAGAGGCTGCACCCACCAAGACCCCTGGACGGGTTACCTTTATAAATAAAAGTATGATCAAAATATATAATCCTCTATAAGTGCTGCCTCTTCGCTATCTTCTCTTTAGTGTTTTCAAAAGTTGGTCAAAATGCAACTTAAATTAGAAAACGGAGATAACAGATGTTTAGCGGGTGCCTTTTATTATTAACAAGTCAAAGCTGTCATATAGCATGGAATGCAGGTCTTGATCTATAAATATACCATCGACAAGATACAAGATTTTGATCAGGACATCCGTTACATGTAACAAATAGGCACGATATTACTTGGAACAAAAGCAAACCATATGATGATATGTTAGTTTTCAACAGCTAGAAGAATGGACTTAATGTCAAGTAGAAATAAAATGAACATAGGAAGAACGAAAAGATTTCCAAGTCCTTGTGTTAATTCTTGTGTTAGCATACAATACCCAAAAAAGTGTAAAACACAAGAGATAGTTCATGTCTGACAAGCACAAATAAAAAAATATGAAGGTGGTTGACAACAGGGCATTTGGTCTAGTGGTATGATTCTCGCTTTGGGTGCGAGAGGTCCCGAGTTCGATTCTCGGAATGCCCCCTTTTTGACAAAATCAGCTCATTTAATTGCTATTGTCTTTACTTTTTTATTGAAAAATGGTAACCTAACAGCAATATAAACTAAAGTCAACTGAAGACTTTTAAAACAGATCTACCAACTAAAGTGATATTATATTCAACATACATGTGCTTGTGGATCTGAAAAGATTCTGTTCATAAATTCAACTGTACACATTTACTAATATGCATAAAAAATGAGAAGATGCAACTTGATGACAAATATATGTAACTACATTACCTGAATAAGCCCATGTAACTTCAACTTTTTGTCAAGGATTCTTAGGCACCAAGTTTGTAGAAAGATGCAACCGAATTACCAGAATAAGCAATCAGAAAACAACACGTCAGTGCTTCTATCACCAAACCTGCTAAACAAATCAAAAATGGAAGATGGCATGATCCTTTCTAATCATTTAAACTAGTATACCATATGTACATATACGTTCATAAATACACACGTCTTAAATATATTCAATCCTCTATAAGTATTGCCTCTTCAAGTCCTCATGTGAACCCACATACCAGCATCACAATTATATCTAACACAATACCCAAATATTTACCACTAAACATCATTAAACACCGCCAATTTTGATTTGTTTAGCATGTCACATTAATTCTGCTACGTTACTTGCAGAATAGATTAAAAGAACAAAACAATATGATTCACTATGAAAATGCCCAATTTCTGGATCAACAGTTACAAAATATCATTTGAACTACTTCACATGTACATATACCTTCATAAACAAATGTATGATCAATAAATTTAATTCTCTATAAGTCCTGTCTCTTTCCTATATTCTCTTAAGTGTTTTCAAAAGTTGGTCAAATGCAACCTCATTTTTGAAAAAAAAATATGACAAATGCTTAGCATGTACCTTTTATTATTAGCGAGTGAAAGATAACATATAGCATAGAATGCAGGCTTGATTCTATAAATCTATTACCGACAAGATATGAGGTTTTGATCAGGACTAGACTTTATATGTAACAGCAGGCTTCATATTACTTGAAACAAAAGCAAACCATATGATGATATGTTAGTCTTCAACAACTAGAAGAATGCATTTTATGTCGAGTAGCAATAAAATGAACATAGGCAGAAGGAAAAGATTTCCGACTCCTTGCATTAATTACCATAAAATACACAAATATACAAAAGAGTGTAAAACACCAGAATAATACATGCCTAGAAGACACAAATAAAAAAAATAAAAAAGTGGTTGACAACAGGGCATTTGGTCTAGTGGTATGATTCTCGCTTCGGGTGCGAGAGGTCCCGAGTTCGATTCTCGGAATGCCCCTTTTTCAACTATGTCAACACATTTTATTAAAAGCTTTATGTGCCAATATTTTATTTTACATCATACTACTAATGTAGACTGAAATGAACTGGAGACTTTTTGAAACAGAACTATCAATTAAAGTGAGATATATGCCACAAGCATATGCTTGTAGATCTGAAAAAGTCATTTGTCAACGAATTCAACTCCTGAATAGAAAAGCTTATATTTAGGAAACAGGTGGTTAATAGATGCAACTCCATTACCAGAATAAGCAATCATAAACCAAGACTTCAAGGTGACTGTATTGTATCAGAAGATAGTATTATATGCTACCATCACAACCTCCCTGGACCTGATCAATAGCTCTGATTTGAGTGGGATTATAATAGGTACGTTTGTTTGTTTGTTATATATTCATAAGCATACTTGTGTGTTCGGTAGAATCAATCATCTTCTAGAGAATTTCTTCTCTACAAAACATATCTGAATCTGTGTCATATTTGATACCAAGTAAAAGCTGGTTTATAGTCAAAAGCACTGAAAACATATCTGAATCTGTAATCTACCATCAATGAAATATGATAAGAAATAAAACCAGACATATAAAGCAAATGGGCATTTGGTCTAGTGGTATGATTCTCGCTTCGGGTGCGAGAGGTCCCGAGTTCGATTCTCGGAATGCCCCATTTATTTTATCAACTTATGTTGTATAGTTTTTCAGTGAAATTTTTTAATTATCATATTCTACTTATAATATAAAGCCAAGTCACTCTAACATTTGGGAACAAGTCTACCTACTAATGTGGTATTATATGCTAAAACATATGATACTAGATCTGACAAGATTCTTTGACAAGAAGTACATTACATCTCATGATTATGGAAGCTTTATATTTAGACACCAACTTTAAGTTAGTAAAAAATAAAATTTATTTACCAAAATAAACAATCATAAATCAAGCCTGCGGAACTGATCAAAAGCAGAAAGTGGTATGATCTCAATGAGGATGCATAACTTTTTAGATATGAGTATATATATGTATATGTATGTGTGTGACTGAAAAGATTCCTAGTCATTTAAAAAGAAAAGTGACTACACGCATAATCTATAAAATATAAACAACATTAAATTGTCAACCGCGATTCTGCAAAAAAAAAATTAACTATTTCAATGTAACATATGATATGCCTCGGATAACAAATATACAAAATCCTTGACCTGTCTCACACTTATTTGGATTATTATCTGTAAATCTGAAATTTTTCATCATCAATCCTATGTCATTGAATCAGTATCTTATTCAAGTATGCAAGAGAAGCCAACATACTCTAAAATTTCTCTACATCACAAAACACTGAAATATTAAGTGATCTGAAATTGACATGATTAAATCATAAATTGAGCATCTTGGTCCATGAGTATGATTGCATCATTTTGGAATGCCTAGTTCAAAACAAGTCACTCATCAGGACAAATCTAAGAGGACCTGAGAGGGGTGAAAGGCATCCACTCACATGGAGCCACATAGTGTAAAAACGGCCATAATAAATCCATTTTAGGAAAGAAAACTGAATGAGGCCCCTGCCCTTATTTTCATGTTGGCACCCTTCAATTTTAATATTAGAAGTTAATGCCCCACCAGCTACAATGAAGAGTGATTAACTTTGCAAGTTACAACTCAATTCTGATGGATTGAACGTATTTAGTTTTACCCAAACCCTGGATGTTCAAACTTCAAATTCCATTATATGGGGTTCTAAATGTGAATTTCTTTTAGCTTTGAAGATTTATTTACTTTTATTATATATATATATACACATATATACACACACATACATGGACATGATTTTTTATAATGGTTAACTCGTATACTATCTAACTTTGGCCTTAAATCTGCAGATTTGTCCACCGTTTTTTTTTCTTATGGTTTTATGTCAAAAAAAAATCCAATAACATGTTCTGCCTTAGCCTGTTTTTGGCTCCCGTTGACAAAAAGTTCTAGATCCACCACTGTCAAAGTGCCAATCATGGTTGTTAATTTCTATACGACATGAAGTGAACCACAATCAACTGATTTTCTGACAGTAATTAGACTTAAAACATTTTATAAAGCATTATAAGATGTCATGTCATTCAGATTAACATCTTTGTAGTAGCAATTATATTTTCTTTACAAGGGATCTTTATGTTTCCAAAGTTCAACCAACTGTACCATTATAAAGACAGTAAGAATGGTGATATAAACACATGGGCATTTGGTCTAGTGGTATGATTCTCGCTTAGGGTGCGAGAGGTCCCGAGTTCAATTCTCGGAATGCCCCAATTTCTTTTTGAGAAACTTTCACATCTTATTTTCACCTTTTATCCCTACTATGAAAATATATAATCATTCTGAATCTATCACATTCTTTTAATCATATTCTCACTTGTTATCACTTTATCTAGCAGCTATCATCTTAAAGCAAGAAAGCTGTGATCTGAATTTCAATAAATATTTTTTGCCATTTGAAATCAACAGAAAGCTTCTAATGGTAACTTAAAAATGTTGCAACCATTAATAAAACTGAAAAGATTTCTTCACATGATCACATTTTAGGAAGTAGAAAAACTGCAATAAAACAATTAGAAAAAGCAACCTGTGATCTGAATTTTTTTTATTTTTTTTTTGCGATTTAAAAATCAATGGAAAGCTTCTAACAGTAACTCAAAATATTGCATACATAAATAGAACTGAAAAGATTTCTTCACATGATCTCATTTTGGGAAGTAGAAAGACTGCAATAAAACAATAAAAATAATAATAAGGATAAGACTTTATAGAGTTACTGCTTTTTTGGCTGCAGTAGTAAGTAGTTATACTTAAAACAGCAAAAACTAATGATTATAAACTCTAAAAAACTACATAAATATTATGCTTTGGGTGAAAGAGGTCCCAAGTTCGATTCTCGGAATGCCCCAACTCAAGCCACTGTATTCTAACTTTCTAAGTTAAATGAAGTTGCCAGTTCTTACTTTGTCCTTCTGCAAATTTAGAATATATTCCTCCAGAGTCAAGCAAGACATAAATGGCAGCACTTAATTGTAATCTGACAAGATTCTGTACCTGAATCTTACAATAGTACAGCATTATCATCTTAAACTAAGCAAACAACCCCAAGAAAGTTGTTGCACTAAAATAACATAACATCATTCACAAATAACCCTAACTGATTTTTTTTTAAATGGATAGACTACAAATAAGGTGCAACACAATAATCCTTCTTCTATATGGATTTACAAGATTCAAATGTGTGTGCATATGGTATATGTAGAAAGAGGCAGATAGATAAAGATAGAGTCATATACATACAGATATACAAATCATATATATGGAAAATATTCTTGGTGAAAAATGGAAAGTGCTGCTAGCTTCACTTTATCAATCAAACAAGCATAAATTCATATATGTGACGATATATCAAAACTGTTTCACATAATCCTAACTGATTTTTTGCTGATAAATTAAATCGATGATGGATATGAATCCAAAAATACCTAATTCGGCGGCTAATGCAACATCATGAAGTTTTAGGTACGGCTTTTTGGAGCGACGGAGCGAATAGTTTGGATCCACGGCGGAAACAAATTAAGGGTTTCAGATTTAGCAGGAAAGTGAAGCATCAAACATGAGTGAACAGTGCCCGATTGTAGCCGGAGGAAACTATAGGGTTTGTTCCCGCTCTTTGCACAAGGGCGACGGATATAAACTAGATTTTGTTAATAGTGGGATGTCGTGGGATAATATGGATATAAAAATCGTTTAATTGCTAACGCTACATATAAAAAACGAGAATAAAAAAAAGTATAATGACCAAAACGTATTAGGAAAAAAGATACTTTTTTCATCACCAATAAAACATAAAATAAACATCAGTGTATCAATCAGAAAGAAAAAAAAACACAAAGAACAAGTTTTATATTAATTTCAAATATATATATATATAGGGAAACGATCATTTGAGAACCAATTTGATTTGAAAACTAAAAAGAACTAATTTGAGCCACAAGTTATTTACATGTATCCCCTCTCCCATGAATTGTAGTGGTCCCCCCTGAAATTTGTGATTAAGATTTAGTTCTCAAAAGTTTTCAAAACAAAAAATTATCATTTGAACCTAGTCATATATATATATATATATATATATATAGGCATTATCATAAGAGTTGTAAGGGGTGTATTATGTTTGAATATTAATGCATATAGTTATCCTTTAATTATGTTTTTGATAAACATATGACATTTTTAAAATATAATATATTATTCATTGGATTCCAAACACCATTGTTAAGAATTTATAAAAGGCATTGTGTTTGGATACAGTACGTTGCAATGTATTAAAACCTGCTTTGAACCGGTCGGTTCCACCGGTTGAACCGGTGAACGGAGGTTAAGATGGTTCGGATGTGCCCGGTTTAGTCTAATTTTGAGTTAATGTTTAGCATCTGATTGCAATGTGTGTACCTATATTTGCTAGGTTTTTGCTGATTTACTTTATGTTTTGGGTTGTTTGTGAGTTATCTAACATGTTTTATGATACATATTATGTGATATATATGTATATCCTATTTTGAAAGATGTGAACGGCTCGCATGATAACTCCCTTGGGGGTTGGTTAAGGTCATTAAGGTACTCGGTTGAATACCTTTAGGCATATATCAGAACTTTGCAACTGTTAAAAGGAGACACAGTGTCTCGTATCATTCTTAGGGGACTTGGTTTAATTATTAAGGTGTATATGTCATATATGTTTTATATCATGGAGGAAGATTCGGGAGCACGAGTTAGAGTTGAGTGGATTGAGATTTGACCTTAGCGGACACAACTTTCTTAATTGATGCACATGTATTTTTAAAACTATTTGTGTGAGTCACTAGCTATGGCTCACAAACAACTTTCAATGTTAATGTGTTTTGGCTCATATGCAGGGAAATAGCTGACATGACCTTGAGAGGCGGCACAGGAGTGGATATAAATTGTTATAGTTAGTGGTGGTGAGAACCCACTATGGCTCGTGGATTGATCTAAAGTTCTTTGGGACCTATGATTAGCCTAATGATTCCTGCCCCTTTTTCGTTCATGTTTTAAGAATCTGAATTATGTTTACAGTCTTAGGGTCACCGGGATCGTTGTTTGGATGATGTACTATGACATGAAACCTCTTGGTTAATGTTATGGGTTTTACATTGTCCTTGATGGACTGGTTGTATGTGTGTGTATGTGCTAATTTGTTTGCTTTCACGAGATCTGATACATACGGCCGCCCTCACACTCTCCCCGCACCTGGCAAGGTTCGGCGGGGTGTGACAGGTTGGTATAAGAGCCCGGGGGTTCAACAGATTAGGCGTTCAGGTTAGAACTCCTAATCTCAAACCTATACTGACTCTAAGACTAAACAAGTAGCTAAGTTTAGGATTGAGCAGTTATTTGGGAGTTAGGTAGCTATCAAGGATTAGTGTAAGATCGATAGAGATTTTAGCCTTGCAAAATGTCATCCCTACCTACAGGTGCACTAAGACTTGATGAAGCCTAGCAAGCTGATGATTGTCGAGGTTTGTGTGATGATTGCCGAGGTTTGTAAGGTGTGAGTGAGTAATATGACACATCGTCCTTAGCGTGAGTTAGAGTTCGGTACCCTAGGCGTGTGTTGGGTGATTATGTTCCTTATAAAGTGTTGATACATTTCTTTTACAATACTTAGAAGACAACTATCATAATGTTCGAGGGAAGTAAATCATTTTCATGTCGGGAAGTAAAGGAAAGAAGACTGAGGCTGGATCAAGTCAGTCAGTTGTACCATGCAGTCCAGGACCTGTCCGGATATGTTATATCTCTCTCTTACCATACCCTCTCCAGCAACATCAACAACAGGGTTTCCAAAGCCGAAGAAAGCACACTAGAAACCCCTGAAATCGGTTCATCCATGCCAGATCATTCATATCACAGCAACCGAAATGGCGGCAGGTGATGCTCCAGTAGAACTAGCAGGAAGAGATGGTGATGATGATGAGGAGCCTTATGAGCAACAGAAGGAGGTAAAGGCACAACAACAACACTAAGGGGATCACTTGGTGATCACGATACCAGCAGGGCATTCGGTCAGCTATCACTATGAACATCACGAGCATCACGTCTATGCTTCACCAGTTTATGCTCCAGCCAGCTATGCAACAGACAAGGGGGACGAGCCTGACGAGTCAGTGTCGATGGACTAGGAGTTAATGATTACAGCTCCACAACTGGGTGTGTTTGAGGATCCGACACCTCCTGTACAGGCTCATGACCGCCACTCGCCTCATAAATTTGACACCGACCAAGAAACTGGACAAGAACCCATATGAAATATGGCATGGATCTAAACAAAAAATGTCTTACCTTAGGGTTTGGGGATGTGACGCTTACATCACTAATGAATATGATGATAAACTCGATCCTCGTAGTGAAAAGGTTGTTTTTGTTGGTTACTTTGATAACAATGGTTACTATACTATTTCCATCAAAAGGAAGGGAAATTTCCTCGAAGAAGAGTTTCTAAAACGAGGAACGAAGAGTGACCAAGTGGATTTTTAAGAAATCAAGAGACACAAAACCCTGAACCGGTCGCTGCGTCTAACTAATAAGTTGTTATTACCCCATCAGACACTAACACAAGAATTCGTAGTTGCAGCAGGGCACGTTAGGAACCTGATAAATACCTTGGGTATCTAGAAGAACCTTGTAGGGCTATATTATGTAAGGCTTGAACATTAGTTGGGCTTTTGTATTTGGGCTTAATCTAGCTTAGTTAATAGGCCATGTGGGCCATTTTTATGTTTATGATTGGGCTAGTTTAGTGATTATGATTGGCCCAAGTTATTGTATGAGGTGGTATAAATACCACCTCATTGTAATCGGTTTCCTTAAGCTTTTCTATACACATTTCACAAGTTTACGATTTCTCTCTCTTTTGTGTGTTTACGATCAGCTTCAAGCAAGTGTATTTCTCATTCAAGATTCAATCTTTATCTTAGATTGAATCTATTTCATCTACTTGTTTCTTGAATCAATCGTATTTGAGGATTCCGCACTCATTTACGATCATATATCGTGTAGGTGGTTTGATTTCGGACCTACAAACCTAATGTGTTAATAGTAGCCGAATCTAACAATGAACCTACTAACTACAATGTTGTTATCTCATATCCAAAATCTGAGAAATGGCTAGAAGCCGTGAAAGTTGATATGCAATCCATGCATGACATTCAAGTCTGAGACTTAATTGAGCTAACCCCCGACTCTCGGGCAGTAGGGAGCAAGTGGATATTCAAGAAAAAGACCGACATGCATGGAAATATACAAACCTACAAAGCACGACTCTTTACGAAAGGTTTCACTCAAACCTAGGGGATTGACTAAAAATAAATCTTCTCGCCAGTCGCTATGATCAAATCGATCAGGATATTGCTAGCCATAGCCGCGTACAATTATTACGAGATATGGCAAATGGATGTCAAAACCACATTCTTGAACGTACACCTCTCTGAGAATGTCTATATGGTCTAGCCAGAAGGTTTTGAGGATCCTAAATATCCGAATAGGGTGTGCAAACTGAATAAATCCATCCATGGACTTAAACAGGCATCTCGGAGCTAGAATCTCCGTTTCGATAAGAAAATCAAGGAATTTAGTTTTGTTAAAAACGAATATGAGCCCTGTGTTTACAGAAAGGCAAGTGGGAGCACTATATCATTCCTCATAGTATATTTGGATGATATACTGATCATAGGAAAAAATATAACCATGTTTAACGAAGTTAAGAAATGGCTATCATTATGTTTTGCTATGAAGGATTTGGGAGAAGCCGCTTACATACTGGGAATAAAGATTCACAGGGATTGATCAAAGCTACTTTTAGGTCTTAGCCAAAGTACATATATTGACAAAATAATAGTTAGGTTCAACATGGAAAATTCCAAGAAAGGAATTGTCCCCATGGTCAAGGGAACCGTGTTGAACAAATCACAAGCTCCTTCAACGGACCTTGAGAAAAAGCGTATGGAAACAATTCCATATGCATTGGCTATTGGGTCAATTATATACGTAATGCTATGCACATGACCAGATGTGTCGTATGCATTAAGCATTACCAATCCTTACCAACAGAGTCTAGGACCTGCTCATTGGACTGCTGCAGAGAACATTTTAAAGTACCTTAGAAACGCTAGGGACATGTTCTTGGTATACGGAGGAACTGAAGAAGACCTCAATGTCAGGTGTTATAGTGACACGAGTTTTCAGACTGACCGAGATGATTCTCGCTCGCAGTCCGGATTCGTATTCACACTGAATGGAGGCACCATTTCATGGAAGAGCTCCAAACAAAGTGTTGTGGCCGATTCCACAACTGAATCCGAATACATAGTCAACTCAGATGCTACAAAAGGAGCTGCTTGGATGAAGAAATTCATTGTTGGTCTCAATGTGGTTCCTTCGATAAAACAACCAATCGATATATTTTGTGATAACACAGGAGCCATAGCTCACGCCAAGGAGCCCAGAACACATCACAGTGCCAAGCACATACCGAGGAAATTCCACTACATTAGAGAATACCGGAACGAGGAGAAATAAGTATTAGCAAAGTAAACACCGATCAAAACTTAGCTGATCCTTTTACTAAGCCCTTGGCTTAAGGCTCTCATAATTATCATAGAGATGCCATAGGAATAAATGAGCTAAAGATATATTTTAATTTAGTATTTGGATGCATGAACTTTTTTACAGTTATCGTTTTAAATATTCTTATTCCATAAGTCCATGCAATTAAGAATTCCATAATTGTGTTCGATTTTTATACATTTAGTTATCCTTGAATCTAAGATTCTAAATAATCCATAATCGATAAGACTCGTGGGAACAAATCTGAACTAAGATTATTCTGACTTTTGATACTCAAATGGTGGACATTCAAAACTCACATGCCTCATTAAGGAATGATGTTGGACGTAACTCACATCAAGTGAAACTCCATGGATTAGAGATTTCCTTGATTAAATGGTATACTCAGTTGTATCCTTTGACCTGAGACGTACACTTGAACGGCCGTATACGATGATCTATTCTTTGATTGTAGTCAACCGTTGTCGCGTAACTACCAGTCATAAATGCTACTTTTGGGAATAGATCTGAAGTTCAGTGGGAGACGGGAGTTGTGTACGGGCAATATGGGATTATGTACTCTTGCATTTTGCAACAGCCATACATGATCTTGCCTGTAACATTTGCAAAATACCAGATTGAGAAATCCGGTTTGTTTTGAACTTACGCGATTTACCGATTTGTAAATTATTGAAAACCAAAAGGATTTTCGGGTGTTTACACCCCCAATTAATGAATCTAAATGATTTATAATCGATTTTTGAAACCGAATACTTAATTACAGTTAATTGGAATCAAATTGGGTGTTTCGAATTAAAAATAAAGCAATTTCGGGTTTTTACGCAATTTTGGTACGCGATCCGTCGTTTACCGAGAACCTCGTAATTGGTCACCGTATATCAAATTAAACATTTTTATGTGTCTAATAATCAATTGTCATGTCACGAGTCATCACACACTTGATCGAGTCGCAAATCGTTGGTGAATTGCCCAAAATCGATACGTACACCAAAACCGACCAAAAACGTGTTATGTTTGATTGACTGTTGATCATAATTCATTATATGACATGTTTATATTCAATTTTATTGGATTGAATGTGGTTTTTATGATGGGAAATGAAAAATGAAGAAAAAAACGGGCCTTCGAAATCGACAAAAACGAAGAAACTAGAGAGAAAACGGTGAAGCAGCAAAATTATGCTCGGGAGACTTGTAGGCGTATCACCTGGAACTCCCAGGGAATATAGGCGATACGCCTGGAAGTGACATTTCAGCAAAACCCTAAAATTCGGGTATTTAAGCATCATTAGCCTCATTTCTCATCATTTTCAGCCCCCATCACCTCTAGAACGGCCCTAAACCTCTGTAAAACACATTTTTAAACCCTAATAACCTATTTGGAGTTGGGAGCTTGAAGATTGAAGCTTTGATCCTCTCTTCTCATCATTTTTCTTCATCTTTTCGGTTTACCGGTAAGTGATCATCTTCACCTTTCATCATCAAGATCAGACCTTTATGGGTCCTTATGACTAGATTTATGCTCTAAATCATATATTCATCTAGATCTATTGATTTCTTGGTCCAAGATTGGAACTTTATCATGATTTTGGCTTGGATCTATGTTCATGCATGCTTATATGTTGTAGATCTAGGTTTAATTGAATCAAGACTTGATTTTTATGATGGATTAGGAGGAGATCTGATCATGTATGCTTCGAAGTACTAAGATCCATGTTATATGACATAAAGTTTGAATCTTTATGCTAGATCTAGGCTAGATCTATGTTTCGTATGATGGATATGACCTAGATCTTGGGTTTTCTCATCTAGATTGTGAATTTTGTGCATTATATGACTATGATTTTCCACATGAACGGTATATTATGATAGATCTTCATGCTAGATCCATAAAAGTGGAAACTTTATGACATTAGGTTGCTAGATCTGTAATTGGTATGATGTTTCGAGTTAGATATATACATGATAATCATTAAGGATGCATTTTTATGTCTTAATATGACTAGATCTATAAATTGCATGACACTCAGGTCTAGATCTACGTTCCTTGATAATCAAGTTTGTGTTTGCATGTCATAAAATGTTAGATTTACTAGGTTGCATGTCATCTAGGATTAGATCTATATATTCCATCATCAAGGTGTGTTTTTTATGTTATGAATGACTAGATCCATGATTAGGTTAATCATGCTTAAGGAACCCCATGATTAAATGATTAGGTTTGCATGATAAGATTATTTGCTATGCTTATGACCATGTTTGACCATGATGACCTCTGTTTGACTATGTTAACTTATGTTTGACCATGATGACCTCTGTTTGACCATGTTGACTTATGTTTGACCATGTTTGACCATGATGACCTCTGTTTGACCAGGTTGACTTATGTTTGACCATGTTGACTTATGTTTTACCATGATGACCTCTGTTTGACCATGTTTGACTTTCATATAAATAGTCAAATTGGGACTCTTTGACCTTACCTTAGTCTAGGATTGGACTCTTATCGTACGTATCACCTCACCAAATCACCAATGAGCCGTTGAGTCGGTCGTGTCGTGAAAATTTAAGCTATTTAATTATTTAATTAATTATTTATTCATTTCCCCTTTCTATCTCTCCTAGTCGTAAAGATTATCATGGGGTTTACCTTACCTCATTTGTGGTGTCGTCCTTTCAGACTGTGTCTCCTCCATCAGGTGAGTATTCATAGCCCCTCTTTCATTTCATTGTTTTGGGGTGCAACATGTATCGTATTCAAAACCCTTACTCAATATTCTTTACTCAAATACAACATGCGAACTCTATGTTGTTGTCTGTGATCTAGTATGTGAACTTGTGTGTGATTTGTGTTATGTTATGGTTGGACTCATACTCATACTCATACTCGTGTGACATTAACTGTAAAAAGTCGGGGTTACAGTAATAGATATATTGGCTTGACAAGCCCACTTGGCCTGCCTTGGCTTGGGCGCCTTGTGATTGGAAACCTTGAGGTAAGGGTTGGCTCATACTGCTTATTTACTTCATCTCATTCACTGGTTTGCCCTACTCGATTGCTCTTTACTCATTGACTCGCATGTTTTTAATCTACGTAGTATACTAAATCTATGTTTACTCACCAATTATTCGTAGTTGACCTTTATTTTATACATGTTGCAGGAATTGCTGTTAGTTGATGACTTCTTGCTAATGACACCATAGGATCGCATGCGGACTTAGTGTGACCAAATTAATTAAGTCTAATTGTTCATTATTGATGTATTATGTCATGTATTATAATGTATTTCGAATTATCTTTGAAATAGGTTGATTAAGAATATGGCAACATTAATTAGTGTTGTGTGCATCTGGACAATCATCATTCCCCGGTGTATTCCGCCGTAGGTCGGGGTGTGACATTGCTCTCATTGATTGCAAGTGATAAGTGTGAGGCCACCCAAACTGACTGTGTGTTTGATTGGACCACTTCGAATCTGGATCGAGAAAATAATGATAGAAAATAATATGAGAGCCATGTCTCATAGTTCATCAGATGTCTTTTACAGAAAGGAACAAATGACTTTATAAATACCATAAGTCCATTTCGTATTCTGTTTTGGTTAACAGATATACCATGGTTGACGATTTAAAGTGTCATGACTGGTTGGTACAGACATGCATTGCTAGAGTGCCTCTTATGTATATGTTAAAACAGTCAGGATCAGTCTAAGTGGGAGACTGTTGAATATTGAATGTCCTGACTCGACATTTTACGTACCCAACCCGGTCTTTGACCCGTAAGAGTTACCCCGGGTCAACATGTCATAAATCAGTTAAAGTAATTTACTGATTATGAACGAAACTTAATTACTAAGTAAAGTAATTAAAAGGTGGAATTATTTAGAGTAAATTGCTATTTTCATCCCCGTGGTTTGCTTAGAATTGCCAATTAAGTCCAATAGTTTAAAATTTGTAAATTTTGTCCTCGTGGTTTGAAAAAATTGCCAATCCAGTCTAAAATGTTATAAAAAATTGCCAATTTCGTCCTTGTGGTTTTGTAAAAAATGCCAACTAAGTCCAAAGAAATTGCTGGTTTTGGACTGAATTGGCAGTTTTTGCAAACCGTAGGGACGAAATTGACAATTTTTTTAACTATTGTACTGAATTGACAATTTTAAGCAAACCACAGGGATGAAAATGACAATTTACTCAATTATTTATTTACTAAATGCATTTTATATTTTAGTAATTAGAAAATTATGGATAATTAGTTATTTATTTAAAATAAGTAATTAGTGGATAATGATGGAGTTAATTAATTAGTTAATTAACTAGATAATCATGGGAATTAATTAACCAATTGTAGCATATCTACAATTGCTTAGGGCGTCCGGTATACTATCGAGTTCCGCGGCTTGATCTGAGGTGGCAAACATTTTGGCGGTGCTAAACCATTCCTGTGTTCCGTGATTTAGTTGCGTAGAAGTTACGCGTGATGTTTCTTGCGCCGTGGAGGAGATGAGATGAAGATTCATAAACAAATTAGGAGCAACAGATCATCACCCCTTTTAATATATTAAATTTTCAATATTTATTTTAGGCTAAAATCTAGTTTCTCACAAATAATTTTTACATGTTAACTTTTATAAAAAAAAACAAAATTCGAAGTCTTCTTTATTTTTATTTTCTGAACAAAATGGTATAAGTTTGAATGAAAACGGACTAGTTTTTTAAAAATGTACTTTTTGTCTTGTAATCGCTTTGTGACACGTTTTTCTTTTCGTAAACGATAATCAAATGCTATTGTTATGTGTGATGCATTTTTTTTATTTACTAATTTTAGTATTGTAATGTTATCTTTATGTTAAATAAAAATATTGTATTTCAATCCCAATATTTTTAAAAAAAGTAATTGAATATTCCACCACACCACACCACATCACATGGAGTATACCCCCATGTATGTGATAAATGCATGTGGTCTAGTCATCGTTGACGTGGCCACCACACCAACACCACACCACATAAGTATACCTCATGCCCTTAGGATGTCTATAAATACATCCATTAAATTTATACCGGAACCATTTAATTCATTATATAGATGCCGATTCCTGTGTCGAAAAAGTGTTTTATCCTCTTTGTCTATCTTCTTTCATCTTCTATAGGAGGCCCATATTCGATCCAATCAAAAACAATTTTATTTTATCATTTTTGTATCCGCAATTCAATATAGGTGTATACATATCCTATAAATCTGTCTCTCTTCCACAGATTTTCCCCTTCAATTTCGAATACTTGAACGATCAATTCTTTTTTTTTATGAAAAAAAATATTGAATATTTAATCGTGATAAATTAATCGTGATAAAAAAAATGAAAATGATATATCGCTAGATGAATCGTTATGTTCTATAATATTTAACAGTTATTTGTCTATTCTTTGATATATTAATATTAATTAATTATGAATAATATGAATAGGCAAGAATTCAAATAGTTAATAGCAAAGATTATAAGAGTAAGAATTATTCACAGGCAGAAGAAGAAATGAAACATAGAATTGCTAGAAGAAACACAATCAGAAATAAAATAGAAATAATGAAAAAAAATAAAAAAAAGTAACGCCGGAAAAAAAAGAATAATGGAGAATTGCCCCCAAAATTTGGAAAATATTAAAAAGAAAAAATATTGAATTAATAGTTCAATTTTTCATTGAAAAAATATACATAGATATCTTTCTATGTATCATTAATATGCGCAGAATCACTCTACAACTTTTGATGGAATCAACAAAAAAAATTGTGAGAAATACATTGACAATAACGAAACAAATCAAGAAAAGATTAATAAAACAAAACAAAATAAAATTGACTTTATTTCGACTATGACTATATAAAAGGCTTTTTATAATCTTAGAAATAGTAAGCGGAAGTCACATATTTTTTTTGATTTATCTTACTTGTCACAAAAATATGTCTTTTTCAAATTATCACAGAGATTAGTGTTACACAAAACCTTTCTCTCTCCCTCGATTTTCCGGCTTACGCCCACCTTCGGTCAGACGGAACCCCGGTCGAACAATCGACCTCTCGGTCGAGAACCTCCCAGCGCCACCCTCTTGTCGCTACGAAGCACCCACCTCCACCATGTTGCTGCCGCCCACGACCGCCTCCGGTGCCCAAGACACTGCCGTTGCTGCCGATCTTAACCACGGGCCGCCGTCGCCATCCACTTGGCCGGCTCCTTTTCGCCCGCTACTTTCGCCACCGCTGCCACTCACCGCTGCGGATCGGCGAAAATCTTTTTCGGGACGTTGTCGCCATACGCGTCACTCAAGGAACCCGTCACGATACGCAACGTGGTGTCGCTGCCACCGCCGCCTCCGCTGTTGGTGTCACTGGCGGCGTCGCCACCGCCGTTGCCGCCATCGAATATCGTCAACGAGTTATCTCGTAGATTCCAGTCAATAGTTTCGTTCAACCCTAGCAATGACGTGTTGAATCTCGGTGTCTCGAACGGTTGTTGGAATCCGACTAAGGTATATCTAAACTCGTTAGATACAAAGTATTTCTGCGGAAGAATTTTCAACGGATATCGGAGACGAGTCGACCGATCTGCTCTTCGACGGCGGTGGGCAATTAAAGTTGTCGTAATCACTGTCCGTCGGAGATGGTGGTGTTATTATCGGTGACGACCGTGGGTTTAATCAGCTCCGACGAGCTGTGGTGGCCGGAGAAGGTTGCAGACGGTGGTGGACGGAGAAGGTTGCAGGTGGTAGAGTTAGGTGGTAGAAATTGGCAGGTCGTCATTTTGTAACGTCCATCTCAATTCAACACCAATTAGCCAGAGCCAGAGAAATGGGTGGATTTCTTCACCTGCAATAATTTCATCCTTACCCCTTTTTAGATTTATGATTTTATTTAATTTATAGAAGAAGCTGAGAATGAAAGAATGCAGTTATGGTGGTGGTGATGGTGGCTGGAGAGATGGTGGTGGTGGTGGCAGCTACAGCCATGTGTATTGTGGGTAATTTATAGGGACCATAATTACTTTTTCTTTGTTTTTTTGTTGAATAAAAGGACGAGGGTATAATATGCATTTAGAAAAATTTAACAGTAAAAAATAACATAAATTAGACGGAAGGACGAAATCCTTAACGTTTTAGCAAACGTTTGAGACGAAATCCGTAATATTTTTAAAATAGGGATGATATGTGAAATTTCGACAAACCACAAGGACGAAATCCATAATTTACTAAAAAAAAAACCTTACTGCCTCTTTGGCATTAGTTTATTCTATATACGTGAAATATGTTTGGAACGGTGGAGCAGGTAAACTACTAGTTAAAAAAGAACATATAAGTTTAGTTATCCTTTTGTACGGATAACCAAAGGCACAAAACGATCGCCTTGAAATAATCCCACCTTCTTCACACTCACACGCATCATCTTCTACACAAGAAGCTGCAATTATATGTAAGTCCATCTCATCCCTCGATGCTCCTATTGCTGCTACAATTCAAAATCGAATACTTAATTAAATTCACTTCAAAGGGTTTATTGATATCATACTAATATGTATGTCTTCATTATATGCGATCCATGAATCAATCTGTATTTTGAATTTCATTTAAACCCAGAAACTTCAAATTCAAAATTGATTTGGGGTTTGTTTACATGTTTTCTCTATGATTGTTTCAGTCTTTCAGACGCATCTATGGCGATCACCAAGATCTATATAATGTGAGTAAATTTATAAATTGTTTCCATATATGATATGATATGATTTGATTAGATTAGATTTTCTTTGTAGTTATTGTTATTGTACTTTTGTATATAGTTATTACTCTCTCCATAAACATGTGGAGTATATGGCTAGAGAAGTACACCGGGGCGCCAATTCGGTCGAAGGAATCGAAGCGACACTTTGGCAGGTACCCGAAACACTGCCTAGCGTCGTGTTAGCAAAGATGAAGGCTCCACCGAAACCGGATGATGTGCCGGTGATTAGTCCAGATCAGCTTACTGAAGCTGACGGATTCCTGTTCGGGTTTCCTTCTCGGTTTGGTGTGATGGCAGCCCAATGTAAAGCTTTCTTTGATGCAACTAACAGTTTGTGGGAAACTCAAGCACTTGCTGGGAAACCGGCCGGGGTGTTCTGGAGCACCGGGTTTCATGGTGGAGGCCAGGAACTTACTGCGTAAGACCATATCAACCTTTGAGGCATTAGATTGTTTGATTTGAGTATTTGACCCGTTAGAGATAAAACAGATGATGGTGTTTATTTGCGTGCAGATTAACAGCGATAACGCAATTTGCACATCATGGGATGATATTTGTACCTCTTGGATACACATTTGGGAATGGAATGTTTGAGATAGATGAAGTTAAAGGTGGATCCGCTTATGGTGCTGGAACATATGCCGGTGATGGAACTCGAAAGCCGACTGAATTAGAGCTCCAACAAGCATTTCATCAAGGTAAATATGTTTCTGAAATCACTAAAAAGCTTTCCAGAAACTGAAACTCAATATGAGTAATATAATCCGTGTTTTATATGTCGTATCATTCGTAAATAAGAGAGTGGTTTAACCATTTCTGTGTTTATATGCATACTACTGATTAACTGCAACTGACTGCTTGTAAATCTCCATTTTCAAATTTTCATACTTATGTTGGTACTATACTGAGGCAATGAACCACTGGTGACACACAAATGACTACAAAAATTATATTTTATTAGATTAAATGAACAGCCAGTCAGCCACTACCATTTTTTTCAGTTACTCAATCAATGAAACCAAGAAAATCCATAAAACAGCAAAAATGTGCCTCTGGGTCATCTTGTCCTGTCAATTCTCTGAGTCCTCACATATTAGTTACTGGAGCTTCCATATGATCCTTGAAAACCCTTGAACCTTCTGGATTACAAATAACCACAACCCTAAATCAGATATTAGAGCCGAGATGACCATTGGAGAGTTTAAGACTTACCGATCGAGCAACTGTGTGTCCTGCAGGCCCTATGTTGTTATTCATCTGCTTACACCAAGTAACGTAAAATGTTTCAAGGAAAATGGAAGTTGAGGCTAGAAAACATCAACTTATAAGGGTAGTTGACTTACCAAATGGAACATGTTGAACGAAGAAGCACGCCCCGATCACTACATAGGCAAGGGTAAGAGTTACACCTTTCAAATAGTGTGAGCTCCCATCCTGCAAATGATTTGTACCAGATTAAGTTGATAAATTTAGCAAATTAGTATTAGGGTGTAAATGTAGATAACATAAAGATAAGGGAAGTAAATGTCAAAACCTGTAAAGTGAAGGCTGTAAGGAAAATTGAGAAGCCAAGACAACCAGTTTCAAGAAGGCCAAAATCAAGACTCATTTGTATTCCCATTATCCAAGCAATAATCACACATAGAGGAACCTGATTTAGTTCCATAAATCATGTGTTAGTTCTCATTAGTATACGTGCATTAATGAGTTGTAGGGTACAACTTGTAATTGCATGTTCAATACGGGTTAGATCCATGAACACGCATCAACGAGTTGTACCATAGTGATTTTGTTAAATTTGGCATTTTGGCATATTTTCTCACCACAAACATCAAGATTTGAGATGCCGAACCCAAAGCGACACCAAGCGATATGTCCTGCATCATTTGCAACAACTTTATTCACACCAAAAACATTCTGAGTGGTCACCAGACCCAATGAGTCATACTCTATAATCAAACACTGCATCTAAAGACATTTTTATATGCTATGTTTTACCAATTTGTTCTTGAAAGCGAATATAACAGCTCCAGCATGCTCTGCTGCGTTACCGACAATTGGTAGCAAGATTATGCTCATAAAGCTCACAGACAGACCCCAAGTTTCTGATGCATCCTGATACATAAGTTTATAATAAATTGTCATCATTGCTTTTAACAGAACATCAAGGATTGTTGAAGTGCAATACCTCAATTGTGCCCACAACATACTCAGACAAAACTGAGATGATTATTGTCATCAAGCATAACCATATAAACGCACTTCGAACGCCTACTGATGCTGTCTCCTTATCATCCTCATCATCGGCTTCATCTTCGTCCTAGTTATTTTCAGAACACCCACTTTTTGAAAAAGAACAAGGTATTTTGTTTGACCTCTAAAGTCAACAAAAAAGTCAAAGTAGCAAACCTCCTGTGATCCAAAAAGTTGTCTGTGGGTTCTCAACTGAAAGAAGAGAGATGCAACATATGAAATCAGCATCACAACACTGCTTGTCCTTGACAAATTTAGAACCGCACTCCCATCGTGTTTAGGTGAATCCATGTTTTGGAGATTAAACAGCAATGGCGCGATCTGGCAAAGCAGCCCAAGCAACAGCAGCAATGTGTTTGCATCTGCCTGCTTCTGTTAGTCAGAAAAGACGCAGAACGGCAGAAATCATCAAATCTTTTATGTAACTTAATGGGATTAGAAACTGATTGGGTAAAGTAAGGGTATGATGAATCACATGGTCAAATTTTTGTTCTTTGTTGAGGTTGGCAATGCCACCACATAAAAGAGAGGAGCCAAGAACAAGGAGGAGGTTTGAGATGATGGAGCCCAAAAGAGAGCATTTGAGCACATAAATTTTCCTTTTATGAAGAGCAAACATTGCTATTATCAACTCTGTTGCATTCCCACATGTTGCATTCACCAGTCCTCCCACTGCAAACGTTACAATTTCAAACGTTATCAGGTTATGAGAATTAGAGCGTAAATCGTGTTGGGTTGACCGATTAAATTATTAACCCGAACTCGACTTCTTTTTTATTCATATAAAAAACATAATCTAATTTGTACACACTTAGATGTGCGTAAAGGTAAAACATCTCGCAGAAATAAAGTTCGCGTCTAAGCTTTTAAAACCTAAACATCAACGACATACACTTTTTAGTACCAAGGTTTTATTTTCTCTTGAAGGAATTTAGAAAGAATTAGAGAAGAGGAAAAAAAAGGAGAAAGAAGAAAAAAAAATCACTTTTATATAAGTTAACTTATTAATAATCGTAGTTAAACATTTTATGGGTCTTTACGTCTGTATGGGCCTCTATATCTGTATGGGCTTCTACGGCTCAGTAAAACAAATTGACTAGACTAGTTTAGTTTGAAGGTTATGACCCATACACTCCAATACAGCTCAATGAAATTTTCAACCCACTTATAACCTTCAAACTAGTCTAGTCAATTTGTTTTACTGGACCGTAGAAGCCCATACAAATATAGAGGCCCATACAATTTTAAGACCCTACGGCCATGTATTGCTACGTGTATATCAATTCCCTTCGAATATACCATCCCATATATTTTATAAATTTTATTTTTTGCTTTCTACTTTTCTTTTTTATAATTTTTTTGTTTTAAAAAAAATAAATTTTTGAATGTTAAATATGAGTTGGTCATGATTTTATAAATGGTCTTTTTCGTTACATGTTTTATTTTTCGTATTCACTACGTAGCGTTATAACAATATAACGGTTTTGTATGTTCGCGTTATCCCCACGACAATGCATGGGTTGCGAAATTGAATTAGTTAATGTCACGCCCATAACTTTTATTATCATGTAAAAATGTAATATACCACTAGGTTAGAACCCATGTATTACATTGGTTGAATAAATGCAAATTATTATAAACAATAATTTTAATGAAGATTTGTCTATAGATGTCACCAACCGATACTTGTTGCAACATGTCACTCTCACATTCATTTTCATATCAGTTTTTCCGCCTCTCTCTCATATTAATCACCAACTTTTTTTATCTATTAAATAATAATTTTAAATCAATATATTATATAATTAAATACAAAAAATATAAATCTTCTTATTATAATAATTAATTAAAACTTAATAAATTAAAAACAATTTTATCTTAAAATATAATTTTATATTTTTAAAACTTTATTAATTTTTATTTAAATAATATAAAATTATATTTTAAGATAGATATTCAAAATTTTTATTATCTAATAGATAAGAAAGTTGGTAATTAATAGGAGAGAAGGAGGAAAAATTGATATGAAAATAAATGTGTTGCTTTTGTCCCTGCTTATTTATTTATTTATTTATTTAGTTAGTTAGTTATATTCATAGGCCAATAATAGGATTTAACCAGAGTTCGAATAAAAATAAAAAGTGAAAAACAAAAAGCAAGAACCCAATTGATTTTGTATGTTTCAGCCTTTCAGGTGAGTCTGTAACTTGTCCCATTCAGTTCATCAGGTTTCACAGGTCGGGCTGCAATGGTTGCTCTAGAATCTGGTTTAGATGAGAGCGAACCAGGCTCAACTTGAACCGTCGGTTTTTAGTTGGTTTTTAACCCGGCTCAACCGAACCAGTATAAACCGACTCAGTTCCAGTTAAAACCGGTTTTATTAAACAGATTATTTGTCCGATAAATCCGGTTTACATCCTGAACCAGTTTCAATAAAACCTACTTTTAAATCAAAGCAAATATATAATTATAAATATAATATATATATGTGTGTGCTTACACTTTTAATTTTTAAAACAACTATAAATGTCTGATATATGTTTCAAAAATCTCACGTGTTTCATAAAGTCGGTCGTCCGTCGTCATGACTTGAAGGTATTTCAGAAAAGAAATGATTCAAGCATATAACGAAATAACGAAAAATATTTGATTGGGTTATAGATTATTTGCCAATCACATTATCATCAAAGTAATAAGAAATTTAAAAGTGTACCTGTAGGACCTGTGAAGTATGCAATTTGTCTGTTGATATCAATATCAAGAACACAGGTTTCAGAAGTAAAACCAAAAATCAGATTCCGGAACAAATCAACATCAAATTTCAGATTCAAAATTGAAGATGAACGCAACTGTGAAAATAACTTACTCCGTTAGAAAACTCAGACGTTCCGCAAGTGGAGCCAATCCAATCAAACTCAAAGCAAAAATCCACGGCTACAAAAACAGATAAAACCAGAATCAATCAAAATGTTGCATCGATCGATAGAAACATGATGCAAATTCATCACTCACTCTACCGAAACTGTAGCACTGAGCTACAATCGCCATCGGAATTGCTGGATAAAGCACGAAAAGCTTGGTTTCAAACACGACTTTCCGAACATTCTCCACAAAACTTCTCAAAATCGGAAACCGTGCACGAGATAATAAACGATCTTCACTCCGTAACAACGGTTGATCTCTGGTTTTCTCCGGCGAGACGGATTTCGCGATCTCTCCGTTCTCCAGATCGTAACTCTCCGACGAACTCATGATCACACTCAAAACTGAAAAGCACGAAATCAGCGATGGATTGGGGAGGATTATAACGCATTGATCAGATCAGGATGATGAAAGTTCCAGGAAGTTTCGTTTTGGATTGGATTTTTGTGTGAAATTGATGGATTAACAACACGTAGTATTACCGGAAAAGGTAACCGCTGCGGCGATGCAGAAACACTTAGAAGAGCAAACGCATGAAAATTACGTGTCTTTTTGTAACTAATTTTTTTTTATATAAATAAAATCTATTAATTAACCAATCATTCCTCATGAATCGAAAGTAGGTAGGTGGTCCTTATCCGAATAGCTTCGAGTATCATGCCAATCTCATGTGGATTCCATGATGTTAATTGTTAAATGTTTGAAACTAAAATTTAATTTTATTATGTACGTGTTACGGTGAAGATAATACAGATATACATAATACTTGTATTGCTAAAGCGTAACTCGATATAAATACAAAATGACTCTATTACACGATGTTAAAAGGATATTCTAAATAAATTTAATTGTAGATTGTTATTATATCACTAACTAACATGAAGTTAATTATGAATACTTATAATTTGTGACGTATCTTAATAAGTTTGAAAAATAAATCTATATTATGGATCGTTATTATATCATCATACTATTTTTACTATACTTTCGCACTTCAGAATTTCTTTCAGGTGAGTTTATATCATAGCTTATTTTAATCTTCTTCATATGTTTCGTGGATGTGATAACTTTAACCTATTTTCTTATGAACAGTTTGATTTGGTTTATATTTTTTCTCTAGCAAGTCAAAGTTTAAAAATTGAATGGAAGCTGTCCAAAATAAGAAATCATATAGTTTGAAAATCGTCCTAATTAAATTTAAACTAGTCATATTTGAGAGGTCACAAGTTTGATCCTCAAGCCATCAGATTCTACCACTCAGCCGCTCACGGAGATGGATTTTCTATGGAATGACTCAACTGGTATATATATTCCCGAGTTTTTCTGTGCATTCATTGACTGTTTAAAAATATATCGATAATAGCAATTGATTTTCTAGAGGTCTTGGGTTCAAGTCGACTTGTAACAAAAGAATAAAAAATAGGGGTTTCAAGTTGGGTCAGAGGGTTTTCTCACCAGTGATGAGTTTCCTTCTGATGGGGATTGAAGATGATCGAATAGGTGGTGTAATGTTCCCGTCAGTGATCTAAATTTACCGTTAAAAAAAGCAAGACATCCATAATACTATAGTGATGACAGATCCTGATGATATTAAATATACCTAGTGTTCAAAGTAATAGTACTACCAATAATAACAAGAATAATAAATAAATAATAATAATAGTATAAATAAAATTAACACCAACAATAATAATAGTACTAGCAATTAATAATAGTTATACCAGCTAGAGGTGATGTTAACTTAATGGCAACAACTAAAAGTTAGATTGAGAATCAAAATAATGGCAATGCCTAAGACACCATTATAAACAATAATAGTAGCAACACTACTGGTATATATAGGTAGGTTTATATTGGTGATTTTGAGTTTACACATAATAAAAATATTAATGAGAATAAGACTAGTGGAGTTTTAGTTTAAAATAATGTTCAAAGTAATGTTACTAGTAGTACGCTATTAGTAGGCGCGGTAACAAAATATTCATGTTTAACTTAAAGTAACTATCATAATAAACAAGTCGAACATAATATAAACTACCGCATTGACGTGAAAATAACGCGGATACATGAAGCAATTGTATTACGTTATGAAGATTTCACTATAAGACCTACATTTTGTGTGGTGTCATAGTCATCATCAGCACTTATGGAGATTTCATAATTTGAGCCGTCATACTTTTAAATCTCAACATTTGTATATTTAAAACAATTACTATCGGTACTTTCCGTTGGAACTTAAATGTTCATCAATTCAAAACGACTCTTTTGTTTAACCATTTAGATGTCGTTCAATGTAACTGCGACTATTACTCCATGACGTCACATGCCTCCAATATTGTGTGATCAGGGTATGACAATGGTGGCCGCTGGATTCTGGCCAGCCGGTGTCGCGGTCTGTTTATCTGAGCCTATGATTATACACCAGATATGAGGTATTGATGATATGGTCCCTTTAATTAACTTCTTCAACCGTTTAATGGTGCAATGATGTTTCTGTCAATAATTCTTCTCTTTTGGTAGTGATGATATACCAGATCTGAGCCTATAAGGTTTATGTTTGAACAATCTTTTTGGTCAGACTTCTTATTTTGATGTTTGGTGTTGGGTCAGAAGATGCATCAGCTATTCACAAATCCATGATGGCTAAAGTAAACCTCGAAACCTTAATTGAGTTTTCAACCTTTAAATGCTTGATAGTACATATTCCTCTGTAGATGAAGAAGGGATTTGTAAGAATCGTTTTGAGTTGATTTTGGCTTTTGATGAGTTTTTTTTTCTCTTAGACACAAGGAGAATGCTCATATTGCTCACAAGTCACGACACGCATTTGGTTTCTCAAACCTTTAAATTATATTTTTAAATAATGCAGACCATGTACAATGCATCTAGAGTTGGATTTTATGCCGCCCGCCAAGCTGAGGTAAGAGATCCTTACATAATATATACATTGGTGTTCTTAGGAACTACAAGTCTTATATTTTTAATTTTCTAACTAACATTTGATAAAATTAATAGAACAAAGGATGTTATGAGACGTAAAGCTAATGTGATTGATAAAGCCAAGGCAATTTCATCTATAACTGCTTAACACTATGACCATAACTTTTCTTTAGACGTGTGGCATGTGGTCACTACTTTTGCATTCTGATATGTGTATCTATGTTGCCTATTTAAGAAAAAATGGGTATTGAAATCTTGAATTTAGTGGTTCATATCGATTTACATATTTTTTCACACAATGAAGAGATTAAGAAGGCGAAATGAGTATGGAAAAATATTACAATTGATGCCTTCAACATAACCCCAAACACCAGCAGGCAAGGCCAGACATATATAAACATTCAACAAACTCACCAGGTATTACCAAAAAATTGTATTCACTATGCATCTCATATATCATTTACATTAACAAAAAAAAAAATGAAGATGAAACCATGTCTTTCTTCAAAGAAAGCCAAGGAGAAAAAAAGGAGTGATATGAGTTTATCCCAACCGGTGCACCACAAAACATTATTTGTATATGACATTTTGGTAAATATTAGGAAACATAAGAGCATTCATGAGGTTCTCTATCATTATTCTTATAATTTATAATTTTATTATTATTTTTTATCTCTCTTCCACTCACAACCATAATTAAATAATACTTTTTATACCTTTATCATTACATTTTCCCTATCTTCCAATCCCCAAATTTAGCGAATCACCAAACTTTTTGTCAAATATACAGATTTTGTAAAGTTTTTCTGTCTCCTCTACTCACAACCACTCAACTAAACCTTAAATCATACAGATTTACATTCACATATTTTTTAAGGAACCTACCGTAAATGTTCTAAGGCTCATAAATAACAATGTTCTTGGGCTACAAGCTTACAAATATTAATATCCATGGAAAACCCAACTTGTAAGCTATGTGTAGCATTTTATAGCATGAATGAGTGGACGAAGTGTAGTACTTAGTGGCATGAATGAATGGATTATGTGGAGCACCCTCTCTTCTGTATTCTTATAATTGCATTGTGTAAATCACTTTGTTGGTCTTCACCTTTGTCAAAGCAGTTAACCAAACACCTGGAAACAAAAAGTTTAAAAGTGGCTCGTTGTAATTTTTTTAGGGTTTTGTCATTTAGTTGTTTATTATTATTATTATTTTTTAAGATGGGTACACTCGTGTAACTTAAGTTTATGGTGATATGTTTACTAAGCATAAACCTCCTAACGAAAACTTAAATGGTATCATGACCAATGGAAGGCTGCCACGTGTTTTTTTTTACAGTTTTTTCATTTTGTCATTTAGTTTTTGTGTGTGTGATGGATATAGAGTAGTGTAATTTAACTTTAACGTGACAAACTCAATACTTTAAGTATTGGTCCTCTAATTTTACTGTTGTTACTTAGTTTTTTTTTTTTTTCCTGTTTTCTTTACATGGCATTGTAGTACTGCAACTGCAGTGTTTGGGTCGTTACAAAGTTTTTTTATTTTCGTCTTCTTTACGTGACATTATAACAATTCAACTATTTTATGTATTAGCGTTTTCTCGCGACAATTTTGTGAGTCATAAAATCTTGTTTGTATTTGTAGATGAAAGACGGATTAGTTAACGTAATGGTCCCAAAAGTACTATTGACAAGTTTGGGCCTGAAGTTGAGTGGTAGGTTAACACTTAACAATAGCTTTCCTATTTTAGTCGTTTTAGTTAATTTCATAATTTTTTTGGGTGTGAAAAAAACTCGAAAAAGCAATCGAAAAGGTTAACAATAGGACGAAAAATTGATAATAGTTTGATTGTTTGAATGTTTGATTTCTAGATTAAATAAAACAAATTTCAAAGTTTGTTTTAACCTCAAATAGGAGGTAAAAGCAATGTTTTAAAAAGGGTTATTGGCCTAAAATACTCCCAACTATCTCAAATTGGCCGGGATCACTCCCAACTAATCTATTCACCACTGCCACCCCAAACTATTGACATATTTTCTTGTAACACTCCCCCCGTTAAATTTTTTTAACGGTGTTAATTTCCATCCCACGTGGCATCTGATGTGTCTCATTAAATGAATTAAATTAAATCAAAATAAAAAACAGTTTCCACCTGATCTGAACCGATTAAAACCCTAGATTTGTTCCCAAAACTCATCTTCATCGTCATCGAGAGTTCTCAGGTACCAGGCTCCATGAATCGATCATCATCAGCTTCATCCTCAACTGCTGACCAAAATCGACATCACTATATGAAGATTGACAGCAATGGGACCGTGTATTGCTACCACGACATTCCTGCAATACGTAGATTTGCTGGGATTAAGAGTGCTCGAATGGGTGAAGAGTTCTATGGTTGTCGTCTTTGGCCGGTTTGTTCAATCTATACTCTTTTCACCATTCAAAATTTGATTTTAAACATTTTCTTATTCCTCTGTTTTGATTTACAGGGAAATGATTGCAAATTTTTCATTTGGAAAAACGAATTGTTTAACTTGTTCAAAGAGGAGGGTGATGACACAGTGGTGCAATTGGAACTGGAAAAGAAGGTGTTGCAGGAGGAGATACAAAAATTGAAGGATGAGATTACAAGGAACAAGTCTAAGTGGAACATGAATTTCAAAACCTTGTTTGTTTTAGTAGTTGTAATTTCATTTCTAAAAGTTGTATTTGATTAGGTATATCTATGAAACTGTTGGTTTGATTGTAGCATTATGTAATGGAATATGTTAACATGTTTTGGTTGGAATATGGTTAAGTGTTTTGGTTGGAATATATTTGTGTAATAAAATGCACTTTTATGTTTGCTAAAACTGTGTCAAATTGGTTATGTTACAAATTGGTTATGTTACAAAGGGGGCTGCAAATTCTGTCTAAGTATGTGCCACCTTAAGGGCCTACAAACAAAGACTACATTCCAAATTCATTCCAAAAGAACATAACACCCAAATAGGTTCAAATGGGTCAAACATACCACAAAAGTTAACATAACATCCAAAATACTAAAGTAACATCCAAAATACTAAAGTCATTACAAAAGTTAACATAACATCAAGTGTTTGACCTCCCCCTACCCCTACCCCTACCCATACCCCTACCCCTACCCCTACTCCTACCCTGTCTGTTTTTATCACTCTTGGCTATGTAAAGGTTCCTACCATTACTAACAGCAAACTTTCTCACTGCATGCCTAAATGCATCCCTTGAAGGAAACCTAATTCCCACAACCCAAGTGAACTTTTTCCAGTCAGTTTGGTCACTTATAAATGGAACCTGGTCCTTATTTTTGGTCCCTCTGATGTCATCTTCTTCACTTTCACCAGGTGTATGCACATCACCATCTGATTCTTCATAACTACTGTAGCCATCAACTTGATCCTTCAAGCCTATAACAGGTTCACCATCTTCTTTAAGACATTGTTCTAGCAAAGCCTTTTGTGACAAAACATCTTCTTCTCTTACTTTCTTAGAAGCCTCAACTGACTGCTTCCACTCATCATCATCTCCATCTAAACTTTCAAGCTCTACATCATCATAATTGTCCTCATCCTCATCCTGATCTGATTCAATATCATCCTGATCTGATTCACTATCTGCCTCAGTGGCCTCCTGATCTGAACCACTAAGATCAGAATATATAGTATTCTGATCTGAGTACTCCTGATCTATATCACCAACTGCCTCTAGTGGTATGGCAGCCACACTTTTCCTAGCAGTTAGCTTAGAATACCTGATAGGTTGAGAGCTGGGCTGGGTACTGGGCTGGGTACTGGGCTGGGTACTGGGCTGGGTACTGGGCTGGGCTTCAATAACAATGGGCTGGCTACTGGGTTGAATGTACAGTTCTATCACTTGAGTTGATTTATCAGTAACAGAAAGCCCCATTTCGATAACATCACTATCATTGTCTAACCTCTTCAAAGATCCATCATCAATTTTCGAATAGAACATGAAAAATGCAGGAGGAAATTCATACGAACCAGTCTCCATAGCATAATCGACTAGCTCAAAGTACGACAGCTTGTCAACTTCTACAGAAATAAGTTTTGATTCACCAACATACCTTTGTTCTGAATCGGCCTGTTGAATGCTACCCCCGTGCCACAGCTTAATGGAGATACAATCGGCCATGCTAGGGTTGAAATTGAAGCTCAATTAACCTGATTTGATGATCAATTTTGGATTTCTGTACATTGATTGAGGGGTCGGAGTCAATGAGCGATCGAGGGGGGATTAGGGTTCAACACCGGTTATTAAATGAGATTGGGGGAAAAGGGGGGTTATATCGTTTCTACCACGGTGGCAGTCCAGTAGGATAAATCAGACACATCAGATGCCACGTGGGATGGAAATTAACACCGTTAAAAAAATTTAACGGGGGGAGTGTTACAAGAAAATATGTCAATAGTTTGGGGTGGCAGTGGTGAATAGATTAGTTGGGAGTGATCCCGGCCAATTTGAGATAGTTGGGAGTATTTTAGGCCAATAACCCTTTTAAAAACCGGATTGAATCGGCCGGTTCAACCGGTTGAACCGTTGACCGGTGGGTGTACCGGTTTGGTTGAGGCGGTTTTTAGTATTTCCGGACAAAAAATGAATCGGCGGGTTTTCCTGTTGAACCACCGGGTTTTACGATTTAACCGGCCGGTTCAACCGTGTGAACCGTTTTTTTTAATTAAGTTAAAAAAAATATTTTTAAAACAATGAAAAAAGGTAGGGTCGTAGGGTTTTCACTATTTTCTTAATTGAAGTTAACTGATCGGGCGAAAACAAATTGTGACTTCGTCACTTGCCGCTAGAGATTCTAAAAATAAACCATCATCGAAGATAACTGAAAGTCTGATATTTTTTTGATAAATATAATTTTATTAAAACTTATATTAATGTTATTTTGGATAATTGTAACTTGTTTTAAACTTTATTAAAGTTTCTTAACGACATTTGTCACGGTTAAAAGTTTATAAAATATATATTGTAATTTACATGTTTGAATACTCAATCCGGTTCGACCGTCCGGATCAACCCGGGTCAGCCGGTTGAACCGTTTTTCACATAAGACTAGTCCGGTTTAAGAATCCGGTTTTAAAACATTGGGTAAAAGAATCCACTCCTACCAATCCTAAACTTTAATTTGACTTGTTTTATTTAAGAGAATTTGAGCTCAAAATTGACCTAGCTTAAACTTAATTTAATTTAATTTAAGAAACCTTAAGTTCATTACGCTTAATGGGGGCAATTCCAACCCCATCCCGCTTTCTCACCGACACCACCACCTACTCAATCACAACCTCAAACACCTAATCTCGATCAAGAAGATGACGACGTGGAGGTTATCCCCGAGACCCAAGTGCTGGAGCGGGTTCGGAGAGGCCGAGGTAAAGGGAAAAAACCGATCGAATGATTCCAAGAAAAAGAAGGACGGGTGTCATGGGATACCCAAGAGGAGTTACATATTATTCGAGCGTATATCGATACATCGGAGGACCCGAAATATGATATTTTTTAAACATAATTTAAAATTAGATGTTTTTTTATTTCTTATAATTTAGAAATCACATATTAAAGTTTCTATATTAATATTTTGTGAATAGGTAACTCGCAAACTGAAGATGCGTTTTCGGATCGAGTTAGCTTGAAATTTCACGCTAGCAAGAAGGCGGCCGCGAGACCCGATGAGCTCCCGACATTCTGCAACAACGACAAACTTAGCGGCAAGTGGAGCACCATCAAGAAAAATGTTGCCAAGTTCCATGGGATTTTTGTGTGCGTGGAACGAACCCGTCCAAGCGGTGCGAGTGACGCCGATTTGATCCAAATCGCCGTTAATCGATACAAAGACGACCACAACAAGTCGTCACCTCTTCTTCAACATTATCAAATCTTGAAAGCGTCTCCAAAGTTCGATGAGATTATGGAGCTTACCAACGCTAGCAAGAAGCGTTCCTCGACCGACCACGATAGTCCCATGGGATCTAACTCAACGGGACGTTGCAACATAAACTTAAACGATGGTACGATGTTCGAGGACGAAGATGAAACGCAACCTCAACAACAAGAGGTTTTGCGAAGGCCTGTGGGGAAGAAAAAGACAATTCGACTAGAAAAGGAGTTCGAGACGAGAAAATGAACGCACAAATGTCGAGGTTTAACACGGAACATGAAAAAAAGAACTCAATTGCGTGAGAAAAAATTACGTTTTCAACAATTCCGTCTTCTCGGCATGGATACAACGAACTTGAGTCCGGAGCAACGAGAAATGATTGAGAAAGAAAAACAAAAAATCATGGCGGAGTTACGTGACGGGTAGTTTTTTTTATTTAAACGAAGTATTTGTAGTTGTTTTTTTTTTTAAATATTTGTAGGTTTTATGTTTTTTAAGAAATCTGTTTGTAGTGTTTTTTTATTTTAATTATTTAATTATTTAATTATTATTTTTTCTTTTGTTTTTCTATTTTTCTAAGAGAATAAAAAAAACAAAAAACAAAAAAACCAATTTTTAGTCTTAAAATAATTCAAAATTAAAAAGAAAAAAAATTTAACACCACATGGAGTATCCCCACCCATGTTTTTTTTTGAACAGCTCCCCACCCATGTTAAACTTTCAAATGTGGTGTTAACAATGACGTGGCGCCTACGTGGCGGTGTTTAACTTTAAGAAGGAGTATGATAGTCATTTAAACAAGAAATTAAAATCGTCTTTAATGGAAAATAAAAATTTTAAACAATATACTTAATGATAATTGAATTTTAATTATTTATATATGAAATGTAAAAAAAATAAGTCAGATACAAAAAACAATTTTCAAATATAGATTTAAACACCGCATTGTAAATTTTCACCACTATCTATTACTATATATAATACATATTGGTCTAGAGGGTATTTTCGTCATAAAAAATGCTTAATTTTTAAGACGCGTATAAACTAATAAGCACCATGTACAAGTCTTAAAGCAGCTTAAAGTGTTAAACCCTAATCTTTCCGACCCGTGTACAGCTTGAAGAAGCACGCATTAACTGCTTCAGCCTATCCCTCTTCAGCGTGCCTGTAAACATCTCATTGATTGGCTTTGAAATCGGCTCTTTCTTTTCTACATTTACTTTCCCCTGCACGCTTCTATCGAACCCCCAAAATCACCAGGCGCCGCTTCGTGAACACAATTCTCCTCCCTTTCAATTGGCTATTCCGTTTTGCTGGCTAGATACAAAGTTGCCGGCCAGATTCAAAATTCGAATTACATGAGAGAGAGAGAGAGAGAGAGAGAGAGAGAAAAAGACCATCTCTGATTCACATCGCCCACCCTCCTCTTCATGCAGATCTCGGGTTTTAATTACATTTCATATTATCTTCGAGTTTCGAATTCAACCAATTTCGCAGAGTAGGTTTGATGTTAATTTTTTGGTGGGTTTGTTTGTTATCAGGTTGTACAAAACATCATAAGTAATTTGAGGATTTCATCGCTGGCTACATGTGTCTTTTCTTTTCTTTACAAGTGGTGTTAGGGCTGTAGTTGTTCTTGGTTTTTCATCATTATAGAAGAAGATATGAGTGAAAGGCTTGATTACAAAGTTGTAAGTGTTCTTGTTTATCAGATTTCTCCAATATCATCTGTGACAAATCACAAAAATCAGTTCCGAAATGCAAATATGGTAACAACAGTGTTAAAACTAGAGTGTAACTATTATGATTTATCATATGATCAGTGAAGAGCATAATGAACTTGTTGAATCAGCAGCAGAGAGGGTGTATGGCTTGATACACCTGCGATACATATTAACCACCAACGGAATTTCTATAATGGTTTATCATATTTGCTTTTAAGCTCTTAACTTGTTCATTGACAAAATCTCAACCACTATCTCGAGACAAGTTTAGGGTTATTTGGTTTCTAATGATATCCCATGATTTAAGAAAAGGGGAATTTTGTTTACTGGTAAGAAAATTGGAATTTAGCTCATGATTTTTATACAAAATAGTAACAGTTGTATTTATTCTATGCTTTTTTATTTATATATTTTTTGTGTCTTTCTTGCAGGGATGGGTAAATGAAGCACAACTGACAGACATATCTCATACATATTCACCATTCTTTTTCTTCAGGTTTAGCTTTGGCCAATCGGAAGCAAAGGTATGTTTTTAGTTGCATCTTCTCCTTCCATATGATTTATATTCTCCTTGTAGCCCATGAGAATATTTGGCTTCATGGTTGAAAAAGGAAATATTAAACTAACCAAATATCTATATCTCTATTGCATAACAGATAGAGGTAATATTGAATGATTTAAGGCTGCTTTGAAGATGATCTGAGGCTTACTTGGTATTATTTTGAGACTATTGCTATGCCTTCTTATATGGATGAAGGTTTTGAACTGATGTTTACCTGGTTGTTGGTTTGCAGGCAGGCTCCTAAAAGATGTTTAACACAAGATCATCATCTTAGATAGGCAGTTTCTCTACTAAAGGTATCCTAGATGGACGGACGGACAATGATTTTGTTCGTTACATTCCATACTTTAATAGTTCATCTTATTCTTTATGGGATTTCCCCTTTATGAGCAAGTAGTGGATGGTTAATTTGGTGTAAATAAAGTTGGTTCTTTTTAATTTTTGTTGTGCAAGTATTTGATTTAGGTTTGATTCTTAGGAACTGTATGCTTCTTATGTTTAGTTACAGTTTGATTCTTATATGATTTAGTTTCAAGCTTTTGATGGGTTATAGGAGATTTAAACATGGCAATGAACATAACAGTGACTTTATTAGGAAAGTCAAGTTGAAAGTTTTTACTCATTTAGTGATTACTTATGTTTTATTAATGGATCGAATAAAGTTTGTGCATTTTCAATTTACTTGGGATGACTTCTGACCTGTTCAATCCATTTGATGGAAAAAACAGCAAGTTTGCGTGTTCGAAGAGCTGCTTATTATGGCCCAGAGATGGGAAAAGAAGCTTTGAAATTGTGTCACAAGAATTAATATATATCTTATGTTATCCCAGAGATGGGAAAAGAAGACCCGTCTACGAATGGGGTTTGCGGTAATTTCCTTTGTGACCCAAAGCTTGGAGACAAAGTTAAAATAGCAGGTATGCACCTCATTTGAATCAACACTCGAATTGAATTATGACTTTTTAGTACTTTTAAGTTCACCTAAATTTATCATATAAATGTCAAAATAATGGATGCAACTTTGCCCACGTATAGTAGTGTGTGGAATGATCCAATCCATTTACGCGATTTGTTAAGGGATTCACTTCTTTATGGTAATGCTGTTGTGTATTCGTGTTTATGTTTTGCAGAGTTGGTGGGACGACCTTGTTAAGGAGAACAATTATGCGGCTGACAATAGTGGTAGAATGGTATAGCTGCTTGATATTCTAGCCATGTGATCTGATGCTGGCGATAAGGCACTTGTTTTCAGCCGAAGTTTACCCACACTTGATCTCATCGAACACCATATTTCCAAACTTCACCGCAATGGGAAATGCTGGAAATGTTTGAAAAAGCGGAAAGACTGGTACATGTGTGTTGATATCATGAGATGCAAAGGGCGTAGTAATCTTTTCTTACAGTATTTTACTTAACTTTATGTGTATGCATCATCAGGCTAGACGGACTGACCGAGGGGTCAGAGAGACAAAAACAGGTCAAGAAGTGCTCAAATAATAGGGTCCAATGCACTTTGATATCAACCAAAGTTGGATCTCTTGGTATCAACCTTTATGCTGCTAACCATCTGTAGATGTTTTGTGATTTATCTTTTTAGACCTTTTATTTAATAATTATATTCAAACATAGTTTTTTTTTAACCATTTGATAGACCTTTTATTTAACCATTTGATAGACCTTTTATTTAATAATTATATTCAAACATAGTTTTTTTAATTTATTAATCAATTAGTCCTTCATAAAAATAAAAACCACATGAATAAATTGTCACCACGTCGTATCTCATTATAAATTGTCTCCACACCGCATCATGCTAACAGAGATCGAATATTGCATTGTAAATTTGTCGTCGCTGCCGAAGATGCTAACAGAGAATTGCATTGTAAATTTGTGTTATGGTAAGTGATTGTATTTTTGTTTTCACATGTGTGCAGAGTATTACTCTTGGTGATGATGAAGCAAGAAAACGAAAAGTATAGAAGACTATACATGAGAGAGGGTTGAGTACAACTAATGAACAACAAAATGGTTTTATATTTGTTTTTTCAATACGTTAATCCAAAAAAGTGGGTTGTTCGAATAAGTTGAGGGTTAGAAAGTAAGCATCACATTAAGATAAAACAAAAGAAGCATGGTTTTATATTTTTATATGTTTGACAAGTTCCAAGTATTTCTTTATCTATTAACTTTTTATACCTAAAGTCTTCATGTTTGACATTTTTAAATTCTTATTGACTAAAGCATGAAACTTATCCCGTATAAAAGTATCCTTTTAAAATGCTTTCGTTTGTTTCCATTAGTTTCACCCATCAAAACTCTTACGCAAAAAAATTCTTACCGTTATTTTGTTTCTAAAACGCTTTCGTTTGTTTCTATTCGCTTGTCATCGGGCCGCATCGTGCTAACACAAACGGATATCGCGTTGTAAATTGTCGTTGCCATTGTTTGATTTTTTTTCGCAGCCTACATCCTATGAAAAGCTTTTGCAGTTTTGCTTAGAACCAATCAACTAAACATAGATGTCTTGGGACAAAAACATTTGCAGCATGTAACATGTAAAGATGAATTTGAATCGTTTTGGAACAAGCTAAAAAAACGAATACCTCGATGTAAATTGTCGTGCGCCATAACAAGCGAAAAGAAGACGAATAACGCCCTATAAACCGTCGCCGCCGCAACGCGCGGGCACACGGCTAGTAACATAATACGAGTTTTCTACTAGTATTATCATTATCTATTTTTCTTAATAAATGATTACAAAAATGGAGAAGTATTTCACCTCACAAAATTTTTCCCGTCTCAAATTCTCTTACCTCAAAACATTAATTATTGTATCAATGGTTTACCTTTTAGAGCTGAACATTTAAGAATTTGATTTTCATCCCGTCTATATACAGTATTCACTGTACAATTAATACCACATCTATATACAGTATTTGTACATTTAATACCATTCAATAATAAGAACATAAGCAATAAATACTTATTTAATTTATTTAATGTAATTATAACTGCAATAATATATCAGTAATATGAAATGTATAAATGAATTATTAAGTTTTTCTTAATATTTAGCCCATGTAGTAAAGAATAATTTCCATTTTCCAACTTAACATAGTGGTCCATTTGACAAAGTGAGAAAACCACATGGGGAGACTGTAAATACGAGTCAATTCGTCTCGGTCTCCGGTGAGCAAAAGTCGGTAGTTGGAGTAGAATGCGGGAAACGCTATCAACTGGTAGTTGAGCTCCCCCTCTCTACTTCAATTCCTCTCAGAATTGCTATCAATCACCATTCTTGTTAGTTGTTACAAAAGATCAGCCCTCAAATATGGGATTATTTTCGAGAAAAACAGCTCAAACCCTCTACCCCCGCCCTCGTTTCTTCGTTCTGCTCTTAATCATCACTCTCATCCTCTTTATTCTGTTCCAGGTACGCGATTCAATTGGGTTTTTTTTTTATTTCAGTTTTTTGTAAGTTCGATTCAGCGATTTGAATTGTGGAAACTGGAAAAGCCTTGTTTTGTTGAGATTCTGTTACCCTTTGAAAGTTTATGTGGATATGTGTACGGATTTAGTTATAGTTGCGGGTTTTTGACTGTGGCATTTCGTCGAACAGGTGGAGAACTTGGCTACTGAGACAAAAACTGTCATCGGTCATAACTTACAGCCAACTCCTTGGCATCTATTCCCATCCAAGACTTTTAAAAACGAATCGAAATACGCCCGGGCTTCAAAAATCATGCAATGCTCCTATCTTTCATGTGCCACCATGGCTACCAATGACCAGATTACATTCACTCGTGAACCTGAAAAATGCCCTGATTTTTACAGTTCCATACATAGTGATCTTGAACCGTGGTCTAATACTAATACTCGTATTTCGTATGCCAGTTTAATGGAAGCTAAGAAATTTGCTTCTTTGCGGGTGGTAATTATTGGTGGGAAACTGTATGTGGACTATTACTATGATTGTGTGCAGAGTCGGGCTTTGTTTACTGTTTGGGGGATTTTGCAGCTTCTTAAGAGGTATCCTGGCAGCATTCCGGATGTGGATTTGATGTTTGATTGCATGGATAGGCCCATTGTTTCTAAGCGCGATCACTCTGATATGCCTTTGCCGATTTTTCGCTATTGCACCACGCCTAATCATTTTGACATCCCGTTTCCTGATTGGTCTTTCTGGGGTTGGTAAGTTTAAGTAATCAGTTTTCATTTATGTTTCCTTTGAATCTTGGATGCATTTAAAGTTGTTAACTTTTTACTATATTTGGAGGAAACATACAAACAAAGGACCATCATCTAGAATGTTTTTGTATAATATTAAGGTGGCGTTTGGTTCGTGGAATGTAATGGAATTGGAATTGCAAAGTTTTCCTTTTAAAATTATGCTTAGTTGGGTTATGGACAAATATAAACTTGAATGAATTCCTTTAATCAATGGAATTTGAGGCCATGTAACTTTCCTTCATTAAAGTGAAGGATTTCTAAGGAATGTTGAGATAGTACTAAATTCCATTAATTAAAGGTTTTCATTGCATTTCAAATTCCTTTGTTAATTGTTACCTAAGTAAGCACAACCTTAAAAGGAAAACTTTGCAATTCCAATTTCATTACATTCCACGAACCAAACGCCCCCTAAGTATTTTTTGTTCTTTAGAGAGATATAATGCCAACTACTCCTGAAGTTTAGTTGAATAGATATTGTTTGTTTTCTTCTCTCTTTAGGTTATGGCTAGCCTTTGGGTTGTAGGTGGATTCGGATTATGTTACTTATGTAGTTATGTATATTTGAGGTTCTTTAGCATTATTATTGTTTTAGAAGGGTTCTTTTGAAATTATATAGCAGAAGTGAGATACAGAATGTGCAGAATTGAATCATTGATGATTGATATTTTGTATCAGGGTAGAAGTTAACCTGGGACCTTGGGATGAGGAGTTTAAAAGCATTAAACAAGGTTCACAAAAGACGAGTTGGAAAAATAAGCTCCCGTATGCATATTGGAAAGGAAATCCAGATGTTAACTCTCGGGTTCGAGAAAAATTGCTCTCCTGTAACGACACAAATAAGTGGGGAGCACAAATATTGCGTCAGGTACATATTTTTTGCAGTTATTAACAAACACAAAAGTTGATAATTTTCATTTCAAACCATATTCTGTGTATGTTTTCTGTTAATTGAAAACTTGATTCATCTGGTTTCAGTCTTAATTAACTTGACATTGAATTGCAGAATTGGGCACAGGAAATATCGGACGGGTTCAAGAATTCCAAATTATCAAACCAGTGCAATCATCAGTACGTTATTTTGTTGTTTTTGAAGGATATTTTAGTCTATATATATGAAGATAGGCAATCATCGACTTTCATGTTTGTGCAGATATAAGATATATGCTGAGGGGTATGCTTGGTCTGTAAGCTTAAAGTATATATTGTCATGTGGTTGTGTGCCACTTATAATCAACCGAAAATATGAGGATTTCTTTAGCAGAGGTCTCTCCCCCGGAGAAAATTACTTGCCTATCTCTCGTGAAAACATATGTCCATCCATTAAAACTGCAGTCGAGTGGGGGAATTCACATCCATCTGAGGTAAAATTGTAAAAATATCATGTTATTCTCTATGTTATGATAATCATGAATTTGTTTTTCAAATATAGTAAGATATTAGATGTGTAGAGACCACCAAATTCCACGACTTTTACAAGGGGTAGTAGAGTGTGCATGAACTTGCAGTTTTTTAATATAAGTAGTTGCATGTAGATTTGGTATCTGAAATTACCTAAATGATCCAGTAAATTTGTTTGAGCCAAAAAAGTTAAATGATGTCCAAATAGGTAAATTGTGATCCTCATTGTCGTTTTCAGCCTAGTTTAGGTCATTATTACACCAAATACTATAAGTTTTGTATCTCTAGAATGATTAGATAAACATTTGCCACTCATAAATGAATCATGTGAATACAAATTAATACCATTGTCTGTTTTGTGATTACTGTAATAGGCAAATAGATACAAAAGAAGGAATATATAATTAAAATGTCAAACGCAATTGCCAAGTTATACCATTTCAACCAGAATATAAATCATGAATAAAAATGATATAGGAAGTTTTACGCATTAACCCTATTTGACCCGTCTCCTTTTAAGCTATATCTTCTTTCATTTTACACCAGTTTGGCCGGTTAAAGATAAAACATAACTGGAATCAACCACCTCTTCTTGCTGATCATTGTTCACTTTTGATGGGCTAACAGGCGGAGGCAATAGGAAAAGCGGTGCAAGATTATATGGAGCAACTGAATATGGATCGTGTATATGATTACATGTATCATTTGATAACAGAGTACGCTAAACTCTTGGATTTCAAGCCAGTTAGGCCTTCAACTGCTTTAGAAGAATGCAGTGATTCTCTGCTTTGTTATGCCGATGAAACCCAACGCAGATTCCTTAAAAGGTCAGCTGCATCCCCTTCACCAACACCTCCTTGCAAGCTCCCTCCTTCAAATGGTGAAATGATCAAGAAACAGATGGAAACCAAAAATATAGTTATAAATAAAACTCAGTTAATAGTTTAGCTACTGATGCTTCTTTCTTGTGTGGAATAACTTTTTATGTCACAAGGTTGGCATGTGTGATTTTACTGAGGACATAGCATCGAATATATCATTTAGATAGTAGTAACATATTGAAGATGATAATGGGTAAATAAATGATTTGAGTTTCGCATCATGCTGGTGGTTGTGGCCGTTTTCGTCTTAGTTGTTATGGTGTAAAGATGCTCGTTTTGAGTTTATATCAAAGCTCGAATCAAGCTTGGGATCTTTATATCAATTTTTTAATTTTTTTTATTTATATACATTTTTTTTATGGTGAAGGCGAGGAATAATCTTTCTCCGAGCAAGTGCGTCCAAGGTAGGAAGCCGGCCCATTTTCGCCCACCAACAAAGAATGTTAGCCTTATTCGGGATCCAGTTGTTCCACACATAACCGTAATAAGGGACCTGTGGTCTTTGGTGTTTTTTCAAGCCTATTTACAAATAAACAAAAGATGCCGTGGGAGATGATGGGCCATGGGCTGTGTTATCGGATTGGATAAATGGGTTGGACGGGGGAGTAGGTGGTGGAGACGAAGGCTGAGCATGGAGAGGAGTAGAAGCCGACGCTTGGTCGGCCCACATCGATAGTTGTGGGTCTGAGTTGAGAAAGGTGTAAGTAGGTTGAGGGGAGTTTATTTTGGCGAAGGGGAAATTGTGTTCTTCAGATACGACATGTTGTTAGATGATGAAGCGACCAGTAGAAATATCATAACACTTGTGGCCACGATGGTTGGTTGAGTACCCGAGGAAAACACATGGCAAGGAACGGTGTTGAAATTTATGTATGGTGGTGGAGGGTATGAGCAGATAGAACATGCATCCGAAGATGCGGAGATGCGAGTACGAAGGATTTTTGTGACAGGGAAGATATGTAGGGGTGTGGAAGGATTTAGTTTTTGTAGGAAGAATGTTTAATAGCTATGTTGCGTGTTGTAACGCGTGATGCCAAAAAGTAGATGGAACGGAGTAGTGACTTAAGATGGTGCAAATGGGGTTATTGATGGAGCGAATTTTTCGTTCCAGTTTTACATTTTAAGATGATGTGTATGGACACGAGAATCGAAATTACATGTCGTTTTTAGAGAGAAGTCGTGAAACGATTTGTTATTATATTATGTGTCAACTTCTTTTAGGAAGTTGGTAATCCTTATTTTCTACTCTGGATATTCCTCTCTAGCTAGCATAAGGGAGTTTTGCCAATGAGCCAATGGATTTGACATTGTTCCAGCTTGTTGGCATTTTAAGAATAGAATTATAAAGGTTTTGAAATCACAACAGAAACAAAAAAGAAATGCTAAAGAGCAAGATCTTTGAATATGAGTTATGCAATTTGCTCTGATACCAATTGTTGGGTCCCGTGAAGGGCTCTTTAACAATGTTGGTGCAATTTGATTTAAACAAATATTATAATGTTGCGGAAGATAAATCAAATTGAAAGACCACAATTCATAATTTTTTTTTCTGTATATCTTAAATGTAAATAATGGTTTACATGAGTTTATAGTACAAATATAAATCAACAAAAAGAACTTTTCTACAAGAGTATGTTGTATATGCTTTGAGAAACTTGTGAATTGTGAGTGAATGTTGTGCTTTTGTTGATGAAGAACACCAACTATTTATAACAAGTTGTAAATGAATAATATGGTTGAAGTTGGTTGAATTTGGAGTGTGTCAGATTATAGAGATAAATTGAGAGTTTTCAATATATATCTTTTCAACCGTCTTCAACTGTCTTTGCATTATTTGTCAAGTTGGTTTTCTTCTTTACTTGTTCTTCACTCACAGCTTTCTTAACTTCTTTTAATCTTTATCTTCGGATAGTATTGAACTCCTTCAAGATTGTTTGTTGAAGACTAGTAATGCTTCCCATCAGAAGCCTTTTACAGAAAAAGGAAATTTCTGTGAAAGTTGGATTTCACCGATCTACTACAAAATTTTATAGTATATATGTGAAATCATAGAATCTATGATTTTGACAGATTTTGTTGGCCTTTCCCTTTTGATGGTATTTCTATTCTTTTTTTCTAATACTTGACTAATTCTATTACAGATAGGAGTCTTCCTAACACTCTAAAAAGTAGATTGCTCTTCTTTCTTTTATTCGTATACTTCATGAATGTTTTACTCGATTTTGCCTAAATAAAAATATCATGCCTCATTTGCTTTGATACATCTCTAGTTTCAGAGTCCTTGAGCAAGGTCATGAAATCTCTTCATATGAGTCTGTCCGTATTATATAAAGATTTATTTTTTAAATTCTTGATTAGCAATGTTGTATGGATGATACATTTTTGTATCTGAACCTCAACAGTTCTAATCAGAATCTAGACAAGATCAGGAGACTATGTAGTGAGCTTGTTCAAATGTGTCAAAACAAATTCTACTTGTTTAATTCTCATCCTCTCAAAAGCTCCTTCCAGCTATTAATCAAATTTTGAGAGATGAGATCGAGTCTAAAAGAATAAGAGAAGAAGACACAGTCGAATAATGATCTATGCCGGTATGCTTAAAACAAGCAAGGACTACATCGCCTACAATCTAATGCAACAACGTAGGAGGAGAATGTAGGATCTTGATTTAGGTTGTTACATTAGATTATATTAATATTTATGTTTGTTTTGTAATCTAGGAAATGTAGATGCCTTTTCCCAGGTTAGTGCGAAATGTACATGGTTAAAATCTACGAGAAGTCCATAATGTGCGAAAAGTCTATAAATAGGCAAGGTCCACATCAGTTTTTGCAACGAATGTAATAGATAGTGAAGCTCTGTAATCGGTGATTCATCAATACATTTGACATATTGAGGTTGCTATTGTTTCGTGTGTTAATCTTCATTTTGTTCATTCCTCTTCACTGTGGCAATTCGATATAGCGTTAGTTCGAGTGTTATTAAGTTATTCCGCAGCTCAATTGTGATCGAACATTATCCAATTGAGAGCAAAAGATCGAGAATATATACCTACACACAAAATGTATGTGTGGCACCCAAGTGATAATAGTAAGACAACAAACCAACTGTATTATGATCATAGTAAAAAGAGAACAACCAATTGAATGAAAAGAAAAGAAATCAATGGATCAATATTGGAGTAAATAGAATAAGTGTCATACCTTGCTAAAGTCATCATATCACTAAATTCAAGTGGACCTACAAGAAACAAATTAAAACACAAAGAGCCCAAAGCATAACCTGAAAACGAAAGCTAAAGGAAATTGTCATTAGCCAATACACGAAGATAAAATACAATGAAAACTGTAGATGATCAACAAAATGCGTGAAAAACATAATCTGGAAAAAAAAAACATTCAAACCATAATTGGATTAAGAGCAATCTACCACTTCATGCACAACTTGTGGGACAAGGATTTAGTCAAAATTTAGTGCTATGTTGATCCTTCACTTACTTTGAAGCCAAGATGCATGATTTCTCGAACCCTTTCACCATGGAAATAGTTAGCTCCTTCTTGTGAACAAACACATATAATCAGACAAAAACCAAAATTACTATAAAAACACGTACTATACCAAGCTCAAATGAATATCCAGATGCTAAACAATGAAGCATAACAATTAGCTAAGATTTAGAAACAAAATAAATTGAAATGAAGGGCATGTTTGGGATTGCTTATTTAAGTGGATACGTGTTTTTTTTGTCAAAAGTGCTTATTAGCTAATGACTTTTTAAAAAAAGAGTTTTTAAAAAAGTGTCTGAATTAGCTTATGTGGTGGAAAAAATCAATAAGTTATTATTTAAAAAGTGTTTTGTTTAGATTTTATATATAAAATGACTAAAATGGGTTGGTGAGTATAAGTTTATAAGGTGAGTATAAAGTTCAAATAAGATATAGTAATTGACAACTCAGAAAGTTTTAAGCAGTTGGCTTATGAAAAATTGGCTTATTAGCTTACGAAAAAACTAAAAATCATAACTGCTTATTACATATCGAACATTCAAAATGACTTATTAGTTTTTTTTAAAAGAAAGAGAATTTAAGAGTGATGTAGGTATAGCAAGATATATGTGTGAAAAAAAAAGACAGACAATTATCGAACAAGTGTAACCCACTCAAATATAACCACAAAAATAATAAATAAACAGTGTAAATATAAAAAGACAAAACGTATGGAGCAAACTAACATTTTTATTTTAATAAATAATTATATTTGAGGACACATGTCATCACTAGATTTATTCTTATCATAACTTTTTCACTTTTCTCTCCTATTAAATACTAATTCTCTCACTTATTAAATGCTAAGAATCTTAGATAATTATATATTAAAATAAAAAAGTTCCTTATTTCAATAATTTATCATAACTTATTAATTAATAATAAGATTTTAATTATATATTAGATTAAAATTAAATTTATAACTTTAATTCTTCGTTATTTGTAATTACTTAAATTTTAAATATAAAATACAATTTATTTAACTCTAAATAAGTAACAACGCAACTTATTTCTCTGTTAGAAAAAATTCATTACTAACAAATTACGAAATTAGATTTCATAATTGTTGTAATTTGGTCATTATTTAAACTTAGATATGACATGAAGATAATATAAAATAATTATCTTATAAAACATAGATGGTATAGCATGAGAGTTTGATATTAATGTTATTTGGATTAAGGTTTTTATTTTCTTGAAATATTTTGAATATATGAGTTTCTTCTTTTTCTCTTGTGTGTTTTTGTCAATTTGTGTACTATTTATTGTCAAATGTATTATTTTGTGTCATTCCATCTCCTTTGTTGTTTTGTCTATATACCATACCTAACAATAAAATTTAATTTTTTTTTCCATACAATTGACTAATTTACTACTTTTTATGTCATATATTACGTGAATAGTATGTTTGATCAAATATGTAAATGATATATTGTTTAGATGTGCATCCAAATCATATATATTTTTTAACAAACATGTGAACTGTTCGATTTATTTTATTGTGATAATATTTTATTAATTGGTACATATTGTTTGTACCCATAACCTATGTTTCTACTTTTTGTCCATAACAGTTTAAAAGAATCAAATATTTTCACTTCCTCGGGTATGAAATTTCAAGCAACTGAAGAGTTTAAAGAACTTATGCACCAATCTCTTTGTGCTACTCGTAGTGGATGATTATTATTTACAATAACATCTATTAAAATATTTTTTATATGAATCTTTAACGTGAATTATATATTAAATTTCTAATAATTAAACCCGTGTAATACACGGGTTCTATCCTAGTTTTGAATAGGGAAAACTTTGTAGAAAGGTAACCAACTTTAAAAAGTGTTCCAATTTAGTCACTCATAGTTTTTTTGTTCCATTTAAGTCATTCAAGTTTTGGTGGATGTTCTAAAACTAGGTTTTTTACCTTTTTAACAGGTTCCCATGATGACATGACAGTTTTTTTATTTTTCTTTTATTTAATTGTTGATGTGGACTAGACTTATTTATTCACCTTTAAAAAATAATTTTAAACTACTTTTTTTCATTTTCATTAAATCACACTAAAAGTAATAATTAATTTTTTTTCTCGTAAACCATACCTTTGAAAAATATATTTAAACTACTTTTTTTCTCCTTTTCTTTAAATCACACTAAAATTCAAGTAACAATTAAAAAAATTTCTCGTAAACCACTTTCTGTTTTCAACAAAATTCAAAAACAACGAAATTTAAAAAAATCATTACAATACAGTACCAAAATTCTAAATGAACTGGAAAAAAATTAAAACCAACCAATGTTCATATTTTTAACAAAATTCAAAAACAATAAAGTTTCAAGCAAATTCTCAATCTAGAATTCATACCAAAGTTCTAAATAACAAAATTCCAAAACAAAGTTCACATGAATCTTTAATCATTATACTAGCCAACATTTTCACAAGTCAGACTTTTTGAAGCATGTCTTTTGCGTCTACCTTTTGGCTTCACCTCTTTGGGTTTCGGGTATCTTTTCTCATTCTTGCAAGACCTGCTGTTGTGTCCAACTTCTAGACAATTTTTACAAGTCATATTTCTTCCAAGTCCAACTTTTAAGGTCTTCTTCTCTTTCTCCGAAGGGTCTCTTTTTCTCTTTACCGTTGGCCTACCAGGCATTCTTCTTTCTTTTGGAGGTAGGGGCTTAATACCATCTGTTTTAGGCCAATACATACTTCCTTTTAATACCTTCAAACTCATCCAATACCTTCTTTTTTGCTCTACTACATTGACCAATACTAACCCTGCATTCGTAATTTTTCATGACATCTTCTTGTATATCCCTTACACTTATTTCAGGATTTTCAATTATTTTCTTAAAATATCGTTTGGCAATCCAAGAATATGTAATAAGAGAACCCAAAGAAAACTTTCTTGAGCATGTATGCTTCTCTTCTAGTGATTTTATTTGGAAAGAATCCTCACTTTTTATCCGAGAGGCCCAAAGCCTAAATGGACATTTCCAAACCTTCTTTTTGTTCCCCTCACCGTCATATTCGGTTTCTTCTTTTCCACATCTTACCAACAACCTATCATTGTCGTTTACCACAAACACTAATTGATAACCATTTGAAACCCCATAATCAATTAAGCTCTCTTTTAATTGTTTAGGACCTTCAAATTTCATTCCTATCATAGGCTTCATCAATTTCCAATCAATATTAGGATCATAGCAAGGATACACAACATCACCTTCATAATTTTGCTCATCACTATTACTCTCATAAGCTTGTTCACTTGCACTCCAGTCTTCAACAGAAATAGCGTCATCTTTATTGTCATCGTCCTTGTCATAACAAAGTAAACTCAAAAAAGGATCATTAATTGGTTGGTTCATGATAACACCATTATCATCCTCTCTGTTCATCTTTACCTATTAAACAAGTATAAAAATATTCACGTTGACAAAGATATTGTACAAAATATCTTTCATCATATTCAATTAAAAAGGAACCTGAGCAAAATAATGTTAAACAAATAATATGAAAAAAAAATAGATGCAAATCAACAAAAGTTTAAACAATAATTCATTAACAATACTAATTTGGAAGTTCGTGGAAATTGAATGTTTATAGGCTGTCTCCCAATGTGCTTTATCGACATGAATGAATAGCTAAACAACCGAAATATATCAAACAATGAACATGCTAACAGTTTCATCGAACAAATTGTAACAAGAAATCGTAGCAAAACAAAAAATAATAACAATAAATCGATCGATGCTAAACCTGTAATTCCAAGATAGATTCGTTTCTTAGTCTAGAAGCCTCGAAGAAACGGAGAAGTTAGAAACGAAGCTCAAGCAATCGGTGGCCAGAGAGAGAGTCCAGGAACGAAGATGAAAAGGATGAAGACGTCGACTATTGTTTCTAGGTTTTGGAGAAAAAATAGAATATTTTTTTTTTGAACAGAGAAAAAAAAAAATAGAATATGATCGGTCTTTGAAATTAAAGTAATTGATATTCCATATCAGCAATTAAAAAAAGTTTATAAAAAAAAAAACTGCCATGTCATCATGGGAACCTGTTAAAAAGGTAAAAAACCTAGTTTTAGAACATCCACCAAAACTTGAATGACTTAAATGAAACAAAAAAACTATGAGTGACTAAATTGGAACACTTTTTAAAGTTGGTTACCTTTCTACAAAGTTTTCCCTTTTGGATATTTAAAGACACATACATAAATAGTTGGTACATTACAACAAGTTAAGGCACTATTAAGTCCTATGTTTGCACTATTAAGTTCTCCTATGTTTTATGGAAAAATATATAAACTATCACTAGAATTTGATGATCTCCGATTTTCTCGTGGATACAGTTTTCTTTAGGATATCTTAATCTTAATAAAACAATAAAATTGTTTACACATGTCTTCTTTTTGAGATGTCCACATCATCACTGTCACATGTTAAAACCAGATTCAATTATCAATTTAGTAAATTACCAATTGAGACTAATTACCAATTTTATCTAAATAAAATTTTCATTTAAAAAAATGGTAAACATAATGTAGATTTGATAAATTACTCAATAATTTGAGTCTTTTTAAAGAAACAAATCAAGAATTTGTCATCTTTAATGTATTAAGTTATCAATTATAATGAATTATGTCATTTATAATTTTCAAATTTTTAATCGTTTTTTAGATTCAGCTAATATTATGAACTTAAATTTAACCCGTGTAGTACACGGGTTACTAACTTAGTATATTTATATATAACTTTAGTTTTAGGTAAGATAAAAATGTAATCTGTAAGAGCAATCATATTTGGTTTTCTACAAGAAATTTACCTATCCCGCGCGTTGCGGCGGATGTCAGAAATAATAGCATAAATACGAAGATGGGTGTTGGAAATACTGTAAATGTGAAAGAAGCAAATAAGTCATATTCACCTCAAACAAAATATACATTCAACAAAATACATACACGACAGGTAATGCATTTGTCATTGTGATTTTATTGTTGTTTTTTATAAATTAATGTTGACAAAACCCACTAAAAGATAAAGGAAAAAAAATAGCCAACATATCTTGAACATGAGAGCTCTTGGTTGAAAAGATGAGTAACTATCACTCTCACAAATGAACATTAATAGTGAAAATACATAAACAATAAATATATTTCGTTACCAGCAGCGCGGAAATAAAAAATAAAAAAAGGGAGTTGCAGAGGTTCGAAATCGGAATCAAAATTAAAAAAAACACTAAAAAAAAAAGGAGTTGCAGATGTTCAAAACCGGAATTTAAAAAAAAAAAAAACACACCACTGGGAGTCGAACATATGACCTCATACTTGGAACTTCGACAACAAACCACTAAGGCACTTAACTCAAACTGCTAAGCAAACAAACGAATTGTATATATTAACAAAAAGCAAGCGAAAAACAAAAAAAAAAATATGTACAATCAAAACCAACCACGTGCAAACTTGCACATGTGGCGCACTGTCAATGGTCACATCCTTGTACAGTAAATATACTCACATAGAAATGAATCCTAATTGTTATTATATATATAAATATGTATCTATAATATATAGAAAAAAAAAATCAAAAAACTCATAAATTTTCATTCCAAATCAGGATCTCTATCCTGTGACGGAAAATTAAATTAGTGAGAAGATTCCTATATTTATTCTTTATATTTAGTTATGAGCAGAATAAAAAGTGAAAATATAATAAAAAAATAAAAAAATTATTTAATAAAAAATAAGCTATAGCTATAATGTTATAGATCGGTAAAATTGCAAGATATGAGACTTGTATTACATTGGTTGTCTGGACAACTAATATAGGGTTTATATGTCAAATGAGCTATTTCACTCATCAAACCAGTTTTTTGAATTAGTTCTCTTGTTTGCTCCGTAACATATAAACAATGAGATTTTTTTTTGAACAGCTATAAACAATGAGATTTTAATAATTAAAAATATATATATTTATAAAAAATAAAGATAAAAACTAAGGCCACCGGGTATACCGGCGTTGAAGCCGGCGTGGAGCCACCGTGGCTCCTCTTCCACGGCGTTGAACCATTCCCCTCCACCGTTAAAGTTCCGCGTTGATTTCCTGCATGGAGATTTCCACGGTTTTGAATGTGGCGTGAAAATGGATTGTGAGGTGTTAACCTCCTCCAGAAGGTGACACATGTCACTTATTTTCTCAAGTGATAATCTAAATGTTATACATGTCATTTTTTTATTATATTTATCCATATATATTTAATTAATATATTATGTTTCAACAAAACTTTTCAACACCAAGTATACCACACTTAGTGTGAAAAGTGGTGTTATCCACGTAGGCGCCTACGTGGCAGTTTCAACACCATGTTCAACACCAACCATACCACATGCCCTAATACTAATCCTGACCTATTCTTATTTATTATTTTTTTTTACTGTCGTTTTTCAAAACTTAACATCAAAGAAATAGACCCCAAAGAAATATTAGAAAAAAGGCGGGAAGCTAATACTTCAACTAATCGATTTGACTGATTATCACACCGTCTGTGTGAATACAACCAACGACGAATCTGCCAGGAGTAGCGTGTGCTTCATCTGCGCGTCAAATCTGAGCGTGTTGCGCGTAAACCTCAATCGCCGAGCACCTCCTCCGCCCGCCCTCTATATATCCACACTCCTCAAATTCCTAATTTCCGATCATCCACAAAAGTTGAACAGAATCGAATCTCACAGACGGAGAGATATGGTAATCGGGAACTACAAGGTGTGCAACTGTTTTACCGTGAAGTTCGAAGTAACGGAAGCTGAACCGCCGTCGGATGTCAGAGAAGCATTCAGTAAGTATTCCGGCGATGGAGCTCACATGACGGCAGATCAGCTCCGGCGGTTTTTGGAGGAGAACCACGGCGGAGATGGAGGCAATGTCTCGATTTCTCATGCTGAACGTATAGTGGAGCAGATACTTCACCAGCGGCATGAGCATGATATTGCAAAGTCAATTAACCGGGATTCTCTCTCGTTTGATGATTTTCATCATTTTCTCTTCAGCGCTGAGCTTAATCCCCCGATTAGATCTCAGGTATCTTTGATTTTGTCGGTGATTGTTCGAATTTCATTAAATCGGTTTCACTACTAGGTTTGATCTGGAAAACCTAATTTTCAGCTTAAATTTATGACTACATAAATAAATACGCTTATTGGAAATGAGAAATTGAAAGTTAGGTTATGATTAGTTAACATCTGTGACTAGAGTTTACTTTTGAGCAACTTGAATGTTGATTTTGCACTAAATGCACATCCATAGTTACTAAAAACATAAAAACATGGTTTTGGATTTTAGGTTCACCAAGATATGACTCTTCCCTTGTCTCATTACTTCATATACACGGGCCACAATTCGTACTTGATTGGGAACCAGTTAAGTAGCAATTGCAGTGAAATTCCGATAATCAAAGCACTTAAAAGAGGTGTGAGAGGCATTGAACTTGATCTGTGGCCAAACTCATCAAAAGATAATGTCCATGTTCTTCATGGAAGGTATGCAACTTATTTCCATACCCGTAGGCACAAATATAGCAGTTACCTTGAATCAATATATTCTGCTTCTGATATCTGATTGTTTGAGGGCTGTAACAAAGTTGGTTATACAAGGGGAAAGTATCTTGTAATTATTTATTTACCCTTTTCCATCTCGCAAACGGTCTCTACTTTTTTCATAAAAATGTCTCTTTTAGCTGTTACAACTATTAATTTGTTAAACAATCCGGAATTGCTAAGAACTCAAAACAACTGATTATCTGGGCATTGTAATTTCAAATGACAAATTCACATCGGAACACGATCTCTGGCATCACTTTGTATAGAGGTGATTATCTGATATTTGTTATCCTAAATCACATAATCAGATTCAATAGCTCACATCCAAACACCCCCTAATCCATGTCTTACTGTTCTTTTTTTGGGGGCACATTTTTCTAAGCTGTGTGTTTACTGTTTATTTATGCAGGACCTTAACAAGCCCAGTAAAACTCATGGAGTGTTTGAAAGCAATCAAAGAGTATGCATTCGTGGCTTCTCCTTATCCAGTCATCATAACACTTGAAGACCACCTTACACCTGATCTTCAAGACAAAGTAGCTCAGGTGAATACTCTTTTTTTCTCTGGATATGTCCTGTATCACGTTTTCTTGATGTTCATCTTCATATTCACTATTCTTGTAGATGGTCACTGAGACATTTGGGTCGATGCTATTTTTCCCAGAATCAGAGAACCTAGAAGAACTCCTCACACCCAAAAACCTAAAATATCGCATTCTAATTTCAACAAAACCTCCAAAAGAGTACCTTGAAGCCGAAGATGTTAAAGGAAGTAGCTCACGAAAGAGCCAGCTTTTTGATGTTGATGATTATTCTTGGATTGAAGGCAATAGTTTTAAGGTTTGGTGGACAACAAAACACATTCAGACATATATATTAGTTTATCTTTTTTGAAAAGAAACACGCCTAATTGATTTTGTGTGCTATTTGTGGCAGTCTGGAATTGATATGAGGGACCATGACGTTGAGACTGAAGACTTATTAAAGGGAAAGAAATCAACTTCAGCTCGTGCTTACAAGCAGCTGATTGCGATTCATTCTAGCAAACCCAAAAATGGATTAAAGAAAGCACTTATAGTTGAAAAGGGCAAAGTTAGGCGCCTAAGTTTGGCAGAACAAGCACTGGAAAAGGCTACGGAAAATCATGGACAGGATGTAGTGAGGTATAGCCGAGTTATAGTTATCTTCAGAAATGGAAATCTCAACCCATTTATTTATGAATGGTCAATTCTGATTCTGTATTAATCTCAAACCAGCCAAGTAAAAATTTGCTAAAGGGGAACAAGTCTAACAGGTCAAGCGGGTTGAGCGTCATTCCAATGTCTTTTTGATGGATACTACCTCCTAAATTGTTTTTATTTAGATATTTAGATTACTATCGTAATAATATCGTTATTCAAATCATAATTAACACGTTAAAATTAAACAAAAAGTTGTTTACCGGTCACCCTGTACGATCCGTACTAAAAAGGTACTGTTTTGACCTGTTATCCAAACGCAACCGGCTTGCAAGATCTAGTTATATTGTGCAAGCAGTAGGAATTTTATATTCATGTCATGAGTTGTGAATTTCTGTACTGATATGTATAATCTTGAATATACAGATTCACACAGACGCATATTCTTAGGATTTATCCCAAAGGAACTCGTATTACCTCCTCCAATTACAAGCCGCTAATTGGTTGGCTACATGGAGCTCAGATGGTCGCATTTAATATGCAGGTTAGCATTAGTTTCTACTTCTACAATCTATTAAACACCAAATGTTGTAGACCAATATTTTGTTAGTAACTAATGTCTAGATCTCATCTATAATGCCAGGGATATGGTAGATCACTCTGGTTAATGCATGGAATGTTCAGAGCTAATGGAAATTGTGGTTATGTTAAAAAACCAGATTTCTTGATGAGGTGTGGGTCCAAGAATGAGGTGTTTAATCCAAAAGAAAAGCTTCCACCTAAGACAATATTAAAGGTTAAAACCATTTAGAATAAAAAATACCATTTGCTTTAGTCGAAGTAATTCTCCTCACATTGCGATGTTTTGTGTAACAGGTGAAAATTTATATGGGAGATGGATGGCATTTAGATTTTGAGAAAACTTATTTCGATAAATACTCCCCACCAGATTTCTACACTAAGGTAATTATGCTTAGTCTCTTTGGTAACAATCAGCATAGTAACATGGTTGTACTACTATTGTATTTAATGGTAGTTTAACAGTTGTTAATCTGTCTAGTAACTTTTTTTATACTGCTAGTATAAAATAAAATATATGTTTAAATAGTAACTTAATTGTAAGAGCTGATGGATTATTGGAATAAGATCTTATATTCGCGCTAGCAAGACAAGAACCTAGATGGCGCTGGATGTATGAAAATAACTTTTTATGGAGATAAAGAGACAATGTAGTATATTCATCCTAATTTCCAAGTATAAAATTCAAACTTTGAAGAAAGTAAAACTATTCATTGTAAACTAAAGTGCCATAATTTGAGTACTAAGAAAATGCATAAAGTTCAAAAAGTTAAGTAGTCTTACTTATTTAATTTTTTTTACCTAATCGTAGTTAGGTTATGAAAAAGTTGTCTTCGATTTTCCAAAAGAATAGAATATATAGATGTAGGCATATCTGGAGATGTAGTTATAGAGGGAGGTTTAGTGTGAACCATTAAATAATTAAGATCCAAACGGACCACCTTTGCCTCTTGGATCATATTATTGATGACTGAGATCTAAGACAGTCATGTCTTTTCCACTCATTGGATCACGATAATCCCTTCCTTCTCATTTGCTCCATGATAAAAGGCCTAAAAATGGTTCTTTTGGTTTCTAATTACATATTTTTTCTCATTTGAACCCACTGCTATATACGTATCTATGTATGATCGGAGGTTCATTGTAGACCCCTCTAAAAAGTGTAGATCCGTAGACCCCTTTTTTCACCATGGGATCTCATCATCTAATGGTTGTGATTAATTTCTTTTTTCCATTTTTTTCTTTTTTCTCTCTTCAAAAAATCTGGCATTTGAGGGGTCTACAATGTGCTTTTTAAGGGGTCTACAATGAACCTTCTCCTGTATTAATATATAGACGTAGATGCACCCATACATACATACACACACACACACATCTATAATGAAGATCCAAAAAAAGTGATTTCTTTTTAATGTTTATTAGATTAACAAAAACTCAACTACAGAAAATTCATATCAACCTCATTGGTCAACTGAGAAAATTGGATAATCATTTGCATATTATTATAATGACAAGTTCTTGCTTAACAAACAGCACATACGTTTTTTAGAAAGAGTCCAAAGATAATAGGTATTGCTGAAACAGGTTGGTATTGCTGGAGCACCTGTTGATAAAATTATTAGAAGGACCAAGATTAAGGAAGACAACTGGACACCTGTTTGGAATGAAGAGTTTACATTTCCATTAGCAGTTCCTGAATTAGCAATACTTAGAATTGAAGTACATGATCACAACAACATGCCTGAAAAAGACAATTTTGCTGGCCAAATTTGTCTTCCTGTTTCGGAGTTGAGGCCAGGAATCCGTGCAGTCCCACTCTGTAACCGCAAAGGTGATCAATACACATCAACAAGGTTACTCATGCGGTTTGAGTTCATCTAAAATATGTATTATTAATCTAGACTAGCTCATTATTCATTTTTAGAGCTGGGTTTGGCTGGCATGCTTTTGGTGTCTATAATTATCATCACTTGTTATAGGAAAGAGTTGTAATCTTTCAGTTTTGAAGTAAAACATCTGTATATATTGTGAAAGAGAAATCCATTCAATTTTGTGCGATCTCTTGTTCTAAGTTTTTATATTTTATTTTTTTATTTTTTTTATTTTTTGAACAGCAGCCAATTTTATAAATAAAAACCAAACTAGCAAGAAGTTGTTGCAATGAGTAAAACAGGGTAAAGATTACATTACAGCTAATACAAAGCATCACAATGGCAAGAGTTCCAATCTAGATCTAGAATTTTTGCTCCATTGCTCAGCCACAGGTATGTTTCAGACTTAATTTCTTCCAAAATTATTCCCGGATGCGTGTTTCGGCCCTCTAACTCTTTCCCATATCTTGCCTTCTACAGTTCCCAAGCCGTTGCCTCAATAATTACCTTTAGATTCTTGCTTCATTTGGTGGAAGGGCCTGTAATTGATGCTTGATTATACGTATGTTCCATCGTTCCCCCCCCCGGGGGGGGGGGTCTATATGTGGTTGGAATTTTATATGCAAAATATAAATTAGCAAGCAAAAGGAGAGAGACATGTTGGATGGTCCATATGTATATATTTTCCATATCATTTTCTTTCCTTTTTCATCTTATTTACATAGTAAAAAGGGTGTATCCGGTGCTTGCCTTAACTCCCGATTTGTGCAGGGTCAGGGAGGGGCCAAATAGCTTCGGGGAAGTGATGTACGCAGCCTTACCCGACACTTGAACCCACGACCTCAAGGTCACAAAGCAGCAACCTTACTGGATGCTCCACGTTCCGCCCTGATCTTATTTACATAATATGATGTTTTATTGTATCCAGAAAATATTCTTTGGACAGATAGAGAAGCAAAGAACAGAATCTGGAATATTAGCTGGTTGGATCAATTCTTACTTTTCAAATGAGCAATAATAATGAAGTTAGAACCTTTATGGTATTGTTCCTCTTTTTGATACCCTGTTCTTTTTTATCAATGCAAGCAATCTCTTCTATATATTTTATGTTTCACGCACATATTCATGTGTGCTTATTGCCTACTAAGGCCACAGGGAAGATAAATAGCAGAATCATTGTGTATTGCGTAATTTACTTCTCTTGTGCGGATCATGCAATCTTTTGAAGTATTTGGTTGTTTCCAGAGACATTTTAGGCGAAAAAGGGATGTACTTCCAGAAGATATCAAACAAGTGATTGAAAACTACTCAGAAAATGGTACCATGAACGTTAAAAATTTTCATGAATTCTTGAGAAATGTGCAAGGACAATATGATGAAGATGCGAATTCCATATTTGAAAAGGCAAAGCCTCACAATCACCTGCGACACAAAGGCCTGGATCTCTTGCAATTTCTTTTTAGTGATCTCAATCATCCTCTTAGTGTAATATGCTTCTAATATTCTGTAATTATGATTACATTTTTTCTTTCTTATTGTAAATGAGCCTACTTTGATTTTTCTTTTTCCTTTGCCTCAGGCAATTCCTGATGACATGAAGTCTCCATTTTCTCATTATTATATATATACCAGCCACAATACTTACTTAACCGGTAACCAGTTTACTAGTGACAGCAGTGTTAGGCCTATCATAAGGGCTCTACAGAAAGGTGTAAGAGGTATTGAACTGGATCTCTGGCCCAATTCAACCAACACTGATGTAAATGTTTGTCATGGAAGGTATGGAGTTGATTATATTAGGTCTATTCTATAATAAACAAGAGAGCCGGCCCCAGGAATCCTAAATTCTTTTTGGGCCCGGGGCGATATTTTTTTGGGCCCCTAAACATAAAAAGTCAACAACTCATATAAAAAGTCAATAAAATAACGATAATTATAAGTTGTTTTTTTATTTATTTTTTATCCGAATTAGTTTGGAAAAGTGGAGACTTCAAAATACAACTTTGGTTGTATCAAAAGTGAATATAATATTGAATGGTTTAATAATAGTTAATATAATAATCATGATTGTATTAAAAGTGAATATAATATTGAATGGTAAATAAAACTTAATGTAAAAATCATTTACAAATTTTTTTTCTTATTCTTCTTCTAAGTTGTTTTTTAATTTATTTTTTATCCGAGTTAGTTTGGAAAAGTGGTTGGTGTTTTGTTGGTGGTGTAACAAAGTTTTTTCTTTGAAGCGTTTTGGTTGTTACATGTTTTTTTTTAATTTCCTTCTTCTTTACGTAGCGTTATAGCAATTCAACTGTTTTGTGTACCCGCATTATCACCGCGGCAACGCACGGGTTGCAAAATCTTGTTTGCTTTAAAAAGTAACCAACAGTGGTCCAAAATGTATATAGCTAACCCCAACTTTTTAGGCCTGAAAAGATCTTCAGAGTTCCAAAATTTTAGATTCAAGGTAACCAATTTTCAAAAAGTTTGATTTACGTTAATCTGACGGGTAGACACATGGCAGCTGATCTGGCACATGATTATCTTAAGGCCTATAATAAGCTACTTACCAGAAGCATAAATCAAACAGAAGTTGTTGGCCTTTATATGCAATTACCCCATTATAATAGTCAAATTAGACTGCTAATATGACTATTTTTTGTTATAACCTTCAATGATTGTTATTTCTAGTGATTTTGTTTCTTTTTTTTAACAAGGACTCTGACATCCTCTGTTAAACTGAGGAAATGCTTGAAGGTTATCAAAGATTATGCATTCTGTTCTTCTGAATATCCAGTTATTATCACTTTTGAAGATCATCTCAACAAAAGTCTACGGGCCAAAGTGGCTACGGTGTGTAAAAAATAAAAATATTCATGTTGATGTTTCTTGATGATCGGTTTTAGATATCTGTACCATATTGCTAACCTGTTGCTGAGAACATAACTCTTGATGTAGATGGTCACACACACGTTTGGGGATATGCTGTTTCTACCAAGGAAAGATTATAAACTTACTACACTCCCTTCACCTGCTGATTTAAAAAGAAAGATTGGCATTTCAACAAAACCGCCAAATGAGTCATTGGAGTCAGAGACCAATACACCTCAAAAGGTAGATCAAAAGAACTATTGTTGTTGAATAAAGAATACAATAGTTGTATATTCTTAAGCTCGAAACACTATGGTATTCAGACTGAGATGCCATTATATTTACCAAATAATTAGTTACAACATGATTAATATAAAGAGACTATAAATGCTAAGAGGATAACTATATAATCTGCAGAGGTGGCAATATGGGTTGGTTGGACTGGTCAAATGGGTGGGTTTGCCTGCAAACGCTTATTTGACATCTTTCTATATTTAATTAATGTGTTAATCATCATTACATAGACAATATTATTGCAGTAACATTATCATTACATAGACAATATTATTGCAGTAACATTCTAAATCTTTGAATTAAAACAATTTTGGTGGTTGTATGATTAGAAAATAGACCTGTGATTTTCAACTTATTTGACATATTCCCTTTTAGCTATTTGCTATTTGACTCCTTTGTGATAAAATGCAACCTAAATTGGCCTGTTTGTAATTTGATTTCTTGATTCATGTATTGCAACAGAATGTACTGTTTGCTACAATTCTTGACTGCTTCCAAAGCAAAGATGATTCTGATGAAAACAGTAAGCATCAGGAGATAGAAATGCAGGGTGAAGTCCCTGAATACCGAGATTTAATAGCCATTCATGCGGTCAAACATAAAGGAGATGTGCGTGATTCGCTACGTGTTGACCCAAATAAAGTCAAACGTCTCAGCTTGAGTGAACAAGAGCTTGTAGAAGCTAGCAAAGAACATGGACAACAGATTGTGAGGTACATCAGATTTATACAAGAATGATGATGACCCCTGTCCTAAAATTTGGATTTTGAGCATAACCCAACTCTTTCTTGAATCAAATAAATTTCTATTCAAATCATTACTTTTGGTCAAAATTTTACTGTGTAACCAACTGCTTTATCACAGTAAGAACCCTCAAGCTTCCAAAACTTTTACAGAAACCCTCAGAACTTCAAATTAACATGATGTTGAATTGGTGCTGACGAGGCAAGTAGATTATGTTTACATGCTGATAAGGATGAAAATTTCTTTGAGTCCAAAATTTTGAAAGCTTGAGGTTTTTGTTTTTCTTTGGTAAAAATGTTCACATGAAATAGAGATGTGACCAAGTTGATTATTTGTTATATTGCAACTGGCCCTTATCTAGCCTTGGTATTGTTTCATTATCGTTAACGATCATAGCTCTAGATTTACGCAGGGTAATATATTGAGGGTGTACCCAAAGGGGACACGTCTTGATTCATCTAATTACAATCCTTATGATGGCTGGAATCATGGAGCACAAATGGTTGCTTTCAACATGCAGGTAGGTGTTTCATGTTTGTGTGTGTTTTCCTACCTTATATAACACTCAGAAAAGAAAAGCCGAATAGTTTCCCACTGTTTATGCAAGCGATCTCATGCTTGCAGGGATACGGAAAGCATCTGTGGTTGATGCAAGGTATGTTTAGAGCCAACAATGGTTGTGGCTACGTGAAGAAACCAAAGTTTTTATGTGAGGGTGACCCCTCGTTTCGACCTAATGAAGTCAAGAAGATTTTGAAGGTTGGTTGAGTATTTAGAATTACAAAATGAACTCAAGTTAACCTTCACAAGTGCTATCTCAGATTCAAATACATCTTCCACTGGTTTTCTGCCTTTAACCCCTTGAAGGCCATCTCTCCGGTGCAAGCGGTGTTTTACATGATCACATCCATTGGTGGTAACCAGTGTCAGGATCTAAGTTCTTTTGGCTAGCGGGCAAAATCCGGGTCGGGTCAAAAATAAAACAACAAATGGTGATTATAAATGTCCACACTTTTTTATACGAACAAACAAAATTCATCAGGATAAGCAAGTTTTCAATATAGTCCGCACAAAACCGGTTTAGTTTAATTTTTGAAACTAAAAAAAAAGTAAAGAGGAAAGATTTAATACTTTTGGTTGTTGGGGTAAAGGGTTTTTATGCCCCTAATTTTATTCTCTTTTCTCTGTGTTCCTGGACAGGTTAAAATCTACATGGGAGAAGGATGGCATTCGGAGTTTCATCATGCACACTTTGATTACTGTTCACCACCTGACTTCTATGCAAAAGTGAGCAGAATGACTTGAAATGCTAAACTACATGTGAGAAAGATTTATAGTTATCATGATTTAAAACTACAGGTGGGAATTGCTGGATATGGGGAGGATGAAACTCCAACAATGCATAAAACTAAGTGGATTGAGGACGATTGGTGGCCGATTTGGGACGAGGTGTGTGAATTTCCAATCAGAGTCCCAGAATTGGCTTTGTTGATGGTTGAGGTCAAAGATAATGACACCACCAAGAAACACGAGTTCGCAGGCCAAACTTGCCTGCCTGTTTCCGAGTTGAGATCTGGCATACGCTGTGTTCCCTTGTACAATGAAAACGGCGAGAAATATAGGTTCATAAAGCTTCTCATGCGGTTCGAATTCGTAATTCCCATTAGTTAATTAGATCATCTGCTACTTGCTAAAACCAATCCCTTGGATTCAAATCATCATTAAACTAGTTAGAAAGTGATGGTAACATGTACGTGCTAGCGGTTTGGCCACATGAACATGAGATCATATCACCATAGTGGTTGCATGAACTTAAATTTATCTATAATTACTATATCATGTCATATTATATGTATTCGCTCTAAAAATGTATGTCTTTATAATTATTCTCACATCTTTCATCTGAGTTTCACTTCTAGTACTATTTCTTCACAATGAAGTTATTTATGTTAATAAATTATGTATTTTTTTACTATAATATAAATAAGTATAATATTTTATATTTAAATATGGATCCTAATACATAAACACACCTTTTTGTTATATACACACACTCCAAACGACCATTTGATCCCAAACGACCTCTCCATACGAGCATTTGAACCCAAACGACCGTATGGAGTGTGTGTTGGTAGTAAAGTTGTGTGTTTTTGTAGCCGGACCCTTAAATATATTACATAATTAAATTTAATAAGTCTGACTAAATGAAATCTTTTTACTAATAAATAAAAATCTCAAGTGTCACATGTCAGTATGTGGTACATTCTCAGCCTAATTTTCCCTGACGTCACTTCGTATTACATTGCCAATCTGCTGGAGGGTTGTAGGACCATAACGATTAAAGATGACTGCCAGAGATACGAGGAGCTTATGGATATATTCATGTCTAAAAAAGAAGAACAACACAGGTGACTGGTTCAGGTTCGTTAAATTCAAGGGGGTGAAAGATAAGTGGTTACTTGAAACGAAGGCATTGTGATATTAAGATTGGGTAATTGGTAGTTAGCTTAGAGAGATTTGATAGGGATGGATCGCATGTGGTTCTTCATAGGAAGAAAGGAGATCAAGGGTTGCCCAGATTTACGAGCGGCCATTCGGCGACACAAGGATTGAAGAGCTCTCAAGTGCACTCCCATGGGAGTTGTTCCTATGCTAATGTGGAGATGAGTAACCCCAAGCGATTTTTAAGGAGAAGGTGATTCAACTGGGATTGCTGGAGACGGCAACGTATATCGAATGGAAGAATCGTGCCTTGGTTAGGAGGACCTGCGACATCAACAACTTATGTAATATTAGGACGTTTCTTGATAGGTCGGGGTGATTGATTGTAATGTCTGGTATCTTCGAGGTTTGCATGTTCTCCTCACCTTCCCTACGGAGGAGGGCGTGACGTCTTTCATGGAGAACTAACCGGAGTGGAAAGATTGGTTGTAACACCTTGGGTATAAACAAGAGATCTGGGTTGGATTTTTGCTCAAGAAAAAGAAAGAAAGAAAAGTGGTTTGGAAGTCGGACTGGACCGTCAGCCTTTGAATAGGGCCATACGGTACGTTTGGATCGGGTACCAACCGGGTCGGGTGCGGCCCCGTCGGGTTAGGTCCGCGTGTTTTCTTGATGGGAGAAGCAGACTGTTCAGAAGGCCACATGCACCTTAGACAGTCCGCTTGTCGGCCAGACGATATAAACTATATATAAACGAGCACAAATCTGCTCATTTGTGCATTTTCATCTCGACTATAACTCTTGGAAACTCTAGGAACATTTCTTGAAGGTTCAAAGAATGATCTTTGAGGACCTAAGCAAGAGATAGCAAATGTAAGCTCTTAGTTATAATCTATGCTAGTTTATGGTGATTGTTTAGTGTAGCACTCCATCTCAAACCAGTTATGATGATTACAGAGTTAATGCATGGAGGATCAGAGCTGATTCAGAGAACCTAGAGATGTTTTTGAGTCCAATCAAGGTATTAACACTTGATTATGATCTAAAAACCTATTTATAGAAATAATGGTGATGATTATTGTTGATAATCATCTTTGGAATTTGCATGCAGCCTTGGATTGAGCTGTTAGAGGCATTAGGAGATTTGGAGAGAAAAGTTAGAGGCAAAGGATTGGGTGTACAAGCTTTGTAGATAGAGGTACAACCTTTTAATGCATGCAAAACCTAAATTTCTATATTTAGAAAGTTTTGGTGATGGGTTTATGACACCAGATTCCTCTCAGTATCAATATTGGTCTGAAAAGGAAATTTGAGCTTGTTATGGTGGAAACCCGAACAAAATAGTACAAGTCAATGATGCATGCAAAGATTTCCATTTATAGAATGTTAATATGGGTCAGTTTTGAGTTAATCAGTGGTCACAGGAGGTTCATGTATCCTTACAATAACTTTTAGAACTGATGTGGTTAAAACCCGACAAAATCGAACCTATAAAAATGAAAAACAAACAAAATTAATAAAACGAAAAAACCGTCGATGCGGACCATCTGCACATAGGCAGACATACACGGTCCGCTTGCGACTTTTGTCAGAAAAAGAATGTCTGTCAGCCGGATCGTCTGCATGTGTACATGCAGACTAGACGGTCCGCTTCGACCATAGAACAGAAAAGAGGATTTTTATTAAATTTGAGGATTGATCCATATTTTGACAAAGATTAATGTTGAGGTCATGTGTGTTAGGATAGAATTATAACACCACAGAGGGTGTAAAATTCTGATAAAAACCTAATGGTCTCTCATTGGTCGAATTTGGTCAAAACTAAATTGTCGGGTGATAATACCTATAAAGTAAAGTACTAACTTAAGCTACATAAAGTAATAATACCTATAAATGTGTAGGTATACAGAAAAGGTAGCTTGAGTTTGGATTAATTAAGTTGCACCTGCTCGTAAAGTGCTTACTGCCCGATTTATAGATTATTGTGAGTACCGTTAGTATCCCCTTATTTAACTTATGTTTTTGGGGTTGCTTATGAGATGCGTTAAATGCTTTTATTTATAATATTGTGTTGTACGTTTTGAATTGATTGGTCAGTATCTGGTATGTAATATTTCATCCTGTGGGGAATTACTCGGGTCATTAGGATCGTCAGTTGATAACCTCGAGGCATATATTTGAACTTCACAGCTGATAGAAAGGAGACACATAGGTCTCACATCTACCCGAAAATTTGAACATTAATTTATTCAGATGGATACATCGTATATGTTTGTAACAGGATGGGGGTATGGGGCACACGCCCGTGCTTTCTAGACTGAGACTTGACCCATAGGCAGGTCCCATTTGAAACTGGCACATGTATCGTAAAAATTGTCAAAAAGAGTCACTAGCTATGGCTCACCAACAACCTAGGTTATTGACATATTTAGCTCATTTTGCAGGTAATAAGCAAGCATGCCCATATAGGGGCAACACAGGGTTGATAGATAAAGCTAAAGGTTAGCCGAGGTGGAATACCCTATGCTAACATTTTCAGAGAACATCTATAGATTATGTTTGGTCTCCTTATAATCACTTCCATTTTGTTATTCTCTATGCACTCCATGAAAGACATGTCATAGGGTTTTCTGGGACCCAGTTGGATGATGTTTAATTGTGAGTATTTAATTCGATCTTTACCGTATGGGTTATACATATCCAATAGAGGATTGTTAGTTTGTTTGTGTGTTAAATTATGTATGTTTGTTGCTACCACGAGATCTGATACAGACGGTCGGTCTCACACTTTCCTGCACCTGGTAGGGTGCGGTGAGGGTGTGACATTGGTTTTCTAAAGTGGTGGTTTAGAGGGGGTAATCCCTTGCCATGGAGCGTTAGCTTGGATCTATATCCTTGGTGTGGTCCTTTATTTATAGGATAACGTTGTGTTTGACAAGATTGGTGATAAAGTTGTGTTCGAAAAGATTGGTGGTTTGTTCGGAGCTATTGTTCAACCATCGGTGCCGACATATATGGTTGCGATATGGCACGGTGCTGCATTGACATTGTGGTGAGCAGGTGTCACAAAATCCAGGAAATTATTTCATTAGCTTGGTGAAACAGTTCCAGTGCGTGGTTAGTGAAATTCTTGAGGATTAGGTGTCGGATTTTGTGAATCGGGTCTCTGGGCCGTGTGGTTTTGTTTTGCAAAACACGATGATGTCAGAGGTGGTTTTTCGGGTGGAAAATGTCGGTGTGACCAGGGTTATTGGTGAGTCGGAGGAAGAGGAAGTGTAAAAGAGCGAACCCATGATTGCGTGCATGGGAGGACGTGGAGATTACTTCGATTGGGATTCTCGAAGTTGGTGAAGGACTCGAGGAACAACAATTCATTAAAGGGGTGGTTGTCGCTCACATGATGGTTAATCCGTCTCTGTGGGTCGGGTCAGGTGAGGTTCCTGCTCATGTGGGCCGGCACAGTGGGTTGAATTACAAAAGGAAAAAAAAGGGTTTGGCATGACCAGCCTAATCAGTTTCACCCGTGCTAAGGGAACAAGAGCCTGGAGTTTTATCTGATCCTGGCAATGACGGGTGTCATCAGCTGCAAGGCCTAAATCTTAATTTTCCTCCATCCCATAGGGGATGAAACTAAACCACCATAAACGTAAAAAGGGATCGATTGTTATGATAAATGATGGGGTTATGGAGGAGGTGATCTCCGATCATCGAAACCTTGGTGTTGATCCGGATTTTGTTGGGTCTGGGAGCATCCTGTCTCAACAAGGTACAAAAGGAAGTTATGTTGACGGCGTACAATCTATTAGATCTGGATCTCGGCAAAGGATTTATCAATATAATCCATATTATTGCATATGTGGGATTGTTGCGTGTGTGGAAACTCATCTATGTAGATTCAAAAACAAGGTCATTGATATTATTGTGGGGGAAAAAGGGAGGGCTGATTTAATGGACTTCCTTTCTATCAATATGTGTGGTGTAGGAGACTCTAATAAGGTCTCCTGGATTAATAAAATTAGGGTTGAGCATCATCTTAGTTTCCTTTGTAATTAAGAGACCAGTACATGGTAGGTCTAAGATCCCGTTTAATCGTTTCTGGGGTAGAATCGGGGCGGTTCATGATTAGTTTGGATGCAAGGGGCCGCTCAGGAGGCATTGAATGTTCTTGGAATCATACAGTTTGCCAGTCCATGGGTTAGGTGAAGAAGGAATGTTTTGTGATCATCTCGGGTAGGGTTGTGGGATTGTTAGAGGTAATTAATGTGGTTGTATATGCCCCGCATGATCCCAACGCTAAGAAGGTTGTCTGGGATAAACTTTTGGGTTTGATGGAGTCCATGGAAGGTTTATAGGTTCTAGCAGGGGACTTCAATGAAGTTCGTGAACCGGATGATATGTGCCTTTCTAAATTCCACTAGGAGAGGGCCAACCTCTTGGAGTATCGGATCAGTGGGATAAGGTTCACTTACTCCCACGAGAATGGTAAATCTTTTAGCAAACTCGACAGATTCTTGGTTGTGCTCTTTGTTTGGAAAGGTGGCCCGATGCTTCTCTCTCTTCCTTACCTAGATTATGGTATGACCATAGTCCGCTCATTTTGAAAGTGGGGGCGATTGATTTTGGTCCCACACCCTTTCGGTTCTTCACGCCTTGGCTAAGACATCTAAACTTAAGATCGGTAGTTACAACGACTATAGATAAGGTTATCCCCGGTGGGCATCCGTATACTATGTTGCTTTGAAAACCCAGGCTTGTTAAAGAAGCATGCAGGAAGTGGAATGCCATCATCAAAGATGAGGACTCATGTGAAAGAATGGAGCTTCAAACTTTTTGTAATAGAATGAATATTATTGTTGAATACTCTTTTTTTTATAACAGAGGTGGAGATAGATGATTGGGCCAAGAAAAAGCAAAAGCTTGAGAAATTGGAGTTAAAGGTTATTGAAGATGTTAAACAAAAATATCAGGTGTGTTGGGCTATTGATGGAGACGAGAACTCTGCTTTCTTCCATGAAATTCTCAAACAAAATCAACCGGTGGGAATGACTAATGGTATTTCAATCGATGATAAGTGGATTTCGAATCCAAAGGATATTAAAAAGGAGGCATGGTTTAAAAAAAATCATAAGTTAGATAGGATGGTGGTCAAAGACCGCCTTTGGTGTGTGATGAGATTAAGCGTCTCCCGGTTGAGGAAAGGGAGTTTCTTACGGCTCCTTTTTCTAAAACCGAGATCAAAGACTCTATGTAGGAGTGACAAAGCCTCGAGATCGAATGGTTTCAATTTTTCCGTTTCTAAGCATTTTTGGGATGTGTTCGAGACGGACTTTGTTGATATCCTCGAGATCGATGTTGAGTTGGTACAGAATTCCCCAAGTGATCGTTTTCTTCATTGAAGATGTTTTAAAGAGTCGTGTCTCTGAAAACGCGTGTAGTAAGAAGGTCGGGATTATATATGTTGTTTTTCTCATAATTTGGTGGGTTCTTTGGAAGACGAGGAATGATGTAGCTTGGTATCATTAAAGAGATCAAGAGTCTTAGTTTCTTATGAATTAATAATAGGGCTAGAGGATAGAGGATGGAGTTTATTGAAATGATTGGTGTATATTCAATTTAAAGATGTAACTCGGGTTGTTTTTTGTCATTCTATTTTCTTACTAGTTAAAGGTTGTTTCTATTGAAGTCACTTAATATAATGGTATTCATTTTTTACGCCGGTTAAACCGATTTGACACGTCCATCAAAACATGAATTTTCCCAACAAGACATCAAAATTAGGATATTATAAAATCATGCAACAAGAAACATGTTCCAATGATTTGTTTGTCACAAAACTCACTGTCCTAAACAGAGAAATTAAGCTTCATATATCACTCTTCATACGTCTACGACATCCTCAAAAATAAATCACAAAACTTAATTAAGGTTTTCAATGTCTCTTTTTTCCCGTCATATCATTGTCTGTTTGATAGTAAACTATATCACCAACGTCACTAACAAAATGGTCTTGTTGGATGCTTCTCGTCAAGTTGTTTATCAAATGTACCGGTATTAATCCTGACTTTTGCGGCTCTCGATAGTACTTCCCGAGCACCGGCTTAGCTGCCTTTGTCTGCATGCGTGTATAATTACCGATAAACATGATGTCACTTGTCCACCAGACTCATGAAGTTTCATAAACATATGATAGAAATACGTACCGCTTCAATTAAATGGTAATGCGGGATTTGAGGGAAGAGGTGATGGATGACATGAGTGCCGATGTCATGATGAATGTTGTTGAGTAATCCGTAATCTCGATCTACGGTCGTAAGCCCACCCCTTAAGTAACTCCATTCCTATTTATATATCGATCGTTAAATATATCAAATTATATCTATTGTTAAAGAAAGTTATATTTATAGGGTTAGGATCATTTCAGAATCATTACCTTGCCACGGTACCAAGGAAGCTTCTGCTCATAACCATGGTGATGCAAATAAGTTACTATATCCAACCATGCCACAAATATCTGTAGACAGTAAAAGATGATGAAATATTTTCTCTATTAATTTGTTTGAGCAATTTAAATATTGGTTTATGTGCGCCTCGATCACACGACGTTTGTGTGCCTTTTGTACACATGACACCTCAAGAGTCAAAAGCGAATTGACTTGCGTCTAAAGCGTGTTTTTCTTTTTTAAAACATAGGGTATAACTATATTATTGTAAGTTATTATAAAAGAACTTACCAAATAAGGAATGCCATATAGGTTGAACAAGAGGAGTGGTCCTACAAGATTGGCCAAGTAGAAAAGCAAAACAACCATAACTCCCCAACATATGGTTGATGTCACAATATAGTGTCTCTCATCGGGCGAGAACAAATCGCTATAGGGATTAAAATGTGACCCACTCTTTCCCGGGCTCCTTTTCAACTGCGTATAAATACGCCCAAAAATAGGTTAATAGATAAAATCATCTTCATATAACATTATCAAGTTGTATTATACGAATCAACATACAATATAATACAATACAATACAGAAGATATTAGATATATATTTATTCTCACCAGGTATAGTGGATATGCGAACATCGGAAAAGGGATTTTGAATCTAAAGAACTTTGTCTTGGCATCTAACGTCTTGTATGTCTTTTCAGGAATCTGAAAGTTATGATGATAATATTTTGATTTTTTTTCAAAAAACAACATTTTTCTGCATTTGTTATATATATATTCTTTAATTGTAGTAAAATATTACCGGAACCCACGACTCATCGTTCTCCACATGTCCATGATTCTGATGGTGAGTCCTATGACTGATTCTCCTGTGAAGAGTTGTTCATAATGCATTGAAATGTTATACACTAATCATTAGTGTATAAAAACAATTGAAGGACAGGGGCAAAAACGTATTTTCAAGTTACCAGCCATGGTAAGGTACGAGAATTGAAGAATGCAATAGATGTCCGATAATGTTATTAAGTCTAGAGCTGTTGGAAAAACTTCCATGGCCACTGTCAAAAAGCAACATAATATTATTTTCGGCAATTGCAATTAATAAAAATCTTCAAATAGTCGCTAATTAAGATGCTAATCTCTCATGTTTAAAATAAGTATCGGCTAATTAATATACTTTCTAGACACCACTTATGTATCGTATCATATAGGTCGTATGACAGGATGGAATACACTAGACATATGAAAGACAAAAATGGCTATATATATACAGGAAAAACCTCTTATTTGTCAAAATCAGACGACTCATATGATGTGTATGTTGGCTAATTTTGGACCCTTAACATACGACATGTTCATCTCATACTGCCTGTATGATGTGTCAATCTTGTTGGTGTAATTAAACTTTCTAAGGGGTGCCTCTTTAGGACCCTTAACATAAGGTTGTGTGTACACGCCCTGTGATGGGGCATTTTGGGCATGAAAATGCCTTCAACATTGCCCCGGAGGGCGTTATGCGTCCTCCATGAGCAGAACAACGATGACGGGGTGTTGGTTTTGTTTTGTTTCAATATCTTCCACCAATCAAATAATGTAACATATATTTCTTCTTTTTAAATAAAATCTCAAATTCACACAACTATTATTCACACTATCACTCACTCATTACACATTCTTTTCACCATCACACCACATTATATATGACGTCTTACATAACACATTTTTTACCTTTATACCACAACCCCTACCTAAAAATAAAAATAAAAGGGGGGAAGAAATTGTACCAATCATGACCAAGAACAAAGAGGGCCCAAAACATTGTTCCTTGAGCAACCCAATAGAGTGGCCAGAAAACCCAAGTAATGTTCTTGAGGTAGATAGCAATAGCAACCAAAGAGGAAATGACCAAAATGTCCCTAAGGACATATGCCAATGACCTCCATGAATTCTTGACCCAACAATGTTTAGGAATGGCAGCTCTGATCTCAGCCACTCTGAAAGGAGGAGGGGCAGAAGGGTCAAATCCCATTTCATCTTCCTCACCTCCATTCACAACATCTTCTAATCCTCCTTGAATCTTTCTCCCATTTGCAGATGGAATAGCCATTCAAACACTTTCTTTTGGGATCTGTTTCCATTCAAGGGCATTTTAGGAAATACAACCTTTATAGCAAGCAATTAAATAGATTTTAATTTAAAATATCGTATATTTATGGAAAAACGTTATAGAAATCATTGTGTTTGTCAATCTTTCTAATTAACAATTTTGATCAACATTTTATTAACCAATGTTCACTATCATGATGTCAAGAAATCATTCATCTCCCAAAGAGCAAAAAAAACTAAAAAATGTTTTTGGTGCAATTTTTATGGAATTAAAACCTTATTAATTCTAAAAAATAAATTTATTTACTACAATCGACTATTGGATACATTACACATGACATAATCGATCCAATAAAACCAAAAATCAAATTCATGAACACGAATCCTATGATAAAAATTCGCGAAGGGATGGATTAAAAACTACCTTGTTTATGGGTATTTTTCGTTGTATGAAACTAACCCGCTAGCTCGTCGCTATAGGAATAACATGATCATCATGTCTAAAGAAAAAGAGAAAAAAGAAAAAACCAACAATGACAAATCATCATATATAATAAATTGCAGAAACACTAAATGAAAACAATCATATATCTCCTTACATACCTCATAGAGAAAGAAGATGAAGTGAAGCGTATAAATATATATAAGACATAAAAACGAATAAAATTGGTTGTAATCCCGTATATATAAGTTGTAAATGGAAAAAGAAGATGGAAATGTTTTTAAGAGGGCGAAATTAGTTTTCGGAGATCTAACTATATTAAAGGAGCCATATATAGAAAAGTAAATATAAATGTAATATTTTCAAGATTAGCATGATCTTATAATAAATGGTGGTAATTAAAACTCGTGTTCAATTGCATTTTACCTTTTTTACACGAATATATGGGGAACAAAAGACACGGTCTTTCCTACAAGGCTAAATGCAAATTTAAATTTTTTTATTTCAAATTTAGAATTAGTTTGAGTTTGTAAAAAAGTTTAAAAAAAAGATAAGATACTTATTTTTGAAATATTTTTGAAATATTTGGGTGTCGAACACGTGTATGCTATCGAAGTGGTTTTGGAGATTTTGGTCGGAACCGGGTTGCTTATGGAGGAAGGTCATCGTTGGGATTCACACTACTAGAGGCAACAGTAGTGGGATCCCAAGGAGACGTGGCCTAGGTGGAGTATGGAATAAAATTGTGAAGGTGGGCGACGAGCTAAGGGTGGCGGGTGTTGACATGCAGGTGTTGGTTGAGAGGAATGGTGGGGGGATTAAATGGGTTGGCGATGATACGGGGGTTTTTACGGTGGCCGGCGTTCGTCGTTTATGGAATTGGTTTCCTACTTCGAATGGGTTGTTAATGCCGTGGAATAAATTAGTTCCGCTCAAAGTTAACATTCTTTTTTGGAGGATCCTAAAGGATCGAATTGCTACAAAAGAGGCGTTGGCAAGAAGGAAGGTTGACATCCCGGATCCTAGATGCCCCCTTTGCATGGAAGAAAATGAAACGGTGTTCCATCTTATGATGGGGTGTCGGATGGCCTCCGGGGTTTGGGATCTAGTTTTCGGGTGGTGCAAAGTTCCCACTATTTTTGCTATGGATTTGGGCGATCTCCTCCTCCTTGTGGAAGACTCTAGGTTTGATCGGAAGGCGAAGATGGTGTTCTATGCCATTATCATGACCGCGTGTTGGGTTATTTGGATCTCGAGGAACAAAACAACCTTTGAAGGCTCGAAGACTTGTATTTCGGTGCTTTTTAAAGACATTAAATGTATTAGTTTTCTTTGGGTGAAAAATAGGGGGAAGTGGTTGGATCTTTCTTGGGACGAGTGGGATAAATTTTCGATGTAATCCCCTCTCCGTTTGTTTGTTGTGTTTTGTTTCGTGTCCCCTCCTAGTGGCTTGCTAGGTCGGGTTCTTTCAGTGAAGTAGCCGTTAAAAAAAAAGTTAGAGATAATAAAAAATGGACCATAGAGAATACACCACCAAATTCAATGAGTTATTAAGGCTAAAAAAGGTCTGGTACTTAGTTAATTACTTCTAAAACTACGGTTGTAAATGAATCGAACGTCCAAATAAATTGTTTGTGAACCGTTTAGTGGAAAGTACATATTCCTTTAATAAATGAATGAATATTAACAAGAAATTAAGATCGTGTGAAAGTGAGAAACGATCACTTTGGATTTATTTACAAAACATCCATGAACGCGGTGAGTGCATGATACAATTTGGGTTATAATCGATAATTTAACTAATGTAGCATACTTGATGCATATACGATAATACTATAAAATGGAGAGGTTGGCAAGTATATACATGGATAAAACTGTAAAACTGTGTTGAAAAACGTATGTGTCAGTCTCAACTATCATTGACAGAGACAAACATTTTACTTTATGATATTTTACTTCATGACTTTTAACAGAGCTTTTAAAGATAATTAGGAACTCGTCTAAATTTAAACACGACTTATCATCCACAGACTGACATACAAAGTGAACGTACAATTGAGGATCTAGAAGATATATTAAGATCGTGTGTGATTGACTTTGATAGTAACTAGGATAATCGCTAAATGGCCACAGTTGTAGAACACATGTATATTGATCTATCCATGGTTGGATTTTCATAGAATAATAGTTACCACACTACCATTAAAGTTGCATCATTTGAAGCGCTAAATGACCAGAGATGTAGAACACATGTATATTGATCGAAAACCATATAAATTAGTGTAAGGGAACCGTTTGTAAATTTTAAATAAAACAATATTTTTATTATTTACGATTATAAGAAAAAAGAAATAAATACAAATTACAATACTGGAAATGAAAATTCTTTAAACTACCATAATGTTACAACTTGAAAAAAAGTTACACTGAAATAAAATTACATTTATGAAAACAAGTACAATACAAATAAATATAATAAAGAAATGAAAAAGAGACTTTCAAAAAATTAGAACAGAAGGTTTAGAGCAGGAGAAAGGAGTTGTAGAAATGTCTGAGAAGGGTTTTAGATGAAGAGAAAAAGAACTATAAAAACAAGAAAATTCGGCGAAGAATTCGGGTCAAAAGCTGGGTCCCTTAAATCAAATTGTGGGTCTACACAAGATCATGTTTTTTCTTTCCCAGGATACAGTCGTCAAAATTGTATTATACAACCATGAGGAATCTACAACTCGAAATTCCCTTAATCTTTCAATGATGAAGAACGATGAAGAAGTTGGAGAATCCTTTAGAGAGTGGTGAGGAGTTTTAGAGAGAAAAACATATTTCTTTGGTGTATATTCCTCAACTGAAGAGGACTCAGATATATAGTGGAGAGCATTCACTTGAAACACCTAAAATATTAAAGAAATAGTAAAAAAAATGTACTAAACATCTTTAAGAAATTTTTCGGTTTCATCAACTCAACGGGGAAGTTTAAGCTCAAGTTTAAAGTGGTCAAAACAAAACTGACAAGTTTTTAAAAAATTACTGTTTACAGGACTGTTTCAGCTCTTGTAGATTGGGCGAGCGCGCCAGTCTGTCCGCAGCCGTGCATGCGCACGACAGTTAGGTCCGCATGTCACTCAACTCGCGCTAGTGTTAACGCGCAATCCCTTAGGCGCGGAGGACTCTGCGTCGACCAACAACTTGTTCACATCTGCGTTCGTGCTAGCCACATGCGCCATCTTCTGCACACGAAACCTGGAAGGACTCGCGCGCCAACCAAGTCACGTCAGGGGAGAGACCCGTAGACAAGTCACACCAGCTTATCATGCGTCACCCACCCAAAATACAAAGACGACTCTCAAGCGGCTCTCGGCGAAATTGCGCCAATAAAGCGCTACATTACGACCATCGCCTAGGCCACACGCGTGTGTATGATTTGGGGTGTTGTGCACCCGTTAGGGTCCGAGGGATGTCTCATACTAAAGGAAACGATCTTGGATAAATTCCCCAACTTAAATACCACTTTGAGTTTTATTCTCATCTAATGTGGGATGAGTTACCACAATATACTTAGACTTTTCTCTCTAATTTTGCAGCTTTCATAGCTCCAAACTCTCAACTTTGAGCATCGATATCTCATTCATCCGAGATCCATTTTGGAGGTGGTTCGTTGCGTTGGAAAGCCTTCACAACTTACTACACAAATCCAACAATACCAGTTACATGTAGTTATTTATGATTAAAATTAATAAAAACTCATTTTCACAATTAGTGAAAAAAAACGTAATCTTTCACCAATTTTTATCTCAAAATTCCAACAATTAATTGTCTGATCTTGAAATAATACAATTGACAACTAATAAAATTGTGTAAATTAAGGAACAACTAAAAGCAGCACGTGACCAACAAAAAAAAAATTACACATATCAAAGAAGTAACTAATAGATATAAGACACAGTTTATTTTTTTCCCCCTAAGGTTTGGTTTAATTAACCATTTCAATTCAAACTTAAAAGAATCTGATTTTTTGTTTAAACATTTCATTTTCATTTCAATTTCAGTCATTTTTTTAACGTTATTAATTTTAAACTACTAAGTCCAATGATAAGACTAAAATACCCATGTTGTTAAATTAGAAAGAAATTAAAAAATATATTCAATCTAATTAAATATTAGTCCCTCTCTTAAAACCCTAACACTTAGTTCCAGAGTTCACTTAAGGAGAGAAAGAAAGGGAAAATGAAGAAAATATAAAAAAATTTGTGTTCCTGAGTTCAATTAACCATTTCTATTGTTTTTCTTTCCTTTCGATTTGAAAGGATTTGGACGGAAAGAAATCACTCCACTTCTCTTCCTTTCTCTTCTTTTCATTTCCCTCTTTAAGTAAACTCGGGAACACAACGTAACCACCACCACCAACTAAGTTCTCCACCACTGCAAAAGATCTTTAAAAGCCGGCGGGGAAGAGGATTTGAGAAACTGAAGATTGTGGTGGCAGCACGAGCGGTGGCAGGAGAGGAAGAGTAATTGAGAAATGTCGGCGGCGGTAGCGAGATCTAAGGTAGCTCTGGTTCATTTTTTCGGCTTACAAACTAAAATCACCTATGTTGTCTTCCTTGTCGCATCCCACCCCTTGCAGATCTGTTCAACGTCTATTTGCACGAAACCCCTACACGAGAAGACACAAATGGTGGTCGTAGCAAGATGATCGGCTTACGACGACGGTGTTTGTGGTGTCGGTGGTGTTGGTTGGTGATTTGGGAACGACGATGGTGGAGGTGGTAAAGAAGATCGAGTGATTAAAAGAATGGGGAAGAAGGTTCGAAATATGCAACAATCGAGCAAAATGAATAAGATTGAGCCTACGATCGAAGAAAATGAAGTGTGTGAAGAAGATTGAGTGATTTGGATTATCATGTGTATTTTGTATTGTTTTAGGTTTTTTTTTAATAAATGAATAGGGGTATTATGGTCTTATCATTAGACTTGATAGAAAAAAAATTAACGAGGTTTAAAAAATGACTGAAATTACTAGAATCGGATTTTTTGAAAGATTAAACCAATCCTTTCCTTAAGGACGAAAAGGAAATTAACTCTATAAGATTTTAAATTGGAAAAAACTATAAGGGAAAATTACTGCAGTAGCCTTGGACCAAAAACAAATTAACAAAATAGTCTTTGACTATCTGGTTTACCAAAATATCAGACCAATAGCAATATGACACGTCAGCTTTTTCCTTTTATATTCGTCAGGCCTATTCTCCATTTCATAAAATCACACGCAAATTTCAACCACATTCTCCAAACCTATTCGCCATTTATCTTAATAAATATTCAAAAAAAAATCCTATTCTCGAGCCCTATTATCCAATTATGGGATCTATTCGCCACTTTTTCAAATTTTTTTATTAAATTCTGTTTTAAACTTAAAATTACATTTTTAACAAGTTAAATTATTATATTTTAATGTTAAGTTAAATTTTTGTAAATTGGTTTATTTTAATGTTTATTTATTAAACTTAAATATTATTTTAAATTACTGTAATATTTAAAAATTTAAACTTACAAATTATTTTATAAAATTTCCATTGTTAATGACAACCTTTTATTAAAACAAGTAATTAATTGAATATTTATTTAAAATTTAATTTTTTTATACTCTTCGTCACAAACTTTTATAATTAAAAATTAGATAACTTTTTATTTAAAAAAAGTTAATTTAGAAAAGGCCCTACATATTTTCATAGATAAACTCAAGGTTTGACACTCATAAAAATGCCTTACATATTGAATACTTACAAAGCGACGAGTATTGAAATTTAAGTATTTTTAATATTATAATTTTAATTTCTTTTAATTAATTAAACACATTCGTATGTGTTTTGTTAATAATTTATATTTAATAACTTTTTAAAAAAAATCTAAATATACAGTAGATCATTAAATAAAATCCGAACATTTTGACCTAAGTTTTATTAAATACGGAGTTGTTTTTGAAAAAATTGAGTCTTGTAACCAATTTTCTATAACTTCTTAGAAAAATAACAAGAGTTGGAGAAAAAAGTATAAATTGATTGGTTTAATTAATATAAAAAGAGAGTTTAAATAAAGTTTTGTAGTTGGAGGAAAAACGTAAGGAATTATATAAAATTTTAAAGAGTGTGAATTAAAAAAAAATATAGTATTAAAATTTCTAAAAAGTATTATGTTTTAAAAAAAATTTGGATCTATTTTTTTATCAAATCTATTCTTTTATTTCAAAAAACGTTATGGTTTACTCCGTAACTATTTTTATAACTACTATATATTAACAAACCTATACTATTTATCACAGTCTATACATTTTATTAAGATTTTTATTTGGATATATTTTTTAACAAATAATCTTATGTGTTTTTTTATAATTTTTTCCTAATATTTAAGGGTTGTGGCTATATTCACAACCACTTTTACTAAAAAAAAAAACAGTTTTTTACACGGGTCGTTTCGGGTCATATGGTCGTGGGGGGCCAAAATTTGGATCGTTTGGGTCTTTTTTTTTTAAATATTACAAAACCACAGCCTTTCCTGAATTTTAAGAGGTCGTTTTGGCCCAAACGACGCCCTAACGACCTTATTTAAAAGTAAAAAAAAGGACCCAAACGACCCAAATTTGCCCCCCCCCCCCCCCCCCTCGGACAATTTGGCTCTAAACGACCCGTGTAAATGTTATCTTTTTAGTAAAAGGGACTGTGAATATATAATAACCCTGTTTAAAGTTCCTCATACTCTTTATTGAATTTTATTTAGAAAATAAATTTTTTCATAAATATAAGAAGTTTAATTTTTTATTCGAACTCGAACTCTTTAAAAATTTATATAATTACTTACACTTTCTCTCAAACTAAAAAACTCTATTTATTTGAACTCGTCTTTTTATAATATTTTTAACCAATCACTTTACATATTATCTTCAGCTTTCATTAATTTTTTTTTTAAATTATAGAAAGTATGTTACGAGACTTAATTACTTTTTTGAAATAACTCCGATTTTAATAAAACTTAGGTTAAAATGTTCATAAAAAAGTTTTATAAAGTATCGTGTATTTAGATTTTTTAAAAAGATTTTCAAATGTAAATTATTAAGTAAAAACGCATTAAGAAGCTTAATTAATTGAAAGATTAAAAACTAAAATATTAAAACTATGAATTACATTCGCCAAATTCATCCTGCACTCGCCTGACTCATTCTCTAATTTTGTAGTCATTTTGTAGTCAAAGACCATTTTAAAAAAAATAGTAAGTCAAGGGCTGCTTTATTAATTTAATATGGTCAATAGTTATTTTAATAATTTCTCCAAACTATAAGTGGTATTGGAAAAAAAGGGTAAGTTAAGTCGGGAAAATTATAGCAGAAGTCATTGACCAAAAGAAGTTAATAAAATAGTCATTGACTAAACACTTTATCATATTGTTTAATCAATTAAATGTTGTCACGTTATTTTTTTAAATATATATTCGTCACTCTCATTCTCTATTTCTTATAACTATTCTCTATACCATATAATCATTCGCTATTTTCATAATATTCGCTACTCCTATTCGCCAAAAATAAGAATAAATTAGAATTTATATATATATTACAATTGTAATTGGTGGTCATACACTCAATAACCACTATTCATATCTACACTAATAGAAACATGACACGTGCCACGTTCCACCACTAATAACATGACACGTGTCATGTTCAATCAATAATAGATTGACATAGGTCACTACGTGGCTTGACACGTGTCCACGTGTCATATATAGGTCAATGCTTTTGCGACATGTGGTCATGTGTTAGGTCACGTATGACGATACGTGGCTACGTGTTAGGCCAATGTTTTTACGACACGTGGTTAACTTTTAATTCACTTTTAGAGTTTTCGACTTTGACCACAGCGTTTCGGAAAATGGGTGGTCCGCCGCGAAGCGCGGGTAGGTCACCATCTTGTTTAAGATATAGCGAATACAAATCTACCCTACTTAATAAAGCACAATCCTCATTAGCATCATATGTCATGCTGCCACGTGGCCTCCTTCATTTTTGTGTTAGGATTGACACGTGGCCTCCTTCATTATCTTCTCTTTGCCCTAACCCCAAATTGAAAGCAGGTCTTTTCTGCTCTGCCCTCTTCATATGTTCCCCACCGATTCATCTAAGTTAGAATATGAAACATCGCAAAATGATTGCCATTCAAACCGTTGAAGCTTTTCCGTTCCCCAACTTAATTACAGTATCAATGGCTTCAACTGGGCATGCCAATCGTTGGAGGTTTAGTTCGCGCGCCATAAATCACCGTAGTAATCCGCTGTTCTTCTCCATTCTGGACTACATCGCTCCTTGGCCGCCCTCTTCAATCGGAATTGTGACGTTATTTATGTCCGCTTTTAACTCAGGTACACTCTCCTTTCTGTCCTAATTCTTATACGCCTGGGTTACAGATCAATTGCAATAATATTGAATCTATTTTCCATGGTGATATGTAAATATAGTGTGTATACTGTACATGTGAATATAATGTGTATATTGGATCTCGATTGCAGACTCACCCCAATTAAGTATTGAATCTATTTTTCATGTGTTGTTATGTTGATTATTCCAATTTGCACTGTCACATTAATATTTAGGTGTTAATAGGCTATTAACATAGCAAAAAAAAAAAAAACTAACAACCGATTCTAAGTCTTGATTTAAAATTTGATCCTTTAATAAGTTATGGAGGATTTTGATGTGACTTAATTCTCAGTTATTATTTTATACCTGTTGTTGGGACTTTATGCCTTAATATGCTTCTTTCTTTTCATCATGTTTGCATGATTAAAATAGGACACAGTTTAGTTTAAGAAAAATTACACATGTAATTAGCACTTGGTTAGTTGATTAAACTAAATGTGTAGTTTCTTATGTTTTGAAAATACATTCAAAATAGGACTAAAAGGAGATAAAGTTAGCCATACAAGTCAGGCATATGAACTGCTGCAATAAAATAGATGCCATGAAATGAGAAAAAGTGATGGTTTAAATGGTAAAATCATTTTTACTCAAGCTGTTGTATGAAAACCATTGTGTTATACTAATGGGTCAAAAATGTGATGGGTTGAAACTGTTATAATGGTTTGTGGGATGTTGTTATGGGTGAAAAGTGGGTTGCAGCAAGAGTGCAGGGACTGACTCATTATGGTCAAAACTATTGTAATGACATGTCGAACCAAAACTTATGGATGGTTTCTGTTTGGAAAAAAAATGATCTTGAGGTTATTTCTTATGCTTTTATACGCAGTAGTAGAAAAGGTCATGGATGAATATGAAATTTTTGTAATTGGTCATTTGGAATGGGGCCATTGGAAGTATTTTGAAGCTAAAGTACTTTTCCTTGCCACTTCTTATTGAAACTTACCCCCAAAAAATACAAGCAGCAACTTATCCATATCATCATTCTTTTTCCAGATCTACCCTACGTTTCAAATCTGTTTGGTGTTACTAGGCTTCTTATAAATGGAGATCTAGAGGAGATCAACCAGTTCCAAAATTTATATGGTAATTTCTTAGAATTTATTGCTGAATCCATGTGATAAAGAGTAATGTTAGACAAAAATGAATGTTAGTTCTTGTTTAAGCTGCAAATATGGTATTCTTTGTAATTGAATTAAAAAACATGACCCCCATACATTTGGATATTTGACCATGAATGCATTTTATTTCTCATCTCCTTTGAAGCAATAACAAATAATATCATGTTTTAGATATGCAAAAACATTGTTTGTGTGTTTCACATGTGGTATATGGGGTGTGTACAATTTTAGAACCAATGGTATAGTATTCTAAACACCCTACAGGCCTTCAACACACATACAAGGATCCAATATTACAATAACATCATCTGTATTAATTTTTTTATGCATGATGGTGTTAAACTCATGTACGGTTATTGTTTATATTTTGTATAAAACTTTTAGTAAAAATTAAGTAGCATAAAAGATATTCAGTTAACAATTCACTTTAATAGAACTCCAACAGCTACAAGATATTCAGTTAACAATTCACTTTAATAGAACTCCAACAGCTACAGTGTTTCAAAAGGGTTATACCATGAGCCTTGCATTCTCTTTAATAGAAATTAACCATAGAGAAAAATGGGATGTTATCTGCTGCTTTCTGATACGTGTTTAAGGCTACCACTTCTGCATAACCATGTCTAACATTCTTTACAATTAGATATCAAATGTCCTATTTTGATACAGTGGAATCGTAGAAAATAGTTACTAAACTGAATAGAATATGGTGGTTGTTTACCCTTTTACTGAAATGTACACTTTCAGGATGTTGCGCCCGTTGCACCTGGTAATGCAACGCCTGTGTCAGATGTTGAAGTAGCCATCGGCCTAACACCAACTGAAAAGGGCAAGGTACTTTCTACGTTTGTGTATTTTACTTCGTTCGTTCCCTCAGTGATGCATACTTCAATTGCAAGAATCACACTTTTGATGCTGTGAAATATTTCCAACCTCCACATTGACAACAATTTGGTGCAGGGCCTTTAAACCCAACCTTCTCTTTTTTGCTACAAGTTATTCCTTTTCTAAATGAAAAAAACCAAGTGTCATAACATAATTTGTTGCTAAATCTTTATACCATTTGAATGGCTACACATAAAAACTCTTAAGTGCTTAAAATGTGGGCAAGTTCCCACTACATTATGATTGTGTATATATGATTTCCTAAATGTGTAGCAACAAGTACGGTTATTAATAGGGTCGTTTGTTTGTTTTCTGAAACATGTTGTCCCTCTTTAAAAGGGGCCAATGTGGGAGTAACATCTGCTACGATCAAGGTTGCACGCCACACTTTGAAGTGTAACCTAAACAAAGCGTACGCAGCTAGCGACGTCCCGACCGCTCCAACAAACAACTAGATTTCAAGTTTAGTTAGAAAGCGGGGCAGCACCACCAAGGAAACTAAAGGCATGAAGAAAATATAAAACACTTCAGTTATATGTCACGCTCTCCAGAGTTACAAGCAAAGAAGGACTTAAACTTTTAATTCTTGACGAGCACGGTAATCTGACCACCAAAACATCGAATGTTGTATACAAAGAAGTTCTGACAAGTTTATGAAACATAAAAACTGATTCTCATCAACCTATATCGCCAACTACATTCTTACATAGAATTACTTTTACACCCCGTGTGACCCACGGGTTACAAACCTAGTAGTGAATAATTCCAAAACTGGCGAGTGTCAAATTGAAATCCTTTTTAATATTTGAATTTTAACATTTTTAATTATTTAAGCATCTTAATAAGTATTTTGTTAATAATTTATGTAATTTTTTAAAAAAAAATCTAAATATATAGTGGATCATAATTTTTTATTTCGAGCATTTTGACCTAAGTTTCATTATAAACAGACTTTTCTTTTTAGAAAATCAATTAAGTCTCGTAACCAATTTTTTATAACTTCTTAGAAAAATAATAAGAGTTACAGAATAATATAAACTAATTGGTTAAATTATTATAAAAAGACGAATTCAAGTAAACAGTCTTGTCTTTGGAGAGAAAATGTAAGGAATTATATGAAATTTTAAAGAATATGGTCAACGAAAGTCTACATCGGCCCTTCGCGGTCTTGACGGTCCTTGGCGTTCTTGACGGTTAGCAAAACTTTTTTGATTAAAAAAAACGTCAAAAATATTCTTGTATTTTAAAAGAAAAAATGAAACCCTAAATCCAACATCGTTTCATTTCCCAGCTCACCCCACTCGATTCTCTTTCTCGACATAAAAGAGAAAAAAAATTATCTGTCACTTGAACCACTCGGAGAAGGTTAAAGTAATATGGAGATTTAAATATGAAAATGTGTTTGTTTTTTAGATTATTAAACGTATTAGACTTTAGTATTGTAGTTTTTTACTTAAACGATTATTTAAGTACAATATTATGACTTTATTATGGTTATTTACTTATTAATTATACAAGGATATTGAAAATATTGGAAATATATAGTGTTTATATTTATTTTTATAATAACGTAGGGTCTCCGATTAATCCCCGACTAATCACCGATTAATCCGGCTAATCTCTTAACACCAGTCGATCGTCGAGCTACCATCGAGTGATTTTTGCAACCTTAATTTTAACAGATCTATACTATTTATCACAATCTATACTTTTTGTTAAGATTTTTATTTGTATATATATTTATCACAATCTTATGTGTTTTTTTATAATTTTTTTCTAATATTTAAAACTCGTAATACTCTTTATTTCTAATATTTGAAGACTCGTATTGAATTTTATTTAGAAACGAACTCTTTATATATTATACAATCACTTACACCTTTCCTCCAACTAGAAAACTTTATTTATTTGAACTTGTCCTCTTACTATATTTTTAACCAATCACTTTACATATTATTTTCAACTCTTGTTATTTTTTAAGAGTTATAGAAAGTTCGTTACGAGACTTAATTGCTTAAAAAACCAACTCAGATTTTAATAAAATTTAGGTTAAAATGTTTAGAAAAAAGATTTATAAAGTACTATGTATTTAGGTTTTTAAAAAAGGTTATCAAATATAAATTATTAAGTAAAAACATATTAAGCAGCTTAATTAATTTAAAAGTTTAAAAAAAAAACTAAAATATATAAAGTATTATACAACATTCGCCACTCGCTTTTCTAAAAGTCAAAGGCCATTTCAGATAATTAACAAGTCAAAGGCTCTTTTCTTAATTAATAAGAAGTCAATGGTCTTTTAGTAATTTTCCCAGTTAAATCCATGGTATGTTAGACATTTGAAATTACGTTCATGTACCGAATCTACAAAAGTCTGGTTATGGGTTTGTATGACACATCGATCCATGCATATATTTATTTAGTCTTCTACTATAAATAGTTTAAGCTAATAGGCTAGTGGAATGTATAAAATCAATAATGTTGGTATCAAGACAATCGATTGGAGGAAGGGCTACCCTCGTTTCTTCGGTTTTGGGTTCTCTTGGATCGTATTATTTTTCCATGTTTCCTATTCCGTCAGGGGTGATTAAAAGATTTGAATCAATTCGGTCTAGATTCTTCTGGGGCTTTGAAGATAACTCAAAAAAATCCCCTTGGGTTAAATGGGAGTTCACGATTGCAAGTAAAGATCAAGGGGGTATCGGAATTGGTAGCCTTTATGCAATGAACTTAGCTTTATTGTATAAATGGCGTTGGAGATTTGTATCTAACGGAAATGCTCTTTGGGTTCACCTTCTGAAAGCCATTCACGATCCTAACTTCGGGGATTGCTACAAAGGTAAAGCTTCTAGCGTTTGGCATCGCATTATAAAGTTGTGTGATAAGTGTCATAATCGAAATCTTATACCTTATAATGCGATCCATAGAAAAATCGAAATTGAAAATGAAACGTTTTTTTTGGAAAGACATTTGGATTGAGGATTGCCACTCAAAATTCGTTTTCCTCGTCTTTTTGCGTTAACTGATAACAAGGATGGGTTTATTAGCAATTATAGGGACGGGTCATCTTGGTCTTGGTTTTGGCGAAGAAGTATTAGAGGAGGGGCTGAAGAGGAACAATTTTTTAAACTTTCAGAGTTGGTTTCCAATGTCACGTTCTCGAGCGATGTTGACAAATGGTGTTGGTCTCTTGATGGTGAAGATGAATTTTCGGTAAAAGCGGTGAGAAAGCACATCGATCGGATCCATCTTCCTAATGGTGTGTTTGCTACTAGGTGGCTAAGGTACGTATTGAAAAAAGTCAATATTGCTATTTGGAGATTATTTTTGGATCGTTTACCCACTCGGTTTAACTCATCTAAAATTGGCATTGAGATCACGTCTATTTTCTGCCCCATTTGCAACAACAGTGTGGAAACTAGTAATCATGTGTTCGGTGATTGTGATCTATTTGCGAATATCTTGGCTCGAATTAAAGCGTGGCTTGGAGTGGATTGTCTCAACTCGGTCAATCCTGATGCTCTCTATAAAGGTATTGAAGATCAAAAGCTCTCCAAGATAAAGAGAGAGGTGGTTTTAACGGTTATCTACACTACGTGGTGGCTCGTTTGGAAGACAATAAATTCTTACATCTTTCGTCCGACCAATATCCGAAACACTAGTATATATATATATAGGGTAACGATCCTGCGAACACTATTTTTTTTTTGCGAAAACCTAAAAATCAACACTAAAACCTTCATAACTTTTACATACGTTAATATTTTTCTATGAAACTTGCACCAAAAATCTTAAAATTCTATTGTTTTTGATTCTGGAAAAGAAATTGATATTTCGAAGAAAAAAAAAATTAGTGCACATGTGTATTATTAGTGCACATGTGCACCATTTTCATTAGTACTATACAAATGAGAATTGTCATGCGAAAACATATTGTTTAGGTTAAAAACATTTAAAAAAACTAAAATATTCATAGAACTAATGATAATTCTACATATGCACTATAACTATTAGTTATAGTGCACATGTGTAGTATAAAATTTAAAAAAATTTAAAACGTTAAATATATTTTCAGAGTTAAAGATAACACAATTATAAGATTTATGGTGCAATTTATCTTTTAAAATATTAATGTATACGACACGTATAAAGTGGTTTATTATTATTGCACATGTGCACTAATAAAAAATCACGAAAAACTAACAAAATTATAACGTATTTGATGCGATTTTTCCAAAAAAACATTAACGCATACTACATGTATGAGTTTTATTATTAGTGCACATGTGCACTAATAAAAAAACGACGAGACGTTAAAGTTTTTTTTTTCCAGAATTAAATAACTCATAATTCTAAGGTTTTTGGTGCAATTTTTTTTTAAAAATATGATTGTATGAAAAAGTTATGAAGGTTTTAATATTAGTTTTTAGGTTTTCGCAAAAAATATGGTTTTTTACATGATCCTTACCATATATATATATATATATATAGGGAAAAGATAAATTGGAGCCCACCTTGAGTTGGAGAATCGTTGGAACCCGGTCAAAAACGCGGTAAAAAAAATGTTTTTTTTTTCTGAATTCTTTTATGGTGGTTCTTTATGTTATAAACTACCATTAAATGAAAAAAAATCAAAAAACCGCCTAGTAGATTTTCAGTTACGAAAAAAGTTACATCTGTAACTTTTATGCATATATTTGCAGTTACGCAAAAGTTACATGTGTAACCTAGACATTTTTGATATTTTTTTTAAAAAAAATCTAGTAGGCGGATTTTTGATTTTTTTTTCATTTAAGAGTAGTTTATAACATAAACTACCACCATAAAAAAATTAAGAGAAAAAAACATTTTTTTAACCGCGTTTTTGACCGGGTTCCAACGATTCTCCAACTCAAAGTGGGTTCCAAAATACCTTTGAGAAACAATTTGATTTTAGAACTAAAAAGAACTAATTTGAGTCACAAGTTTATTTACATGTATCCCCCCTCCCATGAATTGTAGTGGTCCCCCGTGAAATTTTGTGGTTGAGATTTAGTTCTCAAAAGTTCTCAAAATAAAAAGTTCTCATTTGAACCTAACCCTATATATATATATATATATACTAGTGGGGTACCCGCGCGTTGCGGCGGGCGAACGTTTATAACGTGTTATTTGTCTTATGTTCGTGCGTTCGGCGGCAACAAAAATTTACAATGCGATACTCGTTTCTGTTAACACAATGTGATGCGGCGACAATTTTTTATGCGGTATATTTTCAATTTTATTTCTAATATATTTTGAAACTTGTGTTGAAAACAGGTGATAAAAGAACAACCAATTAAATGTACCTTAAAAAGCTTACTATTCATATTATGAGACACATATGGAGTTGAATTCACAAAAATATATATATATAAATCTGAGTTTAACTACGGAGTTTGACCTAAAAAGTCAAAGTTATAAATAGCCTTTGCTAGTATCTATCTTACTAATCCATCTTTTTGCTACAGAAGAGCTTTCATCAAATGCTCATATTCTAGAATTTGTTGTTTGTTACTATTTACTGCATATGTAGCACCAATAATCATCTCTCCCATGCCATCTCGGTGTAATTCTTAGGATTGAACTTACATTTTTAACTATAAAACTTCAAATTGTATAATAATTAATAATAACCCGCATAAGATATGCAAACAAATGGTATAAGATTTGTAAAAGGCCAAATATTCACATTCCTTCTTGAATCAATCAATAACATTTTTTATAATTAGTTTAACATACAATGTTCTAAAAGTTTGAGCTGATGCGTTGATGTATAAAACTATCAGCATCTTGTAAAACTAATGTGGCGTTCAGCCCGTTGATGCGCATCTGCTAAACATATGGATCACCAAACGAATTAAAGCCACAAAAAAAAAAACAAAGGCTATCACATGTATATAAAACGAAAGAACAAATAAAGATATAAGAAATTAGCTAGTTATTGCAAGCTTCACCCTTCTCTTTCCCAGCAGCAAGTTATTTGCAGCCTTTTTCCATTCAGGGGCAATCATCTATAATAATGACACAAGAAATTAGCTAGTTATTGCAAAAATTATATCTTGAATGCTAGTAAAACTATAGAGCACAATTGGGGCAAAAAAGGCCAATGCATAGCAGCCATAACAGCACAACTGGGGCAAAAAGAAAACCAATTTTGTTTGCCATAATGTTGTAGTTCAAATAAGCAGACTAACATGAGGCATTTAATAGGGATCACAACACCTCTAAACAAATAAAATATTCATTTAAACACAATTATAATGTAGCAAGTTTGAGCATCAAACGTAAGCTGGTATACCTTTGTTTCTTTATTGCTTGCTTCCTCCATTCTGCACGATTGCATACTTTGACTTTAAAGTCAAACAAGCTAAGTTTTAAGTTCACAACTGAATGTAAAAAACTCATCAATTTTGAGTTTGTAAAGTTGGGATACGCTTTTAGTCAATTAAATGGGTTGATTTTCAACTACGATATTAAAGGTAGCAGAAACCATCAGATTTGGGTTCAAAAATGAAATAAGTTTGATAGCAATAGTCAAACTTTGCCTCATTTCCAAAAAAAATAAGATTTCCGAACACTCAAAATGAAATTAACATATCTGTGATTTATATACATGGTAAAAGTTTTGATTTTGGTGAGAATGACTGGATTTTGATTCAAATTCTGTGACAATTAATAGCGAAATTAATTTATAGGGCATAAATAACACTAACCTGAACTCGTGGATTATGAAAGTCAACCATGGCAGTTGCAAGAGTTGGAAAAACATGGAAAAAGAGTCTTTGACGTCTTCTTCGAGTTTCTCCATTGCTTCATTAACGGTTTGATTAAGCTTTTGGTACCTGGGGTCCAGATAAGAACCTTTGACTTATAGAAACACGATAACATAAGATGTCAACCCGCCTATTGCCCTTTGCTATTGTCATTTGTATTCTCCAACATCTGCATATGCTTAGTGTTTTAAATCCATGGCAAAAACACTTTTGGAGTAACAAAAATTGCCAGAACCATGAAAAAATATAGAGGCTGCATGCAAAAGTTACATTTTTTCATCACCCTCAAGGATAGTTCAAAAATATTTGATCAAATTCATTATAGAACCTACCATATTCGGTCCTAATACAACCTTAGTGCATTCAACCATAAAAAGCCAAACATAAACCATTTCTTTTTTAAACTAATATTTTTTTATGCATATGACCCATTAGAGATAAAAGCCTACCCCGAAAATGAAAAAGACAATACTATCACACAAAATATAATATCTGAGGCTGGATATATCCATCCTTAGGTCTGATACATGCAGCATAGATACAATCATATATTCAATACATATATAAATACATTTGTTCAAATACTATTATTTTTAAGGTTTTTTCTTAACGGGTCAAACTCTCTAGTGAGGCAACATACTATAGGTGTACATGTAGTATAAATAAAGAAATTAATGACTCAGAACCTGAGTACACAACTTAAATAATACAATTAATCACTCAAAAATCTTTCTAGCAAATGAAGGAAAATGTTTGTATGTGATTAAAAATGTTTAAAAAATTATAACAGTTTCATACCATAACCTGTTTCTGATTAAAAAAATTTAGAATTCATCAGTGAACATCAATAACATAAGCTGCTGTTGAGGAGAGATGTCCTAAATGAACCAAATACTTCATAACACAGTATCATTCTAACAAAATTTGTTTCAAAAATAAGAAACGATCAGAAAGGAGATTTACATATCATAAAACTTTTAACGACTCAACCCCCATTCGGAACAGTAGGAGTATACGAAGCATCAGATGTGATAAATAATGCCTCATCTTATGACCAACAACATCTGATCTACGATGGTGCCAAATAGGTTGAGCTCAAAGATATAACATAAAATGATACATTTCAAATACATTGACAACTATCGACATCTACCAAATTGCATAAGCCTAAAAATCACTTCATTAGAAAAAGTTAGATTATAACAATAATATAGGTCTTTGTAACCATACAAAGAAACAATCGCATATAAGACTAAAATCACTTAGATTGGGGATGCCTTAGGTCGGTAATGACAAACAATTAAAAGCCACCGCCACTTCAACGTTTAAAAATATTTAGTTATAATGCTATATTAATATTATATAGTTTTGCATAATATTTATAATGCACATCATTTATAAAATTCAAAAGATGGACAAAGGGTGTTGGCCGGGACAGTGCAACCCAGCCAGAGAAGGCACCTGTTTATAACCCAAACCATTTGACCCGTTAGTCCCCCAACCTACCTTCTGAAGACACTTAACACTACCCCTCATACCTGTGACATACCCCTCGGGCCCTCGGACCCACCTGGAGTGCTGGTTTGGCCATATCAAATGTATATACGCCTGCAATAAGAATCTAACAGACTTGTAAGAAAATTGAAGTTAGGGGGTGATTTTAACCCAATTATGACAATCTTTATGAAAAAACCTAAGGACCCTTTTGTTAAAAAGAAACATATACATCAGGGCAATAAACCAAATTTACTCATAAACAAATTAGAAATCAATAATCAACCAAGGTTAAAATAAATATCAATCACCCAACAAATTAAAGTAGGAAAGCATACATGTATCCTAACACGGCTCTACTGGTGAGCCAAGTAAAGAACCTTGAAAAGGCATGCTATGAAGTTGCACCGACCCTGAAAAATACAAAATTATAAAACAATAAACAAGGATTTCATTGCATGCTCAACTTTATCAAATGATGCTCTTATGACTCACGTTTGATAGGAAAAAGAAAGATGAGATTACGAATAATACAAAGGAGGTTCTCATCTACAAATTTAACCCATTTGTCTCGTTTAATAAAACTTATCAATTGTCTATAATAACAAAAAGAAATCAATGGTAAAAACATGAAATGTTTCAAAGTCAAAAAGCAGTTAGGCTACAATGGTTCTCTTTAAAGATATATGGTTGTTACCTGACATCCTCGATTTGTAGCCGTGTTAGTTTCCCGCTTTCCTGTGAATCAACGTGCTCTATACCTTATACAATTCCAATGAAGACTAATAGTTTTTAAACTCATATATTAGGACAAAAAATATACAGTTTTACAAAACAATATGCATGTCAAAATATGGAATTCATATGGCAAGATTTAGATTATTGGAAAAATAAAGTTCAATTTAAGTTTTTAGCATAATTAATACACTGGTTATTTGACCCAGCAATTTTCAGGCAGAGTTCAGAGCTGTTTTTGTGTTTTTATTATAAAAGAATAACCTCTTTGCAATGAAAAGTCAAGCCCGGTAGCTAGAAAAGCCAACCATTAAAAAACTACACTGAATAGCTATTTCAACATTTTTACTTAGGTGTCAAATTGGGTTGTTTTTTCTCAAGCTAATCAAAGCATAAAAAAGCATATCAAACAGTCACAAAAAGTTCATTTTAGAGCCTGCAACCCTCTAAATTGTTTTAGTAAAATAATCAGATCACTACTGTAGTAGCATAGCTGGTACTAAATAATCAAATTATTACATGTTTTGACAGATTACCAAACTCGCTTGCCCCAACCATCCTAAAGGAGATAGATACCATACTTGGTTTCCTAATGGATTCCACTTTGGTGCTATTAACCGGGGTTAAAACTGTCTGAAAATGTAGTAGCCTGAAAATAAGCTTGAATTAAGAAAGAACCCCTTTCTCTAGACCAATAATGTTACTTCTTCGATCGTCCATGATCAATCTTGAAACCCATCCTAAGACAAAGAATTCTACAAAAAATATAAGTAAACAGTCATAGTAAATAACCCTATTCTGCACCTGTTGATAATTGAGCAGCCATCAGTTCGTCACACGCCTCTTCCAACTGCAAAGAAACCCAGGAATTCTCAATGATGAAAACGTAAGTTCTAACAAAAGACATGGAACTTTGTTGATGACCAAGAAATCCAAATAAGCACTATAACCAGAAAGCAAAGAATAAAAGCTCAACCAACTGATTTAAAACCCGATAATCCCAAATAGGATCTGAACCAAAGAACATCTAAAAAATACATGTTAGCTAATAGGAAGTTGTAAACTTCACACCTGAAGTAAATTAATACCTGATTCTTCAAATATATGTTTGCTAACACATGTTTCAAACTTGTATTTATGAATTAGTTGTTGTAATTTAGGAAGACACTTGCATCAAACTTCATACCTTTTTTATTGCAAAAGATGGACTCAGTTGCTGTAATTAAAGGGACCTACTTACATTGAAACATCACCATCATCTTCCAAGGAAACCAACCAAAAGAGCATTTCTGAACTTTCCATCCACCCGATGCCAAAACTGTTGCATATCATCACCATCTTAAACCTTAGCAAGAACAAAATTGTAAAGAAAGCACCCGGCCGAAACTGTTGCATATCATCCACCTGATGCCAATACCCGTGAAGTGTTAATATTAAATCCATGGCAGTTACGTGAAAGCTCTTTAATGTGAGTTATAGCTTATAAACATCAAATTTCTTGTAAACTACGATGTTAATAATAACTATGAACTATAAGGATCAAAATATTCAACGTTGTACCTGGTCAAGGGCAGAAGCCAAAAGATCAAATCCATTTGCTTTGCAAGTTCCTAATAAAATTGAAACCCCTCCTAAAATATGGTGCTGCATCCTTGTCCAGATCCTTATGTGAATTGACCGGGTCTGATAGATCTTTGGATATAATCGTACAGAGAACCAAAAAAAAGAAAAAAGAAGAAATCTGCAAATCAAAGAAAATAGGAGCCAGACGTGAATTAAAAACCCAATAAATCTAAAGAGTAAAAGAGATTGAACACATACCATCTAATTTTCATCGATCTTTGTCTCTAATCCGGTGCTTTCTTCTTCACTTTGAACCCTAATCTTGAACCTGCAAAATCGATGGTGAAGAATACAGAAAGTGAGAGTGTTTGAATTTCAGATTTCGTTGAGAGAGAGAAGACGATAAAGGGTGATGATTATAGTATGCGTGAGATGCCCTAATGTGGCTGAGTTTGGCCAACCGAGGGGAGAGAGATGCTGGAGTGTGGCTGTGATGTAGCTACCGAGAGAGAACGTGGGCTGTAACAGGTGGAGGTGGGCGGCGCCCTGATCTGGTTGTTGGATGGAGGCGTCAGGCGTGCAAGAAAGGAGTAAATGCAGATCTTCGCCATCGAGGAGTGGTTGACGGGCCAAAAGTAAAGAGGTTTTTTTACCTTTTTAACCCTGAGGCTTTTACATGTGTAATTAACGACCAATCTTTTGTAATTACTTTTTATGCTTTAGAGGCTTGTACATTTTGCATAATTTATTGTACGCGTCTTAAGGATTAAGCATTTTTCATGACAAAAATGCCCTTTAGAGCAATATGTATTATATATAGTAATAGATATATATATATATATATATATACACCTAATACACCTAATAGCCATTTTAGAGTTTTGAGAAAACTTGAACACCGCCACCGTCCGACAGGCGTCTCTTCGTCGCTGCCGTCGTCCGATCGCCACCTCGCCACCGCTACTTTGTCAGAGCTCATGCCGGCCACCGGTTCCAAAATTAGTTTCGGGGTTCTTGTTTTGGGTTTTGTTTTTTCGGTTCAAGAGTTGACGTGTGTTCGAGATTACTAGCGGATCAGTTTGTCGAATCCATGTTGGTCCAGAAACAGCAATCGCTCACGATATCTAACTAATCTAAACGTGCGAAATCCGGTTAGATTAGTGATTCAAGAAAGAGAAGAGAAGAAATCGAAGAAAACGATGATTAAAACATGAAAACCTAATCTTTGCACACAAGATGAACTTGTCGGGTACAAATAAGAAATCGTAAACTGATCTCTCTCTCTAGTTTACGATTACGATCGTAAACTCCCTTGCTCTCTCTCTAAAATCGTAATCTCCAAGGGTTTACAAATGAGGAGGTCTAGTGGGGTATATATAGTCCCCCATTGGGTTTACTATTGGGCCCCTTGTGGATCATAAACCCAATAGTAAACCCAATCCCAACCATAAACTAGCCTAAATACAATAACCAAACTAGCCTATGATTCTAAAGAAACATTCTAAGCCCAGCCCAACTTATTTAATATTGCAAGCCTTATAATATAGCCCCAACACATTTCTTCCCCTTTCTATAGTTGTTATATACGTATGATTTTTTTTTTTATTATTGTGACTGTGACTAATGCATGTTACAAGCGGATAATGTATATAACAATAAAATGTTATGCATTAAGGGTGTGTTCGGGGTGTTTCGGAGTGTTAGGAAATAAAATAGAAACAAATAATATGACAATTATGTGAAAGAGATAAACTCTAGAAATACATCAAGTGGAAGCATTTTTATAGTTTGACTTTAGTTTCCGAATGTATAGAGATAAAGTGACTAGAAGTCTAGAACTATTTTTTTAAAAGTAAATTTTTATTTTTTATTAATATTTGTCATTGTCAAGATTTAAGTCTTAATCTTCACTAAATCTTCACTAAAGAGACTTTAGGGCATGTGGTATACCCATGTGGTGTGGTGGTGGTGTGGTCGCCACGTAGGCGCTGACTGGACCACATGACACCACCACATACATGGTGATATACCCATGTGGTGTGGTCCTATCTTTTTAATATTTTCTTTTTCTTTTTATTTTTGTTTTTTTAATGATTTGAATTAACAAATAAATAAAACCAACAAATAAATAAAACTAACAAATAAATAAACAAAACTACAAATAAATAAATAAAACTAACAAAGTAACTGAGAAACATAACAAAAAATAAAGTACATAATAGACGAGAAGAATAATAAATAAATTAACAAATCAAATAAAACAAAACGTTTTAGTTAGATGTTGGGCTCTTGTTTAAACTTTAAAGGGCCCAATTCACCACATCATAATTACTAGGTTATCTTTTTCAATCCCCCTTTTTACTTCAGCAGAGCCGGCCGCTACTTTCATCTGAGCTGCAACTGGTTAAAATATTTGTTTCATTTTCTCTTGTTTTTCTTATCTACTCTTTCACCGATAAAGGAGGGTCAAGTAAAAAAAATGACAAAGTTATGTACTTATATCATAGAGACCTGGCTGCCCGGAGGGTACACCTTGACTCGCCGGAGGGTCGAAGAACCCTCCTGACCCCCCTCTGGTATGCAACGGTCAAAAAAAGCTACAACGGTCGAAAAATTGGGCGTGGTATATACCACGCATACAAACCGCGCCTGGCTATAACGCGTGGAGGGGATGGTGAGTGCGCCGGATGGCGCCGCCATTTGCTCAACAACGCCGACCATACCGCATTGTCTTATACTTTACTGCTATGTTAAAATCTAAATAACAATTAAAACTAACTGATATTAAGCCATTGTGGGTCAACAACTAAGTTTAAAATGGAAAAAGGAGGGATAAATAAAACATGATCCTAACTTATATGCAAAACACATTGAAGTCTTAAATTCATTAGAAAATGAAATCTTATAAAAAAAAACTTCGGTCGTTTCCTGATTATATAAAAAATAAATAAATCATTTGATTTATTCTTTTATCTTTATAATTATAAGTAAATAAAACAAGTTTGAATGATAGTTTATTATTTTCAAGTACCTATACTTTTTCGGGTACTTTTTTAATTTTTACTTGTCCCAATCCCCCTTTCAAAACTAGCCAAAATCATATATAAATACCGGTACCGTTTATATTTCGTCGATACTCACTTAGTACAGTACATGTATCTGTTGGTACCTGGTATCTCTTTAGTGTTAGGAAAGAAAGTAGAAACAAATAATATGACAATTATGTGAAAGAGACAAAGTCTAGAAATAAATAAAGTGAAGCATTTTATTGCCTTTAGTTTCCAAATTTATAGAGATAAACTGACAAAAAACTATTTTTTAATAGTAAATTTTTATTTTTTATTAAAATTTATCATTGGTTTAGACCTTGATCTTCATTAAAAAGGCTTTATCCTTTACTACTATTTTATAACCTAATTGACAGTTAAAACTAATTGATATTAAACTACTATGAATCAACAACTAAGTATAAAATGGAAAAAAGAGAAATAAATAAAACATGATCTTAGCTTAAGTTTCCAACAATATGAATTCTTTCACATAAAGAAAAGCAAAACACATTGAAGCCATTAGCCATTATATTTTGATCTAATAAAAAAGAAATGAGAGAAACTGGTTTTAGTCATCTTTTATACAATATGACACAATGATCTGAACATTTTGATACAATCGAAAAAGTATTTTTTTTTAATTTTATATATAACAACACTATACATGTTTTAAAGATAAAAATCACTCGTTTTTTATGGTGTATTTAAAAAAAAATAAGTCGTATCTAAGAGTTATGAATGTTTAAAAAATAAAGGGAACTTGATAAAAAGTAAACAATGTCCTTTCATCTTTTGTTTTTTCTCACTAATTCTACACAGAAAAACTTTGGGCCATAGATCTCCATTTAGTTGAAGATCTAATGGTTATGATTCCTTCTTATCCTTGTTACCAAAACCAAACTTCTCACAATAACCCATATCTAGAAACTGAAATCTTATAAAAAAAATACTTCTGTTCATTTCATAATTATATAATAAACTAGCCAACGACCCGGGTAAATACCCATGTTTGTAATTTTAAAAACATAAAATGAAATATAACATAAAACTAAATTCAAAATAAAAATTGAAAGGAATAATACATGAAACTTAAAAGGAAATAATTATTAAATAAAAGTAAATTTACAAATTTAAAAAAAAAGACTTAAAGACAATTTTTTTGTTACATTTGTTTGTCGATTATTTTCATCTAAAATTAATTTCGCCAACCTTATAACTCACAATCAAGCAAAACAAAACATAAAATTTGTTTAATAGGATGATAAAGCATGTGTTTTCATTCTTGAATAGAAGTTGCTTTTGTTGCTCAAAAACTACACAAAACCTTAGGAGCCTTGAGACATGACTTGCAGCGCCCTTGGTTCTCGATTATTACCTAACATTTTTAAAAAAAAAAGATAAAACTTGGAAGTTCAAGACCATACATGTTTAGGGTCCTGCATTTTAAAATTTTAAAAACATTAAAAAATTATAATCAATCTATCAGCATAGATGCAAATTTTTATGACACAAAAGAAGAAACATGCAGATGTCAAGTGTATGAGTCAACTAATCTAGTAAATTAATAACTAATCAAATGAACTAACTATAAAGATATAAAATAAGGAATAAGATTGTGAACGCCAATTAACTGATTGTTAGAAATCATTTGTTGATAAGTAGTGTAACTTCTTCATTCTAAAACTAGGTTAGTAACCCGTAACTATACGGGTTGACTTTTGGTTCATAAAATGAGATAAATTAAAGAAAAGAATTATGAGAGATTTAAAATTTAAGTTTAGAAATTTTAAAATATTTGAAGTTTTATTACATTAATTAGAAACTTAAATTTTATTAAATGAAAGATTTAATTTTATATTTGGAAAGTTGAAATAATATATTGAATTAATTTTTAAAATTTATATATTGATTTAATCTAGTGTTGACATGTGGACATGATGATGTGGAGGCTCTAGAAAAGAGCCATGTGGCAACCATTTTATTGCTTTATTAGGATTAAAGATAAAGATTCCTCATATAAGAAGCCCCATCTATGCTAACATTCCTCATATAAGAAGCCCCATCTAAGCAAAGAAAAAAACATTCCTCTTCAAAGTTGATTTTGAAAAGGCTTTTGACACCCTTAATTGGAACTTTTTAGACTCTGTCCTCTTACAGAAGAATTTCCCAGCAAAGTGGCGATCATGGGTCCGTAACTGCCTCGCCACAGGTCGCTCTTCTATCTTGGTTAACGGATCGCCAACCCCGGAGTTCCAAATCGAGAGGGGAGTCAGGCAAGGAGACCCTTTATCCCCGCTACTCTTTATCCTTGGGAGGGAAGCTATTCATGTGGCAACTCAGACAACAATTCGTGCCGGATTATTCACACCCATTCAACTGCCTAGAAACGGGCCAAACTTGTCGCATCTTACTGTACGCAGATGACGTCATTTTTATCGGAGAGGCATCAACGGAGAACGCCCAATACCTGGCTCGCTTCCTCGGGTGCTTTTTTCTCTCCTCAGGGCTTAGAATCAATTATGATAAAAGCAGAATCTTTGGAATTGGGGTTGACCCGGGGACGATCTCATCACTAGCCGACACCTTTAGTTGCAAGATAGACAAACTCCCTTTTACCTACCTTGGTGCCCCAATTGGTGCAAATATGAAATTGAAAAGACACTGAAAGCCTGTCATCAAGAAACTCACAGCCAGATTGAACAATTGGAAATCACATGTTTTGTCCCAAGGTGGTAAAGCAATCCTTCTTAAATCTGTTCTTGGTAGCATCCCGATGTATTATCTATCACTATTCCGAGCCCCGAGCTGCTTCCTTAAAGAGATGGAATCAATCAGAAGAGATTCTTTTGGGATGGCTCACAAGAGTATCGAAAAATATCGTGGATTGCTTGGGTTCGTGTCTTAGCCCCTAAAGAGAATGGGGGGCTCGGTGTTGGCAGCTTCAATGCCGCTAATCTCGCCCTACTTTCCAAATGGGGTTGGAAATTCAAGATAAATCAAGAGGCTTTATGGCACAAAGTCATCGGTGCCATACACTCATCTCCATGTATTCACGACCCTTTACCCGTCAAGAGATCCGTTCCTGGATACTGGAAGCATATTGCAAAGACCATTAATGATCTAAACAAAGATAACATCAACTTTTGGGCAAAAGTTAAAGCTAAGGTTGGAGATGGTTTAAGGGTCAGCTTCTGGCATGATATGTGGCTCGACAATAGCCGCCTAAAGGACGGATACCCAACCCGTTATAATCTTGACCACTCTAAATCCTACAATGTTGCAAATAGAATATCTATTTCGACCAACGGTCTCAGTTTCAGTTGGGATTGGGGCACAAACTCGATCCAAAGTTCAGATAGAATCCTTTTAGATCAGCTATGTGGCAAAATAAGTGCCTCAAACCTCTCAACAGGCCCCGACAAGTGGAAGTGGCTCCTCAACCCAGAGTTCTCTTTCTCCACAGCCAGCATCAGGAGGCGAGTTGACTGCAATCTGGGAGAATTCAAGTACAAGCACTACTGGAAATGTTGGGCACCGTATAAAGTCAAAATATTCACATGACGAGCGGCCATTGATCGCATCCCGGTTAAATCGGAACTGAAAAAAGGGGAATCCCTGCCCCTATTCCCTGCTCAAGATGTGATATCAGTGATGAAAACGTATCCCACGCTCTACTGCTATGCTCCTTTGCCACCAACATTTGGAATAAGGTTAGCAACTAGTGTAATTTCCATTTCAATTCACACTCATCTTTGGAGCAACTATTCTTGCAGCTCATAGAACTCAACGTCTCCTGCTGCCACAAAAATTCTCTACTCACAATTGCCATGGCTACCTGTTGGACGATTTGGAAATCAAGAAACAAAAAGGAATTCGAAGATCGAAATATCCCTGCTGATTTGCTTTTGAACGAGATCAAAACGGACACCTTTATGTGGTTTCGTGGTCGAGGGAACATTCCGGACCTGAATTGGGACCTCTTCTGTTCAAACGCTATGTACTTTTGTTAAGTTTCTTTTGCGTTGTTTCGCTACTATTTTTTGTTTTTGCTAGTTGCTGGCTAGCTTGTTTTTAATAAAGTTGTTCAAAAAAAAATCATTAGAACCAAGTTTGTCATCCACCTCATTATTGCCCTTTGTTTTCTATTATTTTAATCATATTATAGATTTGATAATCCAAGAAAGTATTTACCAAATGCAATTCAACATATTAGAGCCTCTATGCTAATCTTAAACAAAAATAATGACAAACAATTATGATAGTCAAATTTATTAACCAAGTAAGAATCTTTATCTTTAATCCTAATAAAGCAATAAAAATTGTTGCCACATGGTCTTTTTCTAAGGCCTCTACATCATCATGTCAACACTAGATTAAATCAATATATAAATTTTAAAATAAATTCAATAAATTATTTCAACTTTCCAAATATAAAATTGAACCTTACATTTAATGAAATTTAAATTTCTAATTAATGTAATTAAATTTGAAATCTTTTAAAATTTCTAAACTTAAATTTTGAAATCTTTCATCAGTTTTTTTTCTTTCCATTTATCTCATTTTATGAACCAAAATTCAACCCGTATATTTTACGGGTTACTAACCTAGTATCTAATAAAGCACTAACTCGGATGCCATATGGCTTCTTTCTAGGGTGTCCACCTAAGATTTTTCCACTTCGCATCACAACAATCAACCTCAATACCTACCTTAAATATTGAATATAATCATGTTAAACTACCAAATTTAATGAACAAAATTTCCAAATTAGTTTTTTTTTTCGAAGTTAATGAAAATTCAATCATGTCAGACTTTACAAAAATGATAAAGAATTATGTCATTCATAATTTTTAATTCTCTTATTAAATTTTTTTGTAGTTATCTCATATTATGAATCTTTATTAACCCGTATAGTACACGGGTTACTAACCTAGTAATATATATGACAATGAACTAAACAACAAGTTGGTAAATATTTTGGAGAAACCGACTAAATTAGAAATTTTTATAAACCAAGACATAACTATAAATAAAGAAGGGATGGGAAAGCCACCTAGTCACCTGAAAGGATTAGTGTATGCTTTTAGTCTATTTTTGTATCATCATAATAAAAATGTCCTTAAATGAACATAATTAAGATGTACAGCGAACTGCAACCGAATAAAAAAGAATAAACAACAATTTTCAACTATATCATTATCTATCATGATAAAACAAAGAAAAAGAAATATAGATAAGATCATAAGAACATCAAACACAAATATGTTAAATTTGTATCACTTATGTAATTTTCTCATACACTACATGAGTATGCCTGAATCGAATGCAGCAGTATATTCAATTTCTAACCAAATAAGAAACCATTAACAGAAAGCATGTTCAAATTCTCAAATCATTAAATGAACCCCCTTTTTTCTGGATCGCATGTCTCCAAATATGAATATGAACATATGAATATCCTGTCAGGTGATCCAACCAACCCGCACCCACAATACAAACAATCACAAATACTAAATAAACGCAAAATCAAATAGGAGGATTACCCCGGATAGATACCCATAATTTCTAATATAAAAAAAAATACAATAAGAACAATATATATACAAAAAAAGATAATAAATAACAACTTTTATAGATTAGAATTTTATAGATTAAAAGATACTCAAAAACATAAAAAAGTGCAAGAGCATAACCTATTGGAGGAAATTTAAGTATACATATAAGTTATTATATTGAGAAATGAAAGTATGAAACACGCTTAAAGGCATAGTAAAAGCAAAATTAAAACACAATGAATCACACTACAATGTGTTACGACCTACAAATATAGTAATTTTTTTTAATTCTATTATAACAACTACTTATAAATTATTTGAAGATAACATGTAATTTTTTGTCGAAATGGAGGTTTGATAGATGTGAAGGACTATGGTTTGCAAATTGCAAATAACGTTTTTTAAATCATAGGCTTTGAAGAATAGTTAATATTCTAATATGAGAAATGTAGTACAGAGAATGTCAGGTCCCCTCTATGGAAATGTACTCTCTCTATTTATACTATAGTGATGCTAACAACCCTAACGGCCTGTGGGGCCCAGATGAATTCTTCCACCTGGGCTCTGACTCCGAGGCCCCTTTTCTCTTAGGACTCGTGCCCTTCTCCTCGTCTATGCCGATCTTTAGGTGAAATGGCCCTATCAAGCTATTGGGCCGGCCCATTGGTCCCTTGCCGTATCTGGGGCCCGTTAGGTTGGGCCTCATCGAGTTACGGCCCAAGGTCTGGGATATATGGGCCTCTTCATGTCCCCCAAGTCCTTTTTACACGCGCCTTGCGGGAAGTGTGAGGTGGACTTAGCATTTTCTAGGTATAGCTGACGTGGCTGGCCGATTAGCCGCACGTTTTGCGGATGGGATGTTTACGCTGATCGAGGCTGACGCTTGCTTTTCCCTAGCCGTCTTCCTGTCGCTTTGTCGCTTGGGTTTCCCTAGTTACCTTATAAATAGATTCAGGCTTTTCCTCCCTTTATGCACACATCTCTTATTAACCTTTCAACCCTTCATCCTTTTACCCTTCCTACCATGTCTACATCTTCCGATGACGGCGACTAGAATAGGATTGCTTGCACCCTGTCTGTCAATGCTTATGCGAACCTGGTTGCTGAGCAAAAACTCGTACAGTGGGGACCAATTCACCCTTCTGCAGGTCAGACGGCCGCCAACCCTCCAACGGGAATGATAACTCTTTATGCAGAGTGGTTTACCCATTGCAACTTCCGGGTTCCTATTACCATGTTCCTGGTCAAAGTCCTGAGGATTTATGGGATACATTTATCGCAAGTTCATGCCAATGAGATGCAAAGGGTTATCTTCTTCGAGTTCTGCAGCCGCGCTTTAGGCCTGGAACCCTCTGTTAGTATGTTTAATACCCTATTCCGCGCGGTGATCCAAGACTCGTGGTATTCTTTTAATCAACGGCGGGGTGCGGGGGTCCATGCGCTTGACCCTTCAAGGAGCATGCGCGGCTGGAAAGGTCGCTTCTTCTACATTTCCGCTCGGATTATTCCGAGTGACTTGGTGATGAGGTCTGTGAAGAAACCCTTGGTCGATGCACCCCCTGCGGTTTTGCCTCCGGTTGATGACCCTAATTACAACCTCTTGATCCGACGGCCTGTTCCGTACAAAGTTCTTGATGAGCATGCTTTGCTAAGTGTTGGGATGAGCCGCCGATGGGATGACCCCCAACGGGTCCCGGTTTACGTGCGGGACGGGCAGAGTAAATCTTTTCCTTCTTCGTGTAACATTTTTGTATTCGGCCTTCCGCTATTTATTGATTGTTTTTTCCTTGTACTTTGCAGGGGTAAGTCCATACAACGCGGTGCGGACTCCGGTGCCTGACAACCTCCGGGCAGTTTGCATGGTTATTCCCCCTTCCAATCCAAGTTATCATCTCCGGTTTCAGAAGAATTTCTATCTGCCTTCTCCTCCGACCGGAGATTCTACTAGCGCTCCATCAGCCAGTTCAATGCCGCTTGGTGGTACGGCACCTTCCTCTATGCCTCTTTTGAATATTGAAACTTCAATTATACTGAGTGATTCCGACTCAGGAGGAGCAACAGACTTACTTCACCGACGTCGTTCTGCGCCTAGTGCTCCCGCTACTTCGATACCAGTTACTACGTCAGATGCCGCGGCTTTGACTGGTTTCACGACTGCAGCGTCTTCGGGTTCTACGGTCTCCCACGCAGTTGGCCCTTTGGGAATCATTCCCCCTCCCCTTTTTTCTGCAGCAGGTCAAGATCGGGAGATGACGACTTCCACTCCTCCTACCCCGCCTGATCTCGGGGGGGGGGGGGTAACAAAGAAGGCGGTTCCCGTCCGGAGGGATCGAAAATAGCTTATCCGCGTGGAGGAAAAAGAAAGAGTGGATCCGAGCGGTACGAAATCGTTAAGAGACGGATCGTTGCTGGGGGTTCGGGAGGGCGTATTTCTCGTAAGTGCCTCTCTTCTTGTATGTTCTTTTCCTCCTTTTTATCATTGTTCTTTTGTAACTTTTCTTTGATGATTATGCAGTTCCAGTATTTGGAGGCCGAGGGCGGGGTCGCGCTGACCTTGGAGGTCCTTCTGCTAGGAATACTGATGACCTGGCTTCTACTCCTGATTCACAATTGGTACGTCCCGAGGATCAGGTCATTCCGGACCCACAGTTGGTGCAGTCTGAGGACCATACTGCAACCTTTCCGCTTCATACATCTCCGGTGCATGCCTCCTCCCCTCCTCATGTGTCAGAGGAGCACAAAGAGGATGAAGGAGACAACTTGAAGGTCCCTTCCTCACCTCCGGCTAACCAGAGCAAAACAGAGGGGAAGAGAATTGCCGAGGATGCGATGTCTACTGTCAAGACCAACGTTCGCCCCTCGTCCGTGGCTTGCGGGTCTGTTAGTCAATCTAAACGATTTATCCCGGAGTGGACCCTGACCCGGGAGTCTAAGCTTCGTGATCCAAGTGTTTGCCGCAACTTTTTGGCTAACTGCCTCCCCCCAGCTGAAAAGGAAGATCGAATGCGTTCTGACAGGGCGGCCCTTAGTGATGAAATGGCTGTGTACCTGGCAGGGTTGGTCAGCGTATCCGTGGAAGTGGCCCGGCAGTGGTCTGAGAAGGAAGACCAATTAGCCCTGAGCAAGGGAAGGCATGCGGAAATTGGGAGGCTGGGTGCTGAAAACAGGGAGTTGAAGCTGGAGTGTGGTCGGCTAAGTCGCTTGAACAAAGAGCAAACCGACCTTCATTCTGAAGCCGTAAAGCAATGGGAAGAAGGTTGCCGCCGCACCAATGAACTCTTGCAGAAAGAGGCTCAGGCCGTTGCTAATCTAAAAGCCAAACTTGCCCAGGTGGAGCAAGAGAAAGAGAAGGAACTAGCTGCCTTTCGGGAAGATCTATCAAGAGCTCAAGAGGAGGCCGTGGCCCAATCTGATGCAGCCAAAAAACGTGCTGATGAACTTGTGGAGCTCCAGTCCCGATTCGCAAGCCTGGAAAAAGAAAAGGCACAGCTGGAAGACACAACCAGCCTTGCCGTGTCTAGTGCGGAATTATGGAGAAATAACTATTCCTGGCTTGCAAAGGATGGATTGCCCCTTGTGGCGGAAGCTGTTCGTTCTAGCGACGAGTTTTTCGACGCCGTTTTTAGTTTGAATGCACTGGCTGAAGTTTCCGGCAAAAATGAAGGTGTCGTACTTGGTTATGAGGCTGCTGGTCAACGGGTACCACTGGAACAATGTGAAGGAGTGGACCCTTCCGCGGCCGATCGACTGAAAGAAGCTCAAGATGAATTTGCCATGATGACCTTTCCTATCCTTGAGAGTATCGCTTCGATGTCACGCCCGGATGACTTTGCCGAGCTGAAAGAATTTCTTCTGGGTTTTGCTGTGGAGGAGCCTGTATCAAATGGTTCTGATAAGGGAAAACAGCCTGCGGACCAGCCCCTCGATCAGTCCGCACCATCCGCTGGCGGGTGTCCTTAATTTTTAGTTGTTCTTTTATCTCGTAGTTGTTGAAGGTGTTCCATTTGTGGCACCCTTTTGTGATTTCCTACTTTGTAATGAATCGTCTTTCTATAAACGGCTTATTGTATTTTGTCTTATTTTTATTTTTCTGTTTGCAAGTTATTTTGGGGCTCTATTAATAACGCGACATCCATCGCAGTGGTTGGGTCGTCACCCAACGGTTTGTGTTATCTGGCCAACTTGTCTTAATGTTGCCACGTTTTCTCAATGATTACTTTGAATTTGTTAAATCCATTGAGAATATGGTGGTCTTTTAAGGCCTAGTTGTATTGGCCGAGTGCGCTATTTTTGCGTCTTACTATACTTATACAAGAGAAAATTTTCGTGAACATAAAATAACTGATGCTTTATTTATGACATCTTGACGCGGGTTCTTACAAATGACCTATCTGCGGGGAATACCCGTTCGGTCTATGTCTTACCTGTGTTTTGTCAAACATAGCACCTTCGCAATTGTGCGGCATTCCAAGTCCGAGGTATGTTCGTGCCGTCCAACCTTTGTAGTACGTATGCTCCTTTCCCCAGCACTTCCTTTATAACATACGGACCTTCCCACCTTGGAACAAGCTTTCCGGTGGGTTTCGCACGGCTTGCATCGTTGTCCCTAAGCACGTAATCACCCGGATAGAAGACGCAGGACTTAACCCTTTTGTTGTAGTATTTTGAGAGTTTCTGTTTGTACCGGGCTTCTCTGATTGCGGCCGAGGTGCGTCTTTCTTCCAATAGGTCCAAATTTTCGAGCAGAAGTTCTTCGTTGTTAACGGGAGGAATGCGGATCCTATCCGTAGGCAGAGCGACCTCAGCGGGCACTACTGCCTCATGCCCGTAGGTTAACGCAAATGGTGTTTCTTCGTTGCTTGTTTTTGGCATGGTGCGGTGAGCCCATAAGACATGCGGAAGGGCCTCAACCCACGATACCGCGCCATTGGCCATCCGCTTTTTGATCCCTTCCACAATGCTGCGATTGACTCTTTCGACTTGGCCATTCCCTTGAGGATGTGCCACAGACGCGAATATGTGCTTAATCCCCAGATCCTCGCACCATTTCTGTATCGTCTTATCCGCGAATTGAGTTCCGTTGTCTGTGATAAGGTAAAGTGGGAGACCAAACCGGCATACTATGTTTTCCCATAAGAACTTCCTTACTTGTGTCGCGGCGATTGACGCTACTGGCTTGGCCTCGACCCATTTAGTGAAGTAATCCACTGCCACGATGAGGAATTTGACTCGCCCGGGTGACTCAGGGAAAGGACCAACTATGTCGATCCCCCATTTCTGAAAAGGCCACGCGGCTGTTATAGGCACCAAATCATTTTTAGGCCTTAGCGTTTTGGGTGCGTGCTGCTGACAGCTCATACATTTTTTGATGGCCTCCGAAGCCATTGGGTACATTCCGGGCCAATACACCCCAATGTTTCTGAGTTTAGAGACGACTAGGTTTGGTCCCGCGTGGATGCCGCAGGTCCCCTCGTGTACCTCTTCAATGAGGTGTGCCGCTTCATTGAGGGTTACACATCGCAAGAGTGGCCCCGCAAACGTTCGTCGGTATAAATGGTTATTTTCAAGAGTGTATTGAAGCGACTGTAGCTGGACCTTCCGGGCTTCCCCTGCATCTTCCGGTAGCTTCCCCTTACTCAAATAGTCATAAATTGGGGTCATCCATGTATATCCTGTTTCAAAAATTTCGTCAACCTCTGTCTCTTGTACTGATGGTGTGGATAAAGTTTCGATCCGCACATCTTTGGCGAGATGGTTGAATTGTACGGACGCTAAACGACTGAGCGCATCTGCTTTCTTGTTGCGGCTGCGAGGAATGTGTTCGATAGTGTAATGATCAAACCTGGCGAGTAGGCTTGCGGCTAATGACAAGTATCGACTCATGTTGGAGCCCTTGGCTTCGTACGTGTTATTTATCTAGTTTACCACTAAGAGCGAGTCAACATTGATGTGGATTCTCGTAGCCCCCATCTCCTGAGCTAGGCGTAGCCCTGCTAAGAGGGCTTCGTACTCCGCTTCGTTGTTTGTACTTGCAAAATCCAGCCGTATGGCGTAGGTAACTTCTACCCCGGAGGGGTCTGTAAGGATTAAGCCCGCACCGCTTCCGCCATCGTTAGATGCCCCGTCGGTGTACAGGACCCAATACTCCTGGCTGCCTTGCCCAGCTGGTTTTGCGGACAGACCGGTTCGCACCTCTTGTTCTTTTCCTTTCGGTACTTCGGCCATGAAGTCGGCTATTACTTGTCCTTTGACTGAGGTTCTTGGCTTGAAAACGATGTCGTAGGTGCTAAGCTCGATGGCCCATTTTACTAACCGACCCGGCAATTCCGGCCTACGGAGTAGTTGCTGAAGCGGAAAAGTGGTCAGAACCTCCACTTCATGATCGTGGAAGAAACGCGTGATCCTCCTGGTGGTATGCACAAGGGCTAACACTAATTTCTCCAATGTGCTATAGCGGCTCTCTACCGAAGTCAACACCCGGCTGACGTAGTGAAGTGGAGTTTGTACTCCGGATCGCTCGACAAGCAGCACGGAACTTACTGCGTGATCTGATACGGCCAGGTAAAGATATAACTTTTCTCCGCGAATGGGTGCGGTAAGCGTTGGTAACCGCGCCAAATGTTGTTTCATTTCTTGGAAAGCGTTCTCAGCCTCGTCTGTCCACACGAATTTATCTTTAGTGGGACAATTTTTGAGAGTTTGGATGAAGGGAAGTGCTCGCTCAGCATGCCTTGCCAGGAATCTGTTGATTGCTACTAACCGACCATTTAAGACATGCACTTGTTTTAAATTCTTCGGGGATTCCATCTGTATTATGGCGCGCACTTTCTCCGGGCTGACGCGAAACCCTTCTTTTGATATTACTACTCCCAAGAAACGCCCTTCCTCCATTCCAAACGAACATTTGACCGGGTTTAGTTTGATATTGGCTGACTTGAGATTCAGTATTGTTTCTTGAACATCCGCAAGCATAACTGCTTCCGCACGACTTTTTATTACCAAGTCGTCGACGTATACCTCAACGTTCCTTCCTATCTGTCCCTCAAACACTTTATCCATTAACCTCTGATAAGTGGCCCCGGCATTCTTTAATCCGAACGGCATCTTAGTATAGCAAAAAATGCCCTCCCTGGTATAGAAAGCCGTTTTTGCCTCATCTTCTATCGCCATTTGCACTTGGTGGTATCCCTTATACGCGTCGAGAAAGCATTTAAACTTGTAGGGAGCCAGAGAATCGATTTTTACATCGATATCCGGAAGGGGATATGGATCTTTCGGGCAAGCTTTGTTGAGATCTGTATAGTCGACACACATCCGCCACGTGCCGTTTCCTTTTTTTACTAACACCGGATTGGCCAACCAAGTGGGATATCGCTCTGGTCGGAGTATGTCTGCGGCGACCAGTGCCTGCACTTGCTCTTTGATTGCCCGGCGCTTATCATCTCCCATGTGCCTTCGTGATTGAGTGTGGGGACGGGCGGATTCTTTCACATTTAGGTAATGTTCCGCAAGCTCTCGCGGGACCCCTGTCATATCTGCAGGGGTCCATGCAAAGACGTCTATGTGTTCGAGTAAGAGCTGTTTAAGGCGGGTTCTTATTCTTTCAGATAAGTTAGGACCCAAAGTCACTGGTTGATCCGGATACCGCGGATTTAATACCCACTGCTCAGTCGCTATTCGTGAGCTTTGCAAGAGACTTCCGGATGATGATGATGAGGATGGAGACCGCGGCGGGTGCTCCGTATCCGTCGTGGTTAGGTTGCAACATTCTATACTTGTGTAGATTAGAGCCGGGCCCCTCGATGTTGGAAACGTGATTGCACCGTGGGCCGTAGAGACCGCGGCCCCGAAAGATGCGAGGCTCGGTTGTCCGAGGATCAAGTTATGTCGTGAACCTGCGGCGACCACGATAAACCGCACGACAACAGTTCGGACGCGCTCCCCTTGCGACAGTGTTACCGGCATCCAGATTTGTCCGAGGGGTCGTGTCGCCTCTCCTGAAAACCCTACTAAAACAATATCAGTTGGTTCCAGTTGCGCTTGGTCTTCCGGCTCTAATTGTCTAAAACAACCTTCGTACATAACGTCTGAGCCTGCTCCACTGTCAACTAAAATGCGCCGTATATCGTATATCCCTACCATTGCCTGGATCACTACCGGAGATTCCCGCGCGTTTCCCATTAACGGTGGAAAAGAGACGGGCCTGCACATCCACGGTTCTAGCCGAGGGCCTCTGCGCTTCTCTCCCCCAGACTGAATTTGCAGCATATTTACCACCTTGACTTGCTTCTTTGCGGCGGGTGTTGGTGCCGCGCTGCTCTGCAGATCTTTAAGCAAGTGCGACAGCTTTCCGGTTTGTAGGGCCTTATCGATCTGCTGTTGCAGCTGCCAACAATCATCCGTATGATGTCCCACATCCTTATGATAGTCACAAAACTTTCCCGGATCTTTGCGCAACCGCGATCGCAGTGGAGGGGGTGGATCGAGGGCCAACTTTTCGGAAGCCAGCACCTCACTGGGGGTTTTAGTGAGTTTGTTTACCCATACCGGACGCGGGGGGCGCTCTTTGTGCCGTGCGGTCTCCCGGGATAACTGTGCCGAGCATTCCGTAGCCTTAGCCGCAGGTACGACTGGTATCAGTGCTTGCTCTGCCTTGTCTCTCTGCCAGCGATTGCCCTTATGCCTCTTGCTTCCTGCTGGTGATGGTGCATCACGTTCATGTTTTCCATCTTTTTTGTCAAAATCTCTATGCATCCGGACAGACTTTTCCGCTCGGACGAACGCCTTTGCGCTCGTCATGAGCGCGGCCATGGTTTGTGGTGGACCTTCCGTGCCATGTATCCTGCGGATTAGGTCCTCGCACCTTACCCCGTTTATAAAACCGGCCACCCGCAGGTCTTCCCCCGCCCCTGCTATCTGTAAACTTTCCAAATTGTACCTGGTAATGAAATCTTCTACGGACTCATGGTCTTTCCGCCTTATGTGCAATATTTCGTTACGGTCTTTAGTGTGACGGCGCTGTTGGCTGAAGTGTAGCAGGAACTTAGACTGCAGATCCTCGAACCCTGTGATCTGTCCTGTAGGCAAACTTTCGTACCACAGCCGCGCAGGACCTACCAATGTTTGTACGAACATGTGACACCAGACAGGAATGGACCATTGCTCCATCCCTCCTGCGCTGGTAAAGACCTTCACGTGATCATCCGGATCCGTTGTGCCGTCATACTTAGAAACTATAGATGGCATTTTTAGCTTTTGCGGGAAGTTTGCCGAGGCGATAGCTGGGATGAACTTTGATTGTTCCACCAGAACAGCAGGTCGGTATGGGGCTGTTGAATCTGGGAGGCTTCCTGTAGTTTGGTTTTGCGGCGTTGCCCGTGCCGCTGGGATGGCGACAGGAAGCTGCGAACTGTTGTCCTGCGGAGTAAAAGTTGGCACCAGACCCATCTGCGCGCGTAGCTCCGCCATCCGCATGTTCCGCATGAACTGTTCATATTCCCGCATGCTGCGTTGCTGTTCCATCCACCACTCGTTCCCGCATATCGCCGGTAGAGGCTGCTGGAACGGAGGCGCGGCCGTATACCCACGGTACGGGTATCCTGGCGGCACGAAGTATGTCCCGAATTGCTGGGGCATGGCAGTTTGGTACGGTAGTTGTGTACTGGGTCCCCAATTTACGATTGGGAGAGACGTTACTGGTGGAATTGTGGTTGTGACCGGAACTTGAGACGTTGTTGGCTCGGTAGCATTAGAGAACAACGGTTGCCGACCCGCAGCAACAGATCGGCCGGTACGCGTTGTTGCCTGGTTTACAGATGTTGGAGCTGGCATTACCGGCTGATGGTCGGAAGTAGTTCCGGCAGGTAATGAAGTTGCCAGCCCTGACGGTTGATGAATAGGAGTGTGTTGATCATCCAGGGTGTTTGTTTCATTGTTTTGCCCATTCGCCGGTTGGGACCCATAAGGGGCCAGAGCCGGTAGCGAGGGTATGGATCCAACTGTTTGAGAAGCATTTCGAGTTCCTCGGGCATACCCTGGAGGAGAATCAACATGCTGTTCATCTTCCTCCAGATCTGTGAAGTGCCCATCTTCCTGATGAGTTGGTGATGTCATCAGGTTGTGATAAAATGGTCTTATTGGTTCAGCGTAAACGGTGGGCGCCAATGAAGAATAGTTAATATTCTAATATGAGAAATGTAGTACAGAGAATGTCAGGTCCCCTCTATGGAAATGTACTCTCTCTATTTATACTATAGTGATGCTAACAACCCTAACGGCCTGTGGGGCCCAGATGAATTCTTCCACCTGGGCTCTGACTCCGAGGCCCCTTTTCTCTTGGGACTCGTGCCCTTCTCCTCGTCTATGCCGATCTTTAGGTGAAATGGCCCTATCAAGCTATTGGGCCGGCCCATTGGTCCCTTGCCGTATCTGGGGCCCGTTAGGTTGGGCCTCATCGAGTTACGGCCCAAGGTCTGGGATATATGGGCCTCTTCAGGCTTCATTTAATTAAATAAAATTGAGTCATAGATCTTCATTTAATTAAAGAGCTATTGACTATAATTATTTCTTATCCTTCTTATCCAAATCAAAATTCTCATAGTAACTCCTCTTTAAAAAATGAAATTTTATAAAAGAAATACTTGTGTTCGTTTTCTTATTATATAATAAATAAATAAATCCACTGATTTATTTTTTTATCTTTATAATTATAAGTAAAAAAACAAGTTTGAATGATAGTTTATTATTTGCAGGTACCGGTACTTTTTCAGATACTTTTTTAAATTTTACTTGTTTCAATCCCTCTTTTAAAACTAGCCAAAATCGGATACAAATACCGGTACCGTTTGTATACCGTTTGTATTCCGTCGGTACCGTACTCGGTATCGTACCTGTATCTGTTGTATCTGTTGGTACCTGGTCTCTCTATTTACTAAACGCCAACTAATTTTCTTTTAAAAAAAATTATGATTTCTTACTTGGGCACAACGTTTCGGCGAATTCCTAATATCTCTCTAAAATATTTGGGTTTTAAAGATTCGACTCCACTGAAAATTCTAAAACCCTTCACCAAACACATCCAAACTGGGGATCAAGACTGTTGTTCTAGCTTTAGCTCTCTCACACCTAATCAATGGCGGATGACATTGAAACGGCAGCTCTCATACCCAAGCGATCAAGAAAACGGAAGAGAATCACACCGATTCCCAAGCTTACGCCCCACCAGAAAGTGGAAGTAATGTTATCCCCATTTCAGTTTATTCCCCTTAATTTCTTTCTTTTATCGGTGCTTTTTTCACTCCTGCGGTTTCCGATCATCGATTCATGAGAATCTGCCACTTTTTACATCTGGGTTTTGGTTAATTCTTGATTTTTTTGGGGGGTTTTGAGTTGGGTGTGCCTCATTTTCTTGTTTGACTGATTGCATGCGTTGATTTTGCCTACATTATGTTGTTTGATCGTCGCACGTTTCTGATCAGTGGTAGATGTGATGATCAATTTGGGGATTTTTTGTTTTGAAATCAAATGTTAATTAGTAACTGTTTCTGTATTTAGTATGATGTTAATGGGGCTAGCTAATTAACTAACTCTTTCTAAATACTGGCTCTCATGTGAAACTCAATTTGGGATTTTTATGTTTGATTTGGTTTCTGAGTTCAAAGATGCAAAATTGATTCCATGTTTATGGATAAAATGGAAAGAAATTTGGGGCTTCTTAATTTGTTTCCTGTTTCTGTTCATACAATGTGATTCTATGCATCAAAAAGTTTGTTTTGTTCTTTGTGTGATGAATGTATGATTATGAAAAAATGTCAGGTGAGGAGTATTGAAGATGGGTATGCAGGCTCATGGCACCGAGCGACTGTGATTGATAGCAAAAAGCAGATTCGTGTGGTGAAATACGATCACATTTTAGGTGATGATGGGTCTGATAACCTTGTTGATTCTGTCGCGATTCTGTCTCGTAATTTACGTGGCAGGATAAGGCTAGTGCCACCACGGTTTAAGCATAATTTCAAGTGTCTTCATTATGGTCAATGTGTGGATGTGTTTCATGAGGATGCATGGTGGGAAGGTGTGATTTTTGACCATAATGATATGTCTGATGAAAGATCGGTTTTCTTTCCTGACATTGGCGATGAACTTACGGCTAAAATCAAGAACATACGGTTTACTCGTGATTGGAATGCGGATACTGATGTCTGGAAGTTTCGTGGGGATTGGGTTTTTCTTGAAGTTCTTGAGGAGTTAGAGCTAGAATGGCCGATTCTTGTTTCTGTTAAGCAAATTTGGTATGAATTGAGGATGAAGAAACGTTATGGGAAAGAAATTAAGGAGTGGATGTGTGAGATTAAGGAAGTATGGAAAGATACCGTTAAGGAGGTGATTTTAGATAATTTGAAGTTGACGATGGTGGAGTTTTTTGGTAGATTGCAACGGGAAGGCGATCAAATCTTGAATATCAGCAAAAAGTTTCTTGATTCGATTGTAAATATCAAACCGTCTTTCTTTTCCTCTTCTGAGGTTCCACCCTTTGATTCAAATCATTCACCCGTTGAGAATGAGTTTGATGAGGATGATGATGGTGACATGGGTCCTCCTGGATTTTCAAAGAATGAAGTTGTTGTTATTAACTCCCCTTCTCCTGAATTTTCAAAGAATGCAGTTGCTGTTAGCTCCCATGAACAAAGTTATGAATGGACTCAAATGCATGACTTTTATATATTTGATCCTAGTGTAGTTGTTGAACCCAAGTGTTGTCCCGGTTCAGTGTTAGAGCACTACAATCAAACTAGTCGTAGTTTTAAGCCTCCGCATCAACTATCGTTGAAAGTTAGACAACATTTATTGTATCTAGGTTGGAAAATCGAGCTCAAAAGGGATAATTTTGGGCAAAAACAGAGGGAAAGTCTTAGATATCGTTACACTGACCCCACCGGAAAACGATACTTTTCGCTTACAATCATCTGTGCTGATTTATGTAACAAGTCATCTGATCATATATCTTTGGAGTCACATGAACCACCACCACCACCAAGACAACAAGAAAAGCTGGATATTGACCCTGAATACTGTCCACAAGCTGTGGTTGACTATTATTCCATGACATCCGAAGAAAATGGCGGTTGGAGACATAGTGGTGAACTTCGAGAGTTTCAGATTAGGGCAAAGAAACATCTTTTGGCTGCTGGGTGGTCATTGTTTTATGCTGATGAAATGTGTAGACGGGCTGTGTACCAGTCACCAAATGGCAAAAAGTTTAGTTCTATTCGTACTGCTTGCAACTATTATATATTGGAAAATTGTTCTCAGTTGCCTGGTAATTGTTCTGAGGTAAATATCAAGACAATTGAAGGAGGAGATGGTCAAAGAAAGATCAAAGAAAAAGAGGTCGGGAAACTTATAATCAAGAAAAAGGATGGTGTTTTGAGCATTGAAGCATTGGGGAAGAGAAAAGAATCTTTCTTGAACTCAATAGATGAAGATTCAGAAAATCCTTCAAGAAAATCACGTGTTTTAAGGTCTAGCAAACGGGCCCGTGAAGATATATCTCCAATGCACCAAACCCCGCGAACCGTTTTATCTTGGTTGATAGATAACTCTGTTATTGTACCAAGATCAAAAGTACAATACCGTTGTAGGAAAGATGGTCATACAATGAAGGAAGGTCGGGTAACTCGTGACGGGATCAAATGTAGTTGTTGTCAAATGGTTTTTAGTGTCTCCAAGTTTGAATCCCATGCTGGAAGCACTTATAGACGACCTTCAGCAAACATATTTCTTGAAGATGGCCGGTCTTTACTAGACTGCCAATTGCAGCTTAAAAGTGATCAAAGTACAAGATTATGCAAAACTGAATCTCACAGATTGAAGGGTAGCCGCAATAAATTAATAAATGAAAACGATTATATATGTTCTGTTTGTCATTATGGTGGGGAACTAGTTTTATGTGACCAATGTCCGTCTTCATTTCACACACATTGCCTGGGATTAAAGGTGCACATTCCGCTTCTTAAAAAATCGTTCATAAGAAATTCGGAGTTTATGTTTTACAAATATTGATATTTTTGACCTTTTTAGGAGGTCCCGGATGGTGATTGGTTCTGCCCATCATGTTGTTGCCGGATATGCAACCAAAACAAATGCAGTGATTGTGAGCAAGAAATGGATAGTAACATTCTAAACTGTGAGCAGTGCGAAAGAAGATGTATGTAGATTCAAATTTCTTCTTGGTTTGTTATATTTAGCACCGAGGCTCCTATTATGCTACTTTATGAACTTTTTTTTTCCGCAGATCATATTGGGTGTTTAAGAAGAACAGAAGGGTTCTTGAAGCTGGAGAGTTGTCCTCAAGTTAACTGGTTCTGTAGTACGAGATGTGAAGAGGTATATATAGTTACCTTTAAAGTTTTAACTTGCGCAATAATCTGCTCCATCTGTCATAAAATATTCGCGACACTTTACAGATATATTTGGGCATTAACGAGCTTTTGGGAAAGCCGATTCCAGTGGGGAGGGATGATTTGACATGGACTATATTGAAACACAAACGACCCGAAGGCACCAATCATGATCTCTCGAATATGGAGGAAATAACCGAGAGTTATAGCAAGCTGAATATTGCTGTTAGCGTGATGCATGAGTGTTTTGAACCTGTTAAGGAGCCTCGGACCCAAAGAGATATAGTCGAAGATGTTATCTTCTGTAGATGGTAAGAATAAGATTTCTATTTTGTCTTAAGTTTTAATATATTACCAAAAGTTAGTTATTTAGCCCTTTTAACGGGTGATAATCCTGTAAAATTCACTACAGGTCGGATCTGAACCGTTTGAACTTTAAGGGATTCTATACGGTTCTTCTCGAGAAAGATGATGAGCTAGTTTCAGCAGCTACAATAAGGTATAATGTAATTACAGAGTTAGATTATTTGTTTCCTTTTATTATACTAATTAACTATTCCACACATTTATTGCATTTTATTTTTATCTTGTTAAAGGATTTATGGAGAAAAGGTAGCGGAACTCCCGCTTATCGGTACAAGATTCCGATACCGTAGACGTGGCATGTGTCACGCTCTTATGAACGTGCTTGAAAATGTAAGATCTCGTTTCCTTATTTCTGCATTCTTTGTATGTTATACCATTAACATAGAACTTATCTAATCTTTTGTGTTTGTTTTTATCTTTGGCTATTTAGAAACTTGTGGAATTAGGAGTGGAGAGACTAGTTTTGCCAGCTGTACCGAGTGTGCTACACACTTGGACCTCATCCTTTGGTTTCTCTGTGATGACGGAATCACAGAAATTGGACTTTCTTGGCTACACGTTTCTTGACTTCCAAGGCACGCACATGTGTCAAAAGCTCTTGGTTAAGGCCCAACCGTCTGCAGAATCAAGCATATCCAGAGGTCTGATTTTTGTAACATCCCCTTTTACTGTTAATTAATTATGGGATTTACAAACATATAAAACCGGATACATTTGTAGGGAATGTTTATGAGACGAATAATGGAGGCAATGTTATGGATTTAGATGGTATCAGTGTCATTTCCGAAGTGTCTCAAGCAGAAAGAGGAGAGGAGAGCATGATGGTTGATCAACATTCGTTAGAGTATGTCTCCAAACTTTTTTATTAAAGTTACAGGTTTCCTATTAATTTAAAATATTGTTCGATAGGGTGCCAATTCCTGACGCGACCCGTTGGTGTCATATCTAATCAGTTTAATCAACAGGTTTGTCTTCGGGTTGACTTATTTAACCCCTTTAATTAACGGGGTTGACCATTACCCTTTTACAATTACAATAAAATTATATATAAAACTAGATCAACATGCCAATCTGTTTATTACCCGTTTAACCGATTTATTACACGATCTTAAGTTTTCCAGGTTGATTTCTTTTACATAAATAAATATATGGGTCGTGCTTGGGTTCATCAACTCAACCCGCCAAATATTCCAATGCGGTCATTTATTATTAGAAAAAAAGTTCTTGTTTCTGATTTTGCTAACCACTGTGATTGTGCTAGTAGTATCAGTCAAGGTAACCCGACCAACAATGAGAGCGGCTCAGCACCTCATGAAATCTTGGTAACTTCCACTAATCTACGCTTTTATCACCATAAATTGACGCATGAATATTAAAATTCCTGATTGTAGGAGAACGGGAACCAACCATCTCATGTCGAATGTCAAAGTGAGATAAGTGTAGAGTGTACTATGGAAGCATCAAACGACAAAGAGGATGGCAACAACGGGCATCTGAAATGCTACCAACGGAGGAAAATCGTTGCTTGTGAGAGCTGATTGATTCCTGGAAAAAGAAGTAAATATAAGCAGCAGATTTGCAGCTAAGTTGGGAAGGTGTTTAATTAGATGTAAAGTAAGTAGTGAAACTTGTAGAGTAAGTTTAGATGGGAGTCAGCCTTGGTATTTATGTAAGTAAAGCTTGTTACTTGGCTGTGTAAGTAGCATCGTGCCCGTAGAGCTCCGAGTTTTGGGTTTTTTCTTTGGATTTGTTGGCGCTTACGGCTTCAGCATGGCTGAGTGATGCATTGTGTTTGAATGTCATGTTCTTGTGTTGGGATTCTAGGTTTATCTTTGCTTGTATCATGCTACTGATGTTGGGCTGAATTGGAACCAACTGTTCAGTTTGATTCTTGGTCTCAAAGTTTACTTTTTTGGGTATAGAATTTTTGAAAAACCGAATTTGACCCGTTTTTTAAAATTAATCGTTTTTCATGTTTGAAATGAAATGGTTTTGCGTTTACAGATTTCAAGATAGTTGTTACACGGAAATACTTCATTCCTTATCATGTCTAACCTCGTATGGTCACAAGTCCATCTTAGTATCCTTATCTTATGTGTTTCTAACTTCATTGTTTCAGTCTTCTTTACTGGCCAGTAACCGGATCCATATCACATAAAATGTCTATAGCTACTCTCCGCTTCAAACAACCTGTCCGAATGCGAATATCCTAGTCACTTTGTATGAACGGTTCTAAATACTTGGAGCACGTGGTGGATTGACCAATTATCAATGGTTTTCAAAATTGATTATAATTATGAACATGTTCTTCATGAAACTTTAACAATGGTGGATTGACCAATTATCAATGGTTTTCAAAATTGATTTCACTAACACATTTGTGATCTTAAACCGAATCTATAGCAACAAGAATCGTTGAAAACCATTGAGAATTGATCAATCTACCATTGTTGAAGTTTTATGAAGAACATGAAGTTGTGAAATTTAAAATCCGATCAAAACTCCATGAAATAAATTTCGTAACTTGTTATATACTCGTGAGAACATGTCAAATCTGCTGGAATCGATCAATATCACAAACACAATGGATTTGATGCTCAAATTTTTATTCAAAGTCATGAAAAAGTGACAACTTTGATGCTTTTGTTCATCATCATAACCTATTAAAAACCTAGGCAATATAGATCTAGTTATGTTCTGTTTTTCGTCACGAGTTCATACCAACTTACGGATTGAATTTTCATTAAGAAATGAAGAAGTTATGGTGGATCAAAAATTGGGGTTGAAAAAAGTTTGATGAAAAAGTTAACGGAGGGACTAGTGAAAACAAATAAGTGTAAATGTAGGACTGGTAGTTGCCAATGTTAAAAGACGAATTATTATTTGCCAATAGGCAAAACATAGGATTATTTAAATCCAATTTTCCTTGCTTTTTTTTTGTATATTTACTTTTCATCAATAACGGTAGAAAACATGAATAATCGAAAAAGCATAGGAAAAATACTTGGAACATTAAACTTGTTTTTTTTTTTTTGAACAGTTGGAACATTAAACTTATTATTTGTCAATTTAGAATACAATAAACCAAATATTGGGTACATTAAACTTATTATTTGTCAATTTAGAATACAATAAACCAAATATTAGGATTTATTAAACTTGTCAATTGTCTATCAAGAATACAATAAAAGAGATAAAAAAAAAGTTGAATTGTTAGAAGATCAAACTATTGACGGAGATATTATATAAGTTTACAAATATCGATAGTAAATATGAATATGATATTTATAATGGAGGTCTTTGTCAATCAAAAGTCGAATACTCTTTAGTTAGAATTTAGAGCACTTCTACTATAAACAAAATCATTTTGAAGTTGAACTTTTTAATATGGTTTTAGATATGTAAATTTCAGAACTTGGAAGTCGATTCAACGAGGTATCAATTAGTTTGATGGAAAATATGTTCGGTTTAAATCCTCGTGATTCGTTTTTTAAGTTTGACACATCTAAGATCATGACATTTTCTGAGATGTATCTGAATGATTTTAGTAACGAAGAAATATGTTGTCTTTTGGGTGATCTTACGGTCTTTTATCACACCGTGAAGAAAGATGATAAATTTGAGAATTTGGATGGAATTTGTTACCTTGCTCGTGTAATGGTGAAAACCGGAAAACATAATACATTTCCTTTGGTTTATCGGGTATTGAAGCTTAACAAGAAGGATTTACGGAATCGAATGGGTGATGAGTATTTGAACAACGCTCTCATTTGTGTGGTCGAAAAAGAAATTCTTCATAAAGTAAAAGACGACGATGTAATATATCGATTTCAAGCTATCAAAAACCAAAGAGGAAACATCTATTAGGTATGTGTCTTATTTTACATTGTATGAATTATGGTAGAAAAAATTTTGAACGTTATGAATTATGATTAATTTTTTTTGAAAACGTTACCCCTAAAATTTCTTTCTGGATCCGTCCCTGACGGTACCTCATGACTTTTCATATGTCGTGGGTTCGAGTCATGAGCGTTGAAATTTTACTCCGGGTTAAGCCATGTAATGTAATTTTCCAGTTGTGTATTTCCTCCCGAATGAAAGATGAATTAGATCTCACACTCTATTATTTGAACGGAAGAGTGAGGCTTATAAAAGGAAAGAGATTTCAATTTAAATCCAAATAAAATTATGACCTTATTATAGATAGGGCCTAAATTGTAATTGGGTATTTGCCGTTCCAAAAAAAAAAACAAAAAAATTGTAATCGGGTATTTGGGCCCTGTTTTTATCCAGCTGCAGAGGCCCGCTAGGGTTACAGAGCTGTGCAGTTGAGGCGTGTCTCTATAATTCTATATAAACCCTACGTAGCAATCTTTCACAACAAGTTAAATCAAGCAACCATCTCCATTTCTCATCTTCCGCCATTCAAATTCTTCTTCATACCTTTGATTTTCTGCGATTTAAGGCTTCGCTATCTGGTCGGCATGAATGAATTCAGTTTCTGTCCGACTCGTTCCCTAGAAGCAACATCAATCGTGCTGTTCTAATTTCTATATTCTCCTTCGATTTTCGTTCGAGATCTCTGGTACAGCTACATTAACACGAATCATATGTTTTTTTTTTTTTTTGATTTGATTTCTGTTGATCACATGAATGATTTTGAAGAACGAGTGGCGGTGATGAGCCAATACAGACCTGTAATGATTTGCGAACATGATCGCAATCTTATGAACATCTAAGGGACTGAGCCTCGTATCGTTCTCCTTTATTTTCAATCTAAGCAACTTTTTACATTGTTTTTTTGGATAGTTTGTTAACAGTCTCCTGATCAATTTAGCGACATTTTCTTGCATCGGATTCATACTCTTTGGCTATCTTTTAGATGTAGCAGTTAGCACCTTAATTCTGTTTTTATAGAATCTTAGCTATGCATAATAAAACATTAATAAGTAAAACAATAATAATGTAATTATATTGGAATTACAGTGTTTGCTAAAACATTGTTGTGTTATAAAAGTTGTTTTTTTTAATTTTATGAAGTTCCATATATACCGTATACTGGTAATGCTTTTAACATAACTAAACTATGACTTGTTTTAGTGACAAAGAAAATCTTTTTTGATGACCCGTATAGTAAGATATATGACTTCGTAAATGGTGTTTTGCTTTGTGTAACAAAATCTGATCTCATCATTATAGGATTCAAGCTTTTCATCAATTAGTAACTAAAAAAACCTTTCTTATTAGTTAGCATACTTTATATTCTTTATGTTAATGATGTTTGCCGTCTTTACACATTTTAACGAAAGCGAATTTTCTCTAGCGGTACTGTGGTAGCAAGATCAATCGTTTGGTTCTAATTCTATATTCTCTTTCAATTTTCGTTTGAGATCATTGGTATAACTATGATTTATGATTTGATTTTTTTTTATTAAACCTGAGTTTTGAGAGATTGAGTGCTGGTGATGAGCCAATACAGACCTGTAATGATTTGCGAACATGATCGTAATTCTTTATGAACATACTAGGATAGAACCCGTATGTTATACGGGTTGAATCAATAAAAATATATCTATAATTGTTAATTCATGCATATTCTCCTTATTACCAGAATAACGTATTACATTACATTAGATAAAAAAACTAAAGTTATAATTCATAATATGATATTGGTGACTTTACTCTCTTTATTTTTAAATAATAAAGAGAGTTTAAAAAAACAATCAAACCCTCAATAGCGACTAACATGCAAGATAAACGTGATCATGTTTAAAAAACAATCAAACCCTCAATAGCGACTAACATGAATTATGAATTGACAAACTTGACACCTTAAGTCTGTATAGAATGTTGATGAGTATAAAGTTTTATCAAAATTCTAATGAGCACATTCTAAATGTTAAGTATAAAATCTAAATTATAATCAAAAGATTATAATATTATCAATAAAAAATGTTATGTTGATATACATTAGAAAACTTACAATTGTATTAGTCGCAATGTCTACAATTTCTAAATTGGATAAACATGGCTCATTTGATATGGTAGAAAAAACTATTTAATTTTGGATATTATGAACATTATTTTTATCGTTTATGAATTTCTCTATAAATAGTACCACCCACAACGCAACGCTGATTGAATTTGTAAAATAGTATTAGGTATTCTTTAATTAAAATATTAAATTCAATTATATTTGACAACACACACTAAATAAGTGTTTATTGGTATTTATAAGTTTCTACATATTTTTTAAAATGAAAATAATAATAGTTTAAAAATTATTTTTGGATAAAAATAAGATGTAAATTAATATATGATTGTCATAATTCCATAAATATAAATATATAAAAATATATCATGATTATAAAATAGGATATAGTTTCCAATAAAAATAATTAATTATGGAGTAGATTTGGGAGGGAAAACTTTTGTGAGAATGAATTTAGTGTTGACATGTGTCAACAATTGTAATTGTTTATTAGAGTAGGAAGATAAGGGACTGAGCCTTCTTTATAATTATGATAGCGGGATTTAAAAGGTTTCTTATAGCGTGAAGGAGAAACAAAATATTAAAAAAGAACCCGAAGTAAGTGATGACGATGAATTTTACACCCTTATTTTTTTTAAAGCATTCAGTTTGGTCATTTAACATATCATTTAACAAAATATTTAACGATGTTTGGTGCAAATGATGAAGAACAATTTTTAGAAGCCTGAAATTGGTTGTAAAATCTATAAGTTATGGTTTTACTAGTGTTTTTATGACAGACCAGCTGGTCGAACCAGTCGGACTGAGAACTAGTATAAATGTATTAGAACTGACAAGTTTTGGCAGTTTGCGGTTAAATGGGTTAACCTGAAACAATGGTCGAGCTGAAAAAACGATAAATGAACCAAAGTTAAAAAAGAAGACGTTTCGAACACATTAGATCTAGGAATGTTACATTTTCTAGTGGTGGTGAACAACATCATGACGACTTTGTAGCGGCGGTGACAACCTTGTGGTTGTTTAAATCTGAAAATAATGATTGTTTTTGTTTTCAATATCTTGATCTATGATCAACTAGTTAAAATCATTAGAATTTTATTTTTATTAACGACAAACATTTTTATTAAATGGGAGCGTAAATGTCTAGAATCTCGCAACAAAGTACACAACATCCAGACATACCATCTAGCAAGTAACCTACATCAAAAGAGTGCAATTGAGGTCACGTGATCTTTTTTATTTTCGTTTGTCTCGTGATCCATAGAAAACTTTTTTGCTTTGACATCTTCTACAATCCTCCTTGTATCGGTTTGTACTCCATTAAACATCCTATTGCTGCGATACATCAAATACATCAAATTGTTACCATGATAACCTCACGTATTACATTCTTCCCAATGGTAGACCCAGTCGCTTAATTGCATGCCTGGATTAGTTCTTTTACTCCTAATTTAACAATCGGTTGGAGATGGCTCCATGAACATATACAAGCCCACACTTCTCTCGACACTTTGCACTCGAAAAATAGGTGTACTACCAATTCCTCTTGTCATCCACACTTCTTGCAACGTGACATCTGGACATCATTTTATTGATTTATTATGGATGAAAAATATATATTTCTCCATAAATATCAAGCAGATCTTGTGCATTCATATCTATTACCCTGCATAGAAACAGTTAAAAATAATAAGAATATAGTACATTCATATCTTTAATAGAATTAGAAAAAAACAAATACATATATTTGTAATATATAGGATATATGTTCATCCATGATGATCATTTCGATAGAGAAGTTTTCATTTAGTTTCTTACGGTCTGGTTGACCCCACTTCCTCAATATCTTAACCTTAATGAATTGATCTCTTTTTGAAATGTCCTATTCGTTTAACATTGTAATTGTTAAAGTTGGTGGTTCCATTTCGATGTGTTCTAAATATGCTTTGAACCGAATTATACATTGCTCTATATAGAAAAAGAGTAGACACTAAAACCGGATAAAATAATTACAAAATATGAATATGCCAAAAATAAAATATTTGATTGATTATTGTTACGAATTTTGAATTTTGAATTTTGAATTTTGAAGGTTGTATGGAATGTATTTTAAAACTATAAAATTGGAAAGTATTTTAAGTAAATGAAAGGTATTTGGAAAGTATTTTCATTAAATGAACAGAATTCGGAAAGTATTTTTATTAAATATAATTTTTTTCATTTGGTATTTCATGTATGTTCAGAAGGCAAAGTTGTTGCTGTTGTCATTTCAGTAGCTAATTTATATAAAACCAGATTAACTTTCATTTTAATTGTATGAAACAAATAAAAAAGTTTAAAACACAACCTAGATGTCCATATCGTTGCAAATTAAATTACAATATCCTTTACCTAATATACTTGTATCACATCATTATACAATATTCAACTACTGATATTTAAATTAAAGTCTAATTATCGCTCAATCAACGTTAAACAAATCAAATCTTCAATCAACACAAAATTCAAAAACCAAAACCAAACAGATTAATTGAGAATCACAACTTTTACCTCAACAGTTAGGTACAATGGAACAGAGGCAGGATCACAACTTTTACATCAATAGTTAGAACTGAAACAATCCCACCATATAGAACCCTGCACATTAATGGTTTTGTTGTCACCTGTATTAGTTTCCCATATTTTTTTAACAAAAAAAGAATCTACAAATATAAATCTTTTAAAAGAATCAAGGGGAGTAAGTTGGACCACGCTACAATCCATATGAAGTTGAAATCAATCAAACCACGGTCATAAAAGAACATATTTAAAGATTTTAATCAATTTTGATTAAAGCTAAACAATCAACATACTGTATATCTACGCAAATGAGCGTACATTTGGTAATCTTTTTATAATCACTAACCATATTAAAGTGGAACTACACTAAAAACGGACCATGATGAAACAAAAATTGAGAAGATAACAAAGACTGTAAGAATGAGGCACCATGAAATAAAAAGTCCATGTTGTAATATAAGCATTTTTATGTAATCATTTGAAAATTTAAGCAATGCATGAACTTAATTAACAATAATCAACAGTTTGTACTTATAGCTCCTTTGTTTGAGGGTTTTCTTCATTGTTAGATAGCTATTAAGCAACCTTTCACAAGTTTATATGGACCTTTTTCAAATGTACAAAACCAGTTATCAACACTAACAAAAGCAAGTCATAAGAAACACATAAATACTTGCCTATACCTTACACCTATATTCTCCGGCTCATGATTTAGAAATGAAACAACATCTGAGACGAATATCACACATTTAATTCAATTTATCGACAACCTAATATGTGCTAAATTTTCAAACAACAGCAACAAAGATAAACATATTTAGGTGCCTACAAAAATCTATATGAAAAAAACTTTCACTTACCTAAAGAAGGGCAACAATGCCAATCAATTTGTGCAGATGAATAGAGATAACTGCAAACCAAAGATGTTAGGTTTGTTTAAAACCGGTTAAGTGTAGGGACATTTTCTGCTTTATATTGCGATATCTTCAAACCTAATAGATGCTTGTATGTCTATGAATCGATATATCCTCCTCCATGTGCTCGACGTTTTCTGTGTATTAGAGACTGGAGATCGGCGAAGACTGGAGATCAGAGAGCGGAGAGGAAGAAAGTGTAAGATCGAAGATCAGAGAGTGGAGATCTGTAACATCCCAAGATTCAGATAAACTCGTAAGTGGTAGATAATATAATAACTATGCTTATCATATGTATTTGGAATCTTAGTGAATGCATATTTATATGATATATGTGGTAGATATAAGTTATATGTGTATATGCATGATAATATAAGTGAATACGTAGTTGCAAAGATAAGAAAGAGATAGATATGTGTTGATACAAATAACATGATGATATATGTGTGAATTGATAGATGTATACTTGTGAATACGTGTGTTAGTAGTTAATGGAAAAGTAGAAGGGCTAAAAGTGTAATTTATGTAAAGTTATCATTGTATACGGATATTATACGTATCTATAACTATTATAAACATTTTAAGGATTAGAATATAGTAAAAATATATCCTAATATGATCCATAACATGAAATAATAAGTGTTGTAAAGTTTGAGGGGCCAGAACGCAAAATAGCAAAAGATATATATATAAATATAAGTATATATATATATATACGTATCTATACGTATATCATCGAGAGTGTCCCGAGCCTTAGAAACTTCATTAAGTATGTTTTATAATAGTTCGGGGGTTAAAAATAGCATTTGGGGAAGTTCTGGGCTAGTTAAACACATTATAGAACCTCAGGGACCAAAACTGCCAAATGCTGAAAGTACCTCGCGGTACGCGAAGGGAGAGGGGAGGGGGAAACCCTCGCGTACCTCCGCCCAATTTCGACCAGAAAATAACATTTTCGACTTGTACAACACGTTTTGACGAAATTGACCCTGTATACGTGTTGATTTCGAGCATGAGTCACCCTAGACACGTGTAGGGACCCTAGGCGCACTCAATGGGTATAAAAAACATCCTCCAATCGGCCGAATATCCTCCCCAAGTTCTGAATTCAAACCCGAAAAACCCTAGTTCGAACCAGAAACTTCACGGGTCGATTTCTCTCAAACAATAAAGAGTTAGGAGCCGAAATTCTGCAGTCAAGCTTCTATAGGTATGATCTAAAATAACCTCTTTCAGTTTTGGCTAAATCGATTCCTACGTATGATTTTTAAAACTATGCTCAAATTAGGGTTCTTGAGCTTGTTTGGGTAAAATTGGATGATCGGGTGGGAATTAGGGCCTGAATTTTGGTAGGTAATCCTAAAATGATGTGTTTTAAGAAAGCCCTATACTTTTTTCACAAAAAAAAAAGGAATTCGAAATCCTACCAATTCCATTAAAAATGGAATTCGAATTCCAATTCTATTGAAATCCCAACAAATCCACGATCCAAACGGGCCCTTAGATTCATGTCAATGCTCTCAGAAAGTTGATCCTAGTAGCATTTCTCTATTTCAAATCTTTGCAGTGGTGCATTTAATTTCCATGAGATTGTACATATCTGATAAATTTCTCTCTATCTTTTTGGCAGGTCGGCCTTCGATCTCTTAATTTGGGAATATGTCCTAAACTTAATGCACTTAATATTGAAGCACCAACTATGGTGTTACTCGAACTAAAGGGGTGTGGTGTCATATCAGAAGCATTTATAAATTGCCCACTCTTAACATCTCTGGACGCATCCTTTTGCAGGTAGTGTCAATTCATCCTTCTTCCCCTGTATCCATTGACTGAAATTAGCTAATAAGGTGCTAATGTTTTATGATTCATTCATGCAGTCAACTGAAAGACGACTGCTTATCTGCTACTACCGCTTCATGTCCCCTAATTGAATCACTAGTTCTAATGTCATGTCCATTGGTTGGTTCTGTTGGACTCTTATCTTTAAGTCGACTTCCAAATCTGACATCACTTGATCTTTCCTACACATTCTTATCCAATTTGCAGCCTGTTTTCGATTCCTGTTTGCAATTAAAGGTTTAAATTTTGTACATTGATTTTTATGTTTTGTATTTTATTTCTGATTGTTGGCTTATTAGGTTTTCGTGTCGTCGTGTATTCTCACTAATCTGCTAGAAGGGTATGTAGATTATCTATTCTATGTTTATCATTTGGTTTTATCATAATAGTTATAAGATCAAAACCCTAATCGTGATACAGTCATCTAGCGAGACTTTTAGTTGAAGCATCGTTTCTCGTTTGGTTTGATCATGACTATTATTTATGTTTATTCGGGTTGTTTGGATCACTGGTGGGATCAAATATGAATTAACCTTTTGTTACAAGTCACAACTCTAAAATTTAAAATCGTACATATAATCCCAACATCTATATGCATAAATAACCGATTTAAATCATATTTTTTTAAGTCCAGAAAAGTTTAACGAAACAGTTATCAGTTGTAGAAGCATAAGTTAAACCAAACAAGTTAAAAAGTTTTGGATGCACACATGCATTAGCCCAAAAGACATTAAATGTTTATGAATGATAATATATCCCCTAGCAAGTGCGTCCTAGTTGGTGAGCTCACAGAGTTTACTCAAGTAAGCAGATAAATAAACATTTATCTAAAAGCTATAACTTAACCGGTTATCCTTAACGAGGCCTAACCAAAGCACAAATCAAACATCCTGTAAGAAAATAGTTTAAGCATTTTATATACTTTGAGATAGCTAGTCCCCATTCTTGACAGTTTATGACTTTGCCTTCCAGCCATGCTATAATGCCGATGACCCAAAATTAGGATAACATAGTACATATTCGACTCCCTCAAAGAGGTAAGTGGGGCTAGAGCGAACAACTCGGGCAGGGTTTGTTAAGCCCAACAGATCAGTTTCACATTTCCCCGTTATCAATCCGATACTAATGGTACACGTTATTAGTGGAAGGACTCTCGTGGCATGTTTTCCTATATGTTTTACAAAATAGTACATAAAATAAAAGTTCAAGTTCATCAAACGTAATCGTTACCACATGTCTTCTCCCCCAAAAGTTAAACACGATAGAAATGGGTCGTAAAATCAATATAAGGCTAGGAGATGGTGTGGCTTATGTATTAAATGGATTTGATCTAGATTAAATGTAGCTGGTGGGCTTGTAATTGGGATATGAGTAATTATGTTAGACTTAGGCTTGGGCCAAAAATATGCCCATGTAAGCTTATGTGTGTGTGTGTGTATATAAACACACGTAAGCCTCCTTGACTAGGGTTGGTCGTTTGAGAGCCACTCTAGAGAGAGGGACCAAGGGAAATTCGATTTTTGCTAACCGAATCACGTATACCAGACGAATCCAAGGATTCGTGTGCATCGTATTTCAGATTTCCAGGTTAATCGTATTCGTTTTGTGTGATTATTATTCGTGTCTTGATTATTCATCTCCTATTGTTCTTGAATCACCCATCTACACGGATTTCGCACGTGTATACGAGATTGATATCATGTTTGATCGTTAATCCGAGACCTACACTCACCTTAGGTGCGTAAAGATAACCAAATAGTCAAAGCCTGACAAAAGATAGTGAATCCGCTAGACTTCACCTAAGACACATAACTGTGTAAGTGTTTAACCGTGACTGTTCCGATACACGCGGACAATCGACAAGTTGACTCGATAACACATTGGTGACCAATTTAGGCTTTATAATATTTATCCTAACATGTATATCAATATAACATGTTACATAGTGACAAATATTCATGTGTTTACTAAAAGTTATTCTGCGCGTACGATGTAAGATCGACGGGGCTATCTTGTGACAATCCGTCTTTTCAGGTCCTTTCCTGATTTAACCTAAACCTAAACTGCTATAAATGTTGTGTGACTATTTATATGATTGACTTGTGTTGACTGTAGCAAATAGGGTTTGTGTAACTATCACCATATGCACACTAGACATCCTTTAGCACTAATCCATCCGTTAATGAAGGAATATTTTTATCATTTTACAACAGTTTATATAAAGATTGTTATTGTTGAAGGTGGGAAAATCATTAAACTTTCAAAAATTGTTATGAAATAATAAAAATATCCTTTACTTAACGGATGACTTTTAACTCCGTTATTGCTAAAGAACATTTTTCAAAATAAGTATGTAAGTTAAAAGATGTCTCATGTAATTAATTTAGTTAAAGGATCTAATCCATAATTTATATAAAATATAAATGACCTTTTGTGTAATTTACTCTAGCTTTTATTATTTTCTTAATTTAAAGACGAAATATAAAATTTATTATTATACAATGAAATTTGGTGATTAATATTTTCTTATTTAGTGACCTTTTAGTTTCTTTTACTTTGGCCACAATATTTTCTTACTTTTACACTTTTGGTCCATGTTAATTTTTAGTTTCTTTTACTTTGGCCATAATATTTTCTCATTTTTACACTTTTGGTCCATGTCATTTTTTATACTTTGGCCACTATTACTTTTTAATTTATTACTTTAAGAACGTGACTTTAAGAGTTTTACGTTTTATACCCCTTAACTTTTATACTTTCGTTTTTAATATACTTTTTATAGTTTTATATTATACAATCAAATTTCATAGATGAATAGTATACTTTTGGTTTTTCAAACTTTGGTCACGTGACTTTGGTGCTTTGACGCTTTATACTCTTAAACTTTTACGTTTTTTTCTTATTAACAAATTGTAAACTTTTATTTTTTATAGCTTGGCCACATATGTTTCATACTCTTACGTTTTGTATCGTTTAACTTTTAAAGTTTTTTTTTTATTTTAAGTTTTGTTGTCTTCTATTTTGGCTAGGAAAGTTTTTAACTTTTATACTTTTGTTTTTAGTATATTTTTATAGTTTATACTTTCACTACAAGGCTTTTAGACTTTTACGTTTTAAACCCCTTAACTTTTAATTTTTTTTTTGTTGTAAGTTTTGTTGTCTTCTACTTTAGCCATGAAACTTTTAACTTTTATACTTTCGTTTTTAGTATACTTTTAGAGTTTATAATTTCACCACAAGACTTTTAGACTTTTACGTTTTATACCACTTAACTTAGTATATTTGTATAGTTTTATACTTTCATCACAAGACATTTAGACTTTTACGTTTTATACTCCTTAATTTTTTAACCCCTTAACTTTTAAAATTTATTTGTTTTAAGTTTTTTGTCTTCTACTTTGGGTATTAAACTTTTAACTTTTCTACTTTTGCTTTTAATATACTTTTATAGTTTTATACTTTCACCACGAAACTTTTAAATTTTTACGTTTTATACCACTTAACTTTTTTTACGTTCAGTATACAAATTCAACCCCGCAGCAACGCGCGATGGAGGGGGGTAAACATCTCGTTTGAATAACTTTTAAAAACCGTAAAATGTAATTTGCTTTTGTGAAAAAGAAAGTATTCATTTTATTAGAATATATCTAAAAAAAGTAAAATAAGATATATTTTATAAACGGAAAATTGGAATTAAATAATCCAAGTTATTGGGTATTGGCGGATAATAATCTGAGTTCCAATATTGGCCTACAATAATCCCAATTATGTGGGTCTTGGAATTCATTGGGCCGCTGTTAATTTTTCACTAACTCCGTTAGTTGTGTGCTGATGTGGCACATGCCACGTCAGCAAGTATGATGCCACATCACCTACCACGTCAGCAAAAATGATGCCACATCACCTGCCACGTCAACAAGTACTAGCGGAGTTAGTGAAAAATTAACGGCGACCCAATGAATTCCAAGACCCAAATAATTGAGATTATTGTAGGCCAATATTGGAACTCGGATTATTATCCGCCAATACCCAATAACTTGGATTATTTAATTCCAATTTTCGTTTATAAACTAAAGTAAAATATGAATTTTAATGAATGTAAATATTCGGTTTTAGATTCATTCCACCAGTCTTTCTTTCTTTTAGACCCGAAATCTTCGAGAAAGTAACCAAGTTCTCACTTTCTCTCGCACACACACACAGAAGGATTCAACCTTTTTGTATATTTCTGCCCGCCGATCCTCCGTCGACGACTACCACGAGAAGATCCGACCCGATCTAATCTCATCTCCATCCATAAGTTATATCCTCCTATTTACATGAGTACCTGTATCCATTTCCATTGCAATTTATCATTTTGCTTGATTCTGTGAGTGAACTTTGTTAAAGAAATCATTTTGGTTTGTGTAATGCGAATCTAATGCGAATTTAATGCGAATTCTAGGGTTTAGGCTGATCCCGCACTAAATTTGGATAATCCGGAAAACGTATGTTGTGAGATCTTAACCTAGGGTTTTAATTAATCAAGTTCGCATATCTATCTGTGCTTCTTCGGCTGTGCATGAGGATTTGGTGCTGTTTATGCTTCGGAGAAGAAGAAGAAGAAGAAGAGTATAAGAAAAGAGAGACGATGGGGGAGAGGGAGGCCGTTTTGGGGGATTTTGAATTTGATTTTGATTGCGATCAGGGTAAGGCGGAAGGAATAGGAAATTATGAGGAATTAGGGTCTGCGAATTCGATGAATGAAGACGATGGAGCGAATGTTTCGATTGCAGCTAGGGGAGGGCACTTCTGAAAGTAGAGTGGAGGTCAATTTGAATTTGGTTCCAGGAGAGCCTTCTTCTTCATCAGCTGGGCGTGTGCTTGAAAGAGGCGGTGTGGATCGTGATTCTCACAGTAAACGTCCCAAAGTTCAGTCTGTAGCACCGTGAGGCCCCTCTCCTTTCCCTATATTTGTTTGATTGGTAGTAATAAACAAACGGTTAAGCTCAGCCGAAATGGCTAGTCATCTTTGCATATCACCTCACTGTTTTTTAGCACACATTTAAATCTTAGGGACTTGGTGATATTTTAATGTGAAAGGACCCGGAATACAAAGGTGTTCTGTCAAGTGATTCTTTTTCTTTTGGTTTTTACATGATATCCGTGTGCTGTTTTTCAGGGATCGTGATAGCTTTCTTCTAGCTCCTCCGTTTCAAATTGAGAAGGAGTTTGAGAAAATGCATGACAGCTCAGGTGACCATGGTTGTTTGGTATCTGACGGTGATGGGAGTCCTTTCTTGTCTTATAGTTGGAGAATGGAGGAAGATGAAAATGTATATCAAGAGACAGACGATCTAGAAATTCGAATGGATCTTACTGATGACTTGTTGCATATGGTATTTAATTATTTATTACTCCTGTGATCATCATTTTTATCTTTTGTTTTATTCTTATTGGTACGTTTGAGCTGATGGTTATTGTCCTGGCTTGTTAGGTTTTTTCCTTCTTGGACAACATTAATCTATGTAGGGCAGCTAAGGTTTGCAGGCAGTGGCGCGTAGCTAGTGCACATGAAGATTTCTGGAGGTTCTTAAATTTTGAAAACAGGAACGTATCTCCACGACAATGTAAGATGGATTCATTCTATTTTGGTAATGTGTGTTGATGATGCTTGTGGAATTCTTAGGGTTTTGAAAAATAAGTTTGAAACAACCTAAACTCAAAGTTATGAAATGAAAATTTGTCTCTAGCAGAAACATATGTCCAATCTGATTAGCTTATGGTATCTGCTAGATCAAATTAATTGCATGGCCCCTTCTTTTGGGCTAAGGTAGAAGATTTTTCATTACTTCAGAACCCAAAGATAGGTGTCTTTAAAGCAAATAATTCCTTCTAAACATGTTCATATGCTTCCGGATAGGAGTAAATTATTTAGATGAGGTTAAATGTGATTGTTGTTAGTCTATCACAACTGGCAAAGGCTGTGTTATTACTTCAAATGATAGGTGGTCAAGAACTCTGAATTATTTTTCATAGCAAAGTCAAATCGAGATTATAATAGAACTGCTACTACTAAGGGTCTGAGCCATTTATATAGATTCAACACTTTTAGGAAAAACTACAAGATGTGCTACATGCCATAGTTCTGTCACACATGTATATTGGTGTGCTCATACAAAACTATTCGGTCAAAAAATTGACAAGCACGTGACTTCATCATTTTGTCAGTTGTGTGCTTCAGTGACACAAAAAATCATGTGACAGTTGTCTTAATAATATTTTGGAGGCTGTGAAATTAATGCCCAGTGTCTTAATGTTGAAACATTTAGCCTCTACTTAATTGTATGTATTATCCTGTTGAGTGTACTCCCCAACCAAATGGTTGTGGGTTCAAATCCTGCCGAGTGTAGGTGTGGTGATTTTGGCAATAGTGTAGAGAGAGTGTGTGTTCACGGGTCAAAAGAATGTATTCTCACTGTTGAAGATAATTTTATTTGTATACTCACCTCTCAATATCATAAATGCCAAACTAGGCTATACTTGACACCACAAGATCAAGTTTCACTTTATGTAGCTATGTGTATTCGCATACCGCTGGCCTGGTGATGTGAGGTTGTGTGTTAGGTTTATCAGCGTTGAGTGTTAGTCTTCCGAAGTTGTTGATTGACATTGAATCATATATGGCTTCTGTATTCTTTGCAAAGTTATCGTGAATGTTAAGATTGCTATAACTTCACACTTGAGTTCTGACAGCTAACTCACTTTAAAGTATAGTTATGCTCAATGGTTCATATCGGGAGAAAGATGTAGGAAGTTGGTAACACTATGTTATGGTGCTTGTATTTGTTATTTTCTTTTAGTTATTCTTAAGCTTAGAGACATATGCTCTGATAGTTTTACTGTTATTCCTCTTATATTTCTAATCCTGTTATTGTTAAGGTGATCTATTGTTATAATCATGTAAGAAAATTAGAAGAAATTGACAATCTGTTGTATGCTTATTTAATGATGATATAACTGTTGAAAGGGATATTATTCCAACACCTGTGAGGTTGAAGATCTTTTCTACTTTGTAGAAGTATAGATGTTTGTGTGATGATTTATATGTTTTGTCTTGCCATTAGTACCAAGAAAGCCATTGACTTTGTGATGTAATAATTGTTTAGAAGTCGCACGCTTGAATATCAGCGTAGCCTTTGGCACCCCAGAGATAGATCCTGAGATGAGAGATATACGTTGAGAAAACTTTTATGAACTGTATATCAACTTTTCTGAAGACTGTGCTGCATCGCGTGGGATCTGGAACTAAAATTTGGTTTAAAAAATGTATTTGGTTATACCTGGTGTTTTCTCCACCAGTTCAATTAATTACATTTTTGGACAATTATGTATTGATTTGAGGTATCAACTACTGAGCAGATCTATCCAGATAAAGCTTAGGCAAATTGTCCTGTTGCAATGAGATGATATGTTTGTCTGAATCATGGAATAGTTGCAAGTTATATGGTCACCATAAAGTTTTTACGTTAGTGTTCTCATAATGTATGTGAGACTTATTTTGCACATTGCAGGCAGATGGGGAAGAATAAAGTACCACTAGAAGCACAATGATTTGGTGTTGCCAACTAGCAATCAATTTGATATTTCATTTTGCTACACTTGGTGTGCTCAGATTAATAGAATATACGATTATGTTTGTTTGATTGTATCTTCTTCTATGTGCCCGGAATGTATATGCTATGATGTTTTTGTGTCATTATATTTCCTTTATCTTATTTTTTTTTGTTGCTCTTTGATATATGAATAATCTACATATTATAATGCTTGATTTTGCATTATTGTCAATGAGTTGGTTATTTTTTTAAATGAATTCTAGGGTAAAATATTTGCTTTGCAGTTTAAAAGAAGTGAACTCTTGATACAAGGACATTTAAAAAAAAGATTTTTAGCGTTCGTATTATATTTCTCATCAAATGAACCTAATCGTGACAACAAAGATTATAGTTATAGTGCTAAACACCTAACTGTTCTGCTATAATTTAGTTCCTAGTCAATTACAGAATCTTACTTATATTCGATCTTTCCAGTTGAAGATATGTGTCACCGATATCCAAATGCCACTCAAGTAAACATTAATGGGTCCCCGGCTATTCACACGCTTGTGATGCAGGCAATTTCTTCCTTGAGGTGATCACTGTTCACTATTCAAAACTGTCTCTTCATTGAATGTTGTGCTTACTGCTTATTCATTTGATCATCTTCAGGAATCTTGAGTTCTTAACTTTGGGAAAAGGACAACTAGGAGAGACATTTTTCCAAGCATTAACAAATTGCACTATGTTAAAGAGTTTGATTGTTTCTGATGCTATTCTTGGTAATGGCATCCAGGAGATACCAATATACCATGATAGTTTGCGACACGTTCAAATTGTGAAATGTCGTATGGTCCGTATTTCTGTCAGGTGATCATTGAAGTCGCAACTATTATTAGAGTTGTATGTGGCTGTATGAAATAATTTTGCTGAGAAAGTGTTGATCTCTTTGACAGGTGTCCCCAACTTCAGACTTTGTCCTTGAAGCGAAGCAGCATGGCACATGCTGTACTGAATTGCCCTCTTTTGCGTGATCTAGATATAGCGTCTTGTCATAAGCTTCTAGATGCTGCAATCCGTTCAGCAGTTACATCTTGTTCTCTCTTGGAGTCCTTGGACATGTCCAACTGTTCTTGTGTTAGTGATGAAACCCTTCGTGAAATTTCCTTAAATTGTGTCAATCTCCATATACTGAATGCATCATACTGTCCAAACATCTCTCTTGAGGTAATATCTGTTGGTTAGTGTTAGTTTTATCAACCAAACCGAATATTATATGAATTTTTAATATGTTAATACAATATGCCTTTCATTGTTTGCATGAAGTTTGTAAGGTTGACAATGCTTACGGTTCTCAAGCTTCATAGCTGCGAAGGCATAACTTCTGCTTCTATGTCTGCCATACAGTATAGCTATATGTTGGAGGTGAGAATGTTCTCTGTTGTCTGCATACTGGCAGCTGACTTCTGCTTTTTTAGACAGTTTTTTAAACTTTCCCCCACAGGTTTTGGAGCTTGATAATTGCAGTTTGTTGACCTCAGTCTTCTTGGATCTTCCTCGCTTGCAGAATATCAGACTTGTACATTGTCGCAAGTATAAGACTTTACGACACTACAAATCCCTTATGAGAGAACATATTGTGTTAGCATTATTAATATACATTTCTAATCTGGTTACAGATTTGTGGACTTGAGTTTACGAAGTTCGGTATTATCATCTATTAAAGTCTCTAATTGTCCTTCACTCCAACGAATCAACATTGTATCAAACTCACTGCAAGTATGGTTTAGTCATTTTTTTTCTTTTTCTTTTGGATTCATAGATTCGTAGTTTTTAATCCATAATTTACACATGCTTGAATTCTTGTTATTTTGATGCAGAAACTAGTTTTACAAAAACAGGAAAGCTTAACTTCATTAGAGCTGCAATGTCCGGGTCTACAAGAAGTTGACCTCTCAGACTGTGAATCTTTAACAAATTCAATCTGTGAAGTTTTTAGTGATGGCAGTGGCTGCCCCATGCTCAAATCATTAATTTTTGACAACTGCGAGGTATTTAGCTCCTTTTTCATGCACTTACTGAGCTACTATTCTATTAGTTTCACAATTTGGCATTTAAAGTTTTATGGTTTCATTTATATAATCCAAGGAGAATGAATTTCTGATTTGGGGGCCCATTTATTGATGATGAGAAATGAAGTTTAGGTTACACAGTTAAATTTTAGTTTATAGGTTTTCTATTATTGTCACTTTAATATGTATGATTACCTACTTTCATGGCTTTAAACTGTGAAGGTTGCTTCAGCTCTTCCCTCTGCGCCCCTTATATCTTTGCTGCTTTTAATTCCGTATAATTTTCAGCTAATTTTGTGTTTTTAGATGCTGATTTGGTTATCTTTCTTGGTTCAGAGCTTGACGGCCGTGGAATTTTCTAGCAATTCATTAACTAGTCTTTCCCTTGCTGGTTGCCGTGCTATCACTTCTATTGAACTAACTTGCCCTTATCTTGAGCAAGTGTCTTTGGATGGATGTGATCATCTTGAAAAAGCAATCTTTAGTCCAGTAAGTTAACCAATCATATATACTGTTTTGACATCTTTGATTGAATTTTACGACTTCAACATTATATATCTCATCAGTAGTTTTATCAAATTGTTACACTTATCTAGTCAAAAGAAGGGCTTCCACGATTGCTGTAACCAGTATTATTGGTTAGTTGCAAAAGATGGCAACCAACTTTGTTCCAACTTTTAATTTGGTTAAAGATATTTGAAAGTATCCTAGAAAAAGGCTTCAACTTTGCAATGTGCTTCATCTAGGATAAGTTCGTCCAGGTTGGTTTCCGCTTCTTTTGCAAAAACCTTGCCATATCTAGACGCATAAGAGGGGCAACCAACTTGGCCATAATGTCATATTACCCTAAATGATACATGGTTTAAGGTTTTTTTTTTTCTTTTTTTTTTTTTTTTTTATGAACTTTGAAATTGGTTAACTTAGAACTCAGTAAAAAAATTGTGTTCTTTTTTTTACTTTAACTAAATTTAACACCGAGACGGGATCTGAATCTTAAAACGCAGGTGGGTTTTTTATGTCATTATCTTTTTCTACTCGATAAGAACATTGAATTGTTTCTTGAGCGATTTCAAAGTTGACTAAAAATAAAGTTATGGTACGTGTGGGTTGGGGATTTTTTTTTTGAAGGATATGGGTTTCGTCAAAGGAATTGGAATTGGAATTGGACTTTGAATTTGAATTTGTCAAGAAATATAAAGGAATTAAGTTTATCTAAGTTATTTGAGTTTGTAATACATTTGAACAAGAAAAACAATCATAAAGGAATTGGAATCTATCACTCTCGTCACTACCAATCAGTCACCACCGCCACCCATTGCCCCACCTACTGGTTGCCGCCTCCGCGCCGCCCGGCTTGCCATGTGCCACCAATCGACCCGACCATCGCTCGCCCGGTCTGGTCGGTCAGGTGGAGCGGGTGACACGTTGGTCCTGTAGCGTGGAACATTGGGTTGGGAGGCAGTGCAGATCGTGTTGGCGGCGGCACGTTTCGGTTCGGTCGGATGGCGCACAAGTCGGTACGACGCATCGTCAGTCTGATTCAGCCGGGTCGGGTTGGGCGACGACATGCACCGTCGAGTCAGGTTGTGGCGGTGGTGCAGTTGACATGTGGTGGTCCAATTCCAATTCTTTTTATTAATCCCTTCACAATTTGAAAGGAATTGAAATCCATTACATGGTGGATTTAATTCAAATTCCAATTCCTTTTTCAACCGAACACATTAAGAATGGAATTCGGATTCCAAATCCTACCAATTCCGCGAACCAAACACATTAAAAATGGAATTCAAATTCCAATTCTATTGAAATCCCAACAAATCCACGATCCAAACGGGCCCTTAGATTCATGTCAATGCTCTCAGAAATTTGATCCTAGTAGCATTTCTCTATTTCAAATCTTTGCAGTGGTGCATTTAATTTCCATGAGATTGTACATATCTGATAAATTTCTCTCTATCTTTTTGGCAGGTCGGCCTTCGATCTCTTAATTTGGGAATATGTCCTAAACTTAATGCACTTAATATTGAAGCACCAACTATGGTGTTACTCGAACTAAAGGGGTGTGGTGTCATATCAGAAGCATTTATAAATTGCCCACTCTTAACATCTCTGGACGCTTCCTTTTGCAGGTAGTGTCAATTCATCCTTCTTCCCCTGTATCCATTGACTGAAATTAGCTAATAAGGTGCTAATGTTTTATGATTCATTCATGCAGTCAACTGAAAGACGACTGCTTATCTGCTACTACCGCTTCATGTCCCCTAATTGAATCACTAGTTCTAATGTCATGTCCATTGGTTGGTTCTGTTGGACTCTTATCTTTAAGTCGGCTTCCAAATTTGACATCACTTGATCTTTCCTACACATTCTTATCCAATTTGCAGCCTGTTTTCGATTCCTGTTTGCAATTAAAGGTTTAAATTTTGTACATTGATTTTTATGTTTTATATTTTAATTTCTGATTGTTGGCTTATTAGGTTTTCGTGTTCTTTTGAAGGTTTTAAAATTGCAAGCATGCAAGTATCTCACGGACTCATCACTTGAACCTCTTTACAAAGACGGTGCTCTCCCCACTCTGCGGGAATTGGACTTATCATACGGGAGCTTGTGCCAGGCTTCCATAGAGGAGCTTCTTGCTTGCTGTACTCATTTAACTCATGTCAGTTTGAACGGGTGTGTGAATATGCATGACCTAAATTGGAGTTTTAGTGTTGATCATGTGTATCTATCCTCTACGTCCTCTGAGCAGCCTCAACGATATTTACAAAATCTCAACTGTGTTGGTTGTTCAAATATCAAGAAAGTAGTCATCCCGTCAGTCGCCCGACTTTCTAATTTATCATCACTAAACATCTCGCTATCTGCAAATTTGAAGGAAGTTGATGTTGCCTGTTTTAATTTATGTTTTCTCAATCTAAGGTGCGACTATCTCCCTCTGTTATATATATTGGTGTAATGCTTAAATAACTCAAAACGTTAATATTTACGTGCTTGCCACCTCAGCAACTGCAGCTCGTTGGAAATCTTGAAGCTTGACTGTCCAAGATTAACGAGCCTCTTTCTCCAGGTATGCAATTGCATCCCCATTAGTTGTCTTTTTCGGGACAACCAAAACTACAAAGTGTGACATTCGTTTTCTGAAATCCGTTCGTTTTTTCTGACACATAAACACTAGTCTTGCAATATTACTGAAGAAGCGGTTGAATCCGCCATATCAGAGTGTAACATGCTCGAGACACTAGACGTCCGCTTTTGTCAAAAGGTAAGTCACGGGTTAAAAGGCTTATCGTTTCATCTCTGACAAATGCTTATTCTCCTGTAACTGTTTTTTTTTGTGCTGAATTATGATATAGATAACCTCGACGAGCATGGGAAGATTGCGGACTGCATGCCCGAGCTTGAAACGCATATTCAGCTAAGGAAATTGCACTCAATCTATCTTGAAGTATTTTAAATATTAGTAGTTTCCTTGGTGTTGTGGTGTTTGTTTCAAATTTTATAAATATTACAGCCTCTGTTGTTCACTTTGAGTTACTTTTCAAGTAAAACTGCTCCATTAATGAACATCATCTACCTGTTCTATTTAATAAAACATTTTTCAGTATATAAAACTAATGTTGTTGACAATTCGTACATTATTTTTTTCATTAATCAGGTTTATACCATCCAAAATGTTATGCTTATATTGTTTGCTGGATATGAATTTACAAATATGAATTAAAAGTTTGTAATGATTGGAAATATTTATGAGGGTAATTCCTGTGACTTGGTTGCTTGCTTGTACAAGCTAACTATGATAAATGCATGTCATCACTGTGTAGAATGGGGCTATAATCATTTGGAGGGGACCAGCTAATATCTTGAATACGGTTTTTTTCGCTCTAATAGGGGTCGACACCTCAAGTTCTAAAAAAAAAGTAGTAGAATAAGAAGGGGTAGATGTAGTGGAGTAGGAATTTTAATTATTTTTTTAATAAAATGACTCTTGAAGGGTTCCATCTCAACCCCAAACAGTCACCGCCACCATCGGGTACGAGTAGCAGAAAAAGTAGCAGCATGAACTAGTAGAAGTAGCCATTGGGGTGGTGGTGATGAAACCTGGTAGCCGCGTGTTAGCCGTGGCATTAACTGCTTGTCATCCCATCCTCCCTAAGGAACCCTCAAAAAAAAAAAAAATTGCACGGAACTGGCCTAAACTGTAGAAAACGATTTAAGCCGGAATAGTTTGATATAGGAAAATGATCTTTGATTTCACGCCATCATATTGTTTAATTACAAGATTGTATATATGTACATATGAGGGGTTATGATTCATCAGAGTGAATCGTTGCACCCTTCTAACCTAAAAGACACGTCCTTTAATCAAGAATAGCGTAATTATATAACCAACATAAACTTCTAGTATTTACATAAATGACCCAATAGCAGAAAAAGTAGCAGCATGAACTAGTTGAACCTATTTCAGCGACATTAGAACTAATTTGCAAATCATTAATGTGTTTAGTTTCTTGGGTTTTCTTTTTTTGCTTTTTAAGATTTAGATTTTAGCTATAGTGTTAATCCCATTAATTTTTTGACAAGCTGACTTTAACGCAGCTAAAATGAGTTTGTTTGAAATGGTTTCCTATAGTTCCCAATTAACCTCTCTATTTGTGTGTATATAAGAAGTTCTATCTATACACATGTATAGGGCTTTGGTCACTATGTGACCCAGGTTCTAATTCAAGGGGAGACAGTTTTACCCCACGTGGTTCTAGGAGGAGGTTTCTGCCATGAGAAAGCTTCAGGAGGGGGTGTCTTGGTTCTCACGAAGGTCCGAGTAATCGACCTTAGACATAACCCCGCAAGGGTAGGTTTACACGTGAGACCAAAGTCGCCTGATTGATGCCGTTCCAAAAAAAAAAAGAGGTTAATTAGAAATAAATGCTAAACACTAAAACCAATGTAAGCCTAAAGCTAGGGTTTGGGCCACCTCTTTTATTTCTTTAAAAAATGTTAATACATATATTGGGGCATTGGGCTGGGCTAGACATGGATGATATATGCCATAGGTGGAAATCGGTCTATGGATTATGGAAGGTCAAAAATAAAAAAAAATGAGTTTGAATAAAATCATATCTTCGTATTTCAATCACATATCTTCGTATTTCGAAATCAAAAGGAAATCGAATAGGCGTGGTTCATGAGAAAGACAAAATTGCAATCATCAATGGAGTCTAAGTCATCAAAACCTCAACTCTTCCTTTTTCAATGCTTCACTCTCCGTCTCATTCGTTTGGTTAACTAGCTGATAATCAAGTGAACTCCGGTTCGACTTCGAGTAAATGAGTAATCAAATGAACTCTAAAAAAAATCAGTAGATGGTCCGCATTCTTGCAAAGTCTCAAGGTTTGTAGTTTGATTTCAACTCAATCGAATAAATAGAGTCCTTGCTAATTGACTCGTTGCTTATGCCCTTTTGATATTTTGGGATGAGTTTTCAACCTTTGATTGCATATACAACTTGGTTTTAATATCTAAGTATATTATATCGGTGGGGGAGGTTCATTGGTACGCCGGTCATCTTTCTGGTCCGCCGGTGCCTCCTTTTACGGGCCGTCGTACCAAGCTTTTTGATACGTCGCCTTGTTTGGTTCGGTGGCGATGGATTGGTCAGGCAGATTGTTTCACATGCTGCTACATCTCTCAATCTCTCTCTAGGATTCACACAGTGAAAGTGTAGTGTGTGTTTCCTTTTTATTTTGTTTGCTTTGCTCCCCTACGAATCAGTGGGTTGATTTGTCAATTTTTACTATAACTTCTAGAGTTAATTGCCTTGTAGAGGGTTTGTTTTGCTCTTGCCATTTGACTAGTTCACGGGTCTTTAGCTCGCGGATGTCGTTTAGTTGAGGGTTGGCCCTCGGTGATAGCCAACTCTTTGTTGGTCTATTGAGGCGTTGCTTCTGGGCACCTTTGGGTTATTTTCGCGCTTCATCTCAAACCGTGGTTTACTTTTGCCTTTCTTTTGTTTTGCTATGACCGGCCTCCATTTGCCGCCAGGCGGCTCATGGCCGTGTCCCTTCCAAAGTTTTCACTGTTGTGCTGATGGTGAAATCGGGGCTAAAGGGATCTCGAGGCTTATCTCGCACATCAAAAGCCTACACCTGTTTAGCAATGATCGCCGTAATGGGTTGCGTGGGGTTATTTCTTCGGACCCTGACGTATTCATGGCATTGGAGAATACCTTAAGGACCTTTGGATATTGGATGTATGGGAAGCGTATGAAAATCCATGCCCTGAGTCGTGACTGCCATCACCCTGATGGGGTCGCTAGGTTTTCGACGGCTGAGCCCGGGTTGATGAGACACATTATGGGGATACTGAAACCTGTCACTGTTGTCTAAGTGGCCATCACCAATAGTTTGTTTATTTTGGATGGGGAGCTCCTCGACAGAGTTTTCAAAGTGCGTATCGTGACTGTCAAAAGTATCCCTCCTAGCTTCCGGTTGGCGTTCTCCCATGCTTTAAAGTCTGCTCTCCTCAGGGTGGTAGCTCAACCCAGGTCTGTTGATGCTTGGGTGAGGCTGTTGCTTCTCCCTCGATGTACGTTGCGAGTTTTCAGACCTCAAAGTCGGCAAGAATGTAGGTCTGGGAATAAAAAAGCCTTGCAATGCCAACATATAATGACCTCCTTAGCCACCTGGAGGAAAGAGGATGGTATTAAATTACTCGTTAAAAGCATTCTCGACAGCTCGCAGGCGGGGGCCGTTGGTCAGCAGTGCGGTGGTACTGATAAAGATACATCTGCTAGTACGAACATCAAGCAGTGTCTTCGAAAGATTGCGGATGGCCACTTCACTGCGGTGGTGAAAGTGCTATGTTCGTCCGGTGTTGCACCTTATAATGGAGATACCACGCTCGAGAGGCCAAGCACCCCCATGTGTCGCCTCCATCTTTGCCGATCGTTGCTTATTCAGATCCTTCCATGGTGGCAAACGTTGATTGCGTTATGGGGTGCATTAGATTGTTTCCTAAAAGGACATCGTGTGGGAGGGATGGCCTGAGGGCGCAACACATTCTTGACGCTCTGTGTGGGGAGGGCTCTGCCATTGCCAATGACCTTCTAGAGGCCATTACTTCGGTGGTTAATTTGTGGCTAGGGAGAGATGCTCGGGTTGTCTGGCGGAGTTTGTTGCTTCAGCTCCTTTTACACTGCTTTTAAAGCCTGATAATGGGATCCGTCCAATTGCGGTTGGTACTATCTGGACACGTCTGTTTTCCAAGGTTTCCATGAAAGGGGTTGGTAAGGTTATGGCGCAGTACCTCTATGATTTTCAATTCGGGGTTGGTGTGTCGGGAGGGGCGGAGGCAATTTTGCACAGCGTTAACCGTGTTTTAAGAGATCGCCACGAGGATGGGTCTCTGGCCATGCTTACCGTTGACTTTTCTAATGCCTTTAACCTTGTTGACAGATCATCCTTGCTTCAAGAGGTTAGGGTGAGGTGCCCCTCTATTTCACCTTGGGTTGAGTTTCTATATGGGCAACCTGCTAGACTGTATCTCCGGGATAATCATATCTGGTCCACTATGGGGGTTCAACAAGGTGACCCTTTGGGGCCTCTCTTCTTTGCGCTTGTTTTGCATCCCCTGGTTCACCAGATCAAAGACAATTGCAAACTTCTCCTTCATGCTTAGTACCTCGATGATGGAACTGTTATTGGGGATGTCGGGGAGGTTGCCAAAGCGTTGGACATCATTAAAGATAGGGGGCCTTCTTTGGGGCTTGTACTTAACATTAGAAAAACTGAGTTCTTTTGGCCTTCGTGTGATGGTAGGAAGCCTCGTGAGGGTCTCTTTCCAGAGAACATTGGCAGACCTGGCCTAGGGGTGAAACTCTTGGGGGAGCTGCTAGTAGAAATGCAGATTTTATCCAAGGTTTGGCAACGAAAAGAACTTCCAACGCTGTTGATCTGATCCGCCTCCTCCCCAAGCTGGGGGATCCGCAGAGTGAACTTCTTCTGATGCGCTCATGTATGGGTATAGCCAGACTTTTCTTTAGTTTAAGGACATGTCCTCCCTTACACATGGTGGGGGCTGCCTCCTTTTTTGATAAAGAACTGCGCACGACAATCGAGAATTTGGTGGTTTGCGAGGGCCCTTTCTTTGGGGATCTCCAATAGCGGCTTGCTTCATTACCTATCAGGTGTGGGGGGCTTAGATTATATTCTGCGGTTGAGGCTTCCTCGTTTGCCTTTGTGGCGTCAAGGGCGCAATCTTGGGTGCTTCAAGATCATATTTTGAGGAAAAGTGGTATTTGTGGCATGGACTCTGAGTATGAGGGCGCATTGGACCGTCTTCGAGATGTTACTTCAGGCTTTGACTTTAGTGGTTTCACTAACAAGGACACCGCCCCCCTAAAGCCCAAAAAGTTTTGGCGAGTGCCCTTTTTGGTAAAATCATGCAGGAGATGGAAGTGAAGTTTGACATGACCGTAAGACAAAAAGTTGTGTTCGGATGTTTATAAGCGCCAAATGTATTTGAAGACAGTACAAACGTAAACTCATCCAAACTGTTCTTGAAACTCTCTAAGCCTCTTGCGTATAGCCGCTGACTATTCATGTGAACGTTCTCGATTAATCCACGACAATTCTCAGCTGGTGTTGAAAGTTAACTCGTTGTGCGCTTCGTACAAGCATATACATTCATGTTGTCATTTGGGCCATTGTAAAAGAGTAGCAAACGAGCATCTACATCGTTACTTAACGGATGCAACCCCCTGTCAAGATCATGGCCGGGGGTTTTTAAGTAAAACCACATGTTGTTGAAATTTTCATAGCCCATATCTTGCATGATGAACACCATTCTCGAAAATACAAAGGTATTGACGTGTAGGTAGTCAACTAGAGTGCATACACCGATTTCGTATCTCCTCCATGGTAAAGATGTGAAATAACCAGAATGAAATATTGTTAGGGTGAAATAATCCGGATTTCATGAGTATATGTCATCAACAATCAACCCTTCGACATATTCATTTATCGAACGGATCGAACATGATACATCTATTGGTGGAAGTCATTGTTTTTTTAGAGCGAAGAAGCTTGTGAAAGATGAAATGAAACTGCTATTGAATGTGTGGTTTTAGTAGTATAGTAATATAGTCATCCGAAAAATAAGTCGTTGGAAAAGAAAGCCGTTGAAAATATAGCCGTTTGAAAAGAAAGTTGATGGATATATATCCATTTGAAATATAGTCGTTTGAAAATATAGTCGTTTGAAATATAGTCATTGGGATTATAACCTATATATAGCAGTATTGGTCCACATATTGTTGGCATACCATTCAATGGCAAATCAAGGAAACAAGGGTTTTTATTCCCAAGTGCAGGAATTTGAAAACGGTGATAATATGAGTATGTCTATGAATCAGTTTCTACGTATTCTGGCTGAAGAAGAAGAAAAAGAAGCTAACCTGCCTTGCGGTCTTCAAATGAATCCAATTGACGTTGATAGAATTCCTGATGATTATTACGACCCTCAACAGGTTAACTCCGCTGCGGGTAACCCGCTACCTCCTCCGGTTAACCCACATCGTTCTCTTGTCAACCCACCTCGTCCTCCGGTTAACCCCGCTCCCGAAAACCCTCTCTTTGTCACGCCTCCTCGAATCGAATATGAAAACACCTCATGGGGTGTTCCGCGAGATTAGGACTTCCCTTGGAGATATTAAAACTATATTTAGGTTTATGACATAATTTCATATTTATATATTCCAGTCTGTGATGTAATTTTCAAAATATTTGTAGCTGATTTTCCATGTTATTATAAAATCGTTTAGGACCTAAATTTAATAATTATATTTGCTTCAAATAATGTATGTCGTGTGTGGGGCTTTTCTTTTGTAATGAAATTGTTGTGAAAATATGTAGTAATAAAGATACAAGAAATAACTTAAATGATAAAATACACCTAATCACAACCACCGCCAGTTTGAAAACGATACTTAATATGGAAATGTAATTTCTTGCCAAAATTTTGTTGGTTTTAGATAGCCTATTTAAGTGTTTTGAAATTATTATTTTTTTTCTAATTATTTCAAATTCTCCAAAAAATTTGTTTATAAGTCTTAGACAAGTCTTAAGCCGTATTGTAAAAATAAAACATGACCAAGTTTACATTTTCTATGAATTTATAACTTGTAAATACAACAAAGTTTCAATTTATTTTTTCAAGAAACTATGGAAATGTAATTTTTTGCCAAATTTTTGTTGATTTTAGATTAGCATGTTTAAGTGTTTTTAAATGATTATTTTTTCTAATTATAATAAATTCTTCAAAAAATTTATTTATAAGTCTTAGACAAGTTTTAAGCCGTACTGTAAAAATAAAACATAATTTTCATAAGTTTTACATTTCCCATGAATTTAACTTGTAAATACAACAAATTTTCAATTTATTTTTTCAAGAAACTATGAAAATGTAATTTTTTGTCAAAATTTTATTGGTTTTAGATAAGTCTGTTTAAGTGTTTTGAAATATATATATTTTTTCTTATTATTTCAAATTCTCCAAAATTTTGTTTATAAGCCTTAAACAAGTTTTAAGCCATATTGTAAGAACAAAAAATTATTTTCATACGTTTTACATTCCTATGAATTTAACTTGTAAATACAACAAATTTTCAATTTATTTTTTCAAAAAAAAATATAATTTTTTGTCAAAAAATTTGTTGGATTTAGATAGTATGTTTAAGTGTTTTGAAATGATTTTTTTTCTAATTATTTTGAATTCTTCAAAAATTTTGTTTATAAATCTTAAATCATTGTAATCGAGTGTAATTTATGGTGCATGTATCATATAACTACATTAAATTAACAATTGTGTTTCTCTATTTTGTTTCTTCTATTTGATTACGAGTTTATGTTGATTGCTATAAGTGATTCAATATAGTTCTTACATTGATATGCATCACATTCTTAAAGCAAACTACCAAGCTATACACGGTTTTCATCCCAATAACGAGATACATATGCTGGGAGAGAGGAATTGAAGAACACTATCAGTAAATGTGACATCGGTTTCCAAAAACGACATTAAATTAAGATTTAAAAACTATGTTGGGTCTCGAAGGGCTCTTAACATAGTTGGTACAATTGATTTAAACAAAGATAAGATTGTGAGGAATATAAAATCAACTTGAAGACAGAATCTGTCAAATGACAGATTCCGTTATCTATTATTCTCCTTGATCTTCATTATCTTTCTTTGTATACTTTTCTCAACTATTACATGGGATTGTCCTAACATAACCATGTCCTCAAGCGCAAACTAAGAGTGTAAATGACTAATCAACTATGACGCAAATACAGAAGAGATGATCATATGACCAACGTAAATAGGGATGTAGCATATTCGTATAACACATCGCCAATTCTAATAATGGTTTCATATGTATGAGGTCGTATGTAACCCTAAGTGGTCGTCAACATATTCCTTAACCATAACGCTTCGCACCTTGGTATTTATAGGCAGGCTAGGGCATGACCATGGTCGTGTGTAGGGTCACCCACGGTCGTGTCCACTAACGATTGCATGTCGTTGACACTCCATACTTTGAAAAGTTGTTTTGTCACACCGACAACCATGTAAGGGGGGCCACGACCATGACCACTACTTGTGCAGTACATACGTCATCCTTTTGTTTGTAAATTTGTCTGGTAGGGACACCGACGGCCGTGTTTCTTCACAAAATCAGGTTGCACGAGTGTGGTCTTGAAGATTCGTAGGCGTTGGACTCATCCATTGCCATGGTCAAGGGACATACACTGGTGGCTCCTCCAAAACATCATTTTTCTTCATTTTTTGCATGTTTTTTCAAATTTTTAAGCTAAGAGACCTACCAATTTAGATAGAAACTTACTAAGCACTAAATCCTATGAATTCACCACAAAACTATCAAAACCGAGATATAAATGATGTGTAAAACAAGTATAATTCAGGGCACCATATAAAGTGTTATCTGTCTAGCGAAACCTAGCCAAATAACATCTACACGACATGTGTTAGAATTCTAAACCATCCACCATCCTCTTAAAGAGTCAATATTATGGTTCCACCGTGTAGTTGTAAGAAACAATGTTCTATTTAAAGATCTTTAATGAAGACTCAAGTTCAAAATTTAAAAGTTGTGTAAACTAGGGTTTTAACTATTTAAAAAAATAATAAAAAATCCCAAACACCCTCCGGTTAAGAGGTATATCCAAGATTTTAAAGGAAATTAGAGAAGTGAAAAAAAAGGAGCATTCGGTTAAAAAGATCATGTCTCTAGGCTATGCAGAGAAGCTATCTTACATAGAGGATGTCGGCAATGTGGGGATGACTGAAATTTACAAGAAAAGGTTTAATCATTGATTCATTTCCCCATTGCTATGATCCTATTCAATATTGTTGCTCTTGTAATCGATTGATTTGCTCAATGGAGTTGCTTAAGTTTTGTACTTGAACTTTATTGTTAAAAAGATTCGGTTACTTTAAATCTACACTCAAGAATCAACATCACACTCAAGCTATAAAATGAAATGAAATGCATGTAGGTTAAAAAGATGTATGTTTTCTTCAATTCCGAATAAAGCGTCCCCTGTCACTCCTGCCTGCTGCCAATGTACAGCCCCTCTTTTATCACTCATTTACTCACATCTATCTTCTCTCCCAGGCATTGTCATTATCAAAAACCCAAACAAAGATTATTTACCTTTACTCTCTAGTCTCTACCCCCACCCCACCCTACCCCAACCCAGTGATGAGTAAAAAAGGCAGTCTCTCTCTCTCTTCTGCAAACATATCATAAAAACAAAACTTGATAGTGACTAAAGATGGGATTTAATTGCATATAACACCATCTTTCTTTCTCTTCTTTGTTTATATAAATGGAAATTCTTTAGTTCAAGAATATGTTATATCTATTTTAAAGATTTTTTTGGAAAGAATTCACAGATTGGTGAAAATCTTTCTTCTGAAAATGATAATAGTTTAAATTGTATGAATTTTTAAAAAAAAAAGACTGATACAGGTCTAGAGTATTTTCATCTCACTTATCCTGTCAGAAAGAGAGAGAAATGAGAGTAAAAGTTAAGAGGAAGGGAAACAATAGCTGTAAATTATGCAGGGTTTTATAACACAGTTGCTGCTCACCTATACCCTTGGCACTAGCATTGTGGTACTATTTCAATTTTCTTGACTTTTTCTTCTCCATAATAATGCATAGATGCTAGAAGTTAGCACCCTAACCGAGGAGAACATGCGGGCCAACAAAAAGATTGCATCTTGAAATATTTTGATGAATCTCGCCGGAGATCTAGAGAGGTGAGGCCGAAGATGGTGGGTTTTATGGAGTCTTTAGGAAGAAAGATTCAAGCTTTGAGAATGATGGGGTTTGGGTTTGTTTTGTGTCTTCTGATTTCTTCAAGATTCTTCATTTTGGTAAACTCTGATGATGGTGAGTGTGTTTATTTCTTGAAATGGGAAAAAGGGTTTATTTTTGTCACTATGTTTCTTGATTTTAACTATTTGTTAAGAAAGATTTGCAAGGATTATAACCCCATTATTATATTCCATTTGTCTTTTTATAATATATTCAGCTATATGACATGGGTTTATTTTTGATTAATTTAATCTTGACTTTTAAATGGTGAAGGAGGGGCATTGTTGGAGATAAAAAAGTCTTTTAGAGATGTGAATAATGTGCTATATGACTGGACTGATTCACCCTCTTCAGACTACTGTGTGTGGAGAGGTGTTTCATGTGAAAATATCACCTTCAATGTGGTTGCACTGTGAGTGTAATATTACTATTGTTATTATTATCATCTTTCAAAATCAAGTGATCTTAAAAAGATTATGACTTTTTCAGTCAAAATGTTCACTTTTTGGGAACCACCTTTTAGTAATCTTTCAGGTTTGAATCTTGATGGGGAGCTGTCACCAAGTATTGGAGAGCTTAAAGGTTTACTCACAATGTACAGTTTCCTCACCTTCAACCCATAAAGTTTCTGTTTCATGAATGAAAATGTTGTGAAGTTTTTAATCTGGGTTTAACCATGGTTAAATAGTGATCTGCGCGGAAATAGATTATCTGGTCAAATCCCAGATGAGATTGGTGATTGTAGCAACCTGCAGAACTTGTAAGTCATCATCTAAATAACTCAAATTTGTTGTACTAAATCTACACATTCTATCGCTAAGATTATGGTTAAATTGTGTTACTAGGGATTTATCATTCAACATGTTGAGTGGAGACATTCCGTTTTCGATATCAAAGTTGAAACAGCTCGAGCTCTTGTAAGTTTAGCCACAAATTTGTACTTTTTCATTTGTAGAATTAGTCACATTTAATGACATAATTTCCATCTGTACTTCAGAATCTTGAAAAACAACCAATTAATAGGTCCTATCCCTTCTACCCTATCACAGATTCCTAATTTGAAGATTTTGTAAGCATCATGCCTTCCCTTTTTATATAAAGTCATTAAATTTATAAAAACATCATATATTAATTCATGAAAATTATGATTATCCCAGGGACTTGGCACAAAATCAGTTAAATGGGGAAATTCCTAGGCTTATATACTGGAATGAAGTGTTGCAGTATTTGTAAGTTTCTAAAGCTGGTTGTTATTATATATTGTTAAATGTTAATTGTTTATGCATTTTGTGTTTTGACCAAAGAAATATGATTTTATAATTAGAGGATTGAGGAGCAACAATTTGGTAGGAGAGCTCTCGCCTGATATCTGCCAGTTAACAGGCCTGTGGTATTTGTAAGTTTTTTTTTCTTTTTTCTCATCATGTGGGCTTACTATTCTATGAAGTTTTTGCTTATTGATGATTATTTACAGTGATGTGAGGAACAATAGTTTAAGTGGTACAATTCCCTCCAATATTGGCAATTGCACCGGCTTCCAGGTTTTGTATGTACCCAACTCTAGACGATTGAATTTATAAAACTATCAAAGTTTTTTTTTTTTGTTGTTCTGATTAAGGCTGTGTTTGTGTTAACTTTATTAGGGACTTGTCATACAACCGATTGACCGGAGAGATACCATTCAATATCGGGTTCCTACAAGTAGCCACATTGTGAGTCTTTAGCTTTGACTAAATAATCATAAACTATATTCATGTTTTTATATAACAATCTTCTGGATTTGGGCATATCTTAGATCACTACAAGGGAACCAGTTATCAGGGGAAATCCCATCCGTGATTGGACTCATGCAGGCACTTGCTGTTTTGTAAGTGATTCTATACTTTTATTTATTTATTTTCACAACCTGAAATTTATATGTTTTTCTTAATCGAGTTGGTATTGCAGGGACTTGAGTTGCAATAATTTAAGTGGGCAAATTCCTCCGATCATCGGAAACTTGACTTACACAGAGAAATTGTAAGAACACATTTTGGATGTACTTTTCGAACCCACCCCCCCTCTTCAAATAGTCATCTATATCAACTTCCTCAAACCAATCTATGGTTTTGTTATAGGTATCTCCACAGTAACAAGTTGACCGGATCCATTCCTCCAGAGCTTGGGAATATGTCAAAGCTCCATTACTTGTATGAAATGCATATGTTTTAACATGATTTAAGCTGTTAATGGTGTTTTATGATAGACATTTTGTTTGTTTATTAACAGGGAACTAAATGATAATCGACTTACTGGTCATATTCCACCGGAACTTGGAAAGCTCACCGACCTATTTGACCTGTAAACTTTGCAAATTTTGCTTGTTTTCCTTAACCAGGTTTAACTTTTTTGCTTCATTAGATTAATATTTCTGTTTGATTATAGTAATGTTGCTGGAAATAGACTCGAGGGGCACATACCTGATAATCTTAGCTCTTGCACTAATCTCAACAGCCTGTGAGTTTTTAACTTTATTATGATGTTTACATATTACATATTTACCTGTATGTTTTCTTACAATCGGTAATAAATCATTTTGACGTTACAGCAACGTGCATGGGAACAAATTGAAGGGCACCATCCCTGCTCAATTTCAGAGACTCGAAAGCATGACATACTTGTAAGCACCCGATTCTTGATTCGGTTCATCATGCTCAAAATCACGCTTATGAAATTAAGCATTTCTTAATGGAATTCCAATCTTTTTTCATTCGGTTAGGAATCTTTCATCAAACAACCTTGCGGGTCCTGTTCCGATTGAGCTGACACGGATCGGTAACTTGGATACATTGTAAGTGACTCGTTGGTGACTTTAACATGATCGAACTACTGGTTGTAACAATTGTTTTTTTTTTTTTTGCACAGGGACCTTTCAAACAACAAAATCAGTGGTCCGATACCTTCTCCGCTTGGTGATTTAGAACATCTTTTGAAACTGTGAGTTTGATTTCATAAATTAAGTTTAAACAGGCCATCATGATCACTTTATCACATGTTTCTTTTTGTTGTGGAACAATAGGAATCTGAGCCGGAATGAGTTCACCGGGTACTTACCAGCTGAGTTTGGAAACTTAAGAAGTGTCATGGACATGTAAGTGATCATATGTCCATTCATAAGTTTCCTTTGGGTTCAAAAATGTTAAAAGAATTTTTTTTTTTTTTTTTTTTTTTTGCAGAGATCTTTCGTACAATCATCTCTCTGGTGTGCTGCCCCAGGAGCTCGGTCAACTTCAGAATTTGTTCACACTGTATGTTCCACAAGAGTAATATTTTAGAGTCTTGTGAACCGCTTCCAAATGACATTTGTTTCATTGGCTGATGTTTTGCAGAAAGTTAGAAAATAATAACTTTACGGGAGGTTTGACTTCGTTGGTGAATTGCCTTAGTCTTTCATTTCTGTAAGTTTCATTGACATAGGTTTTAGGGGTGCTAAATGGGTCGTATTCGCAGGTTGACACATGAACCTGAACTGTTGCTTTTTTTTTTTTTTTTTTTTTTTTGCATATTAATGCTCTAAAACATTTATATGAAACAAAAGGTGATGCCCATTTCTCTTTTTATCTTTTAAACTTTGCTATAAGATACCTTATTCAGTTTAAGCTATGACGTAACTGTTTTTTATTTTATTTTATGGGTCAACCTGAACACGGCCATTTAGCTAAACGGTTAATGGGTTCGGCCCAAACTAACCCGAACCTGTTTAGACTAAACCCCCGTGAATTTTGTGTTAGGTTCATATCGTTTTGCATAAGGTACATTTTGCTAACAGTTGGACCGATCATTTTCCATTTCCATTTATGCAGAAACGTATCATATAATAACCTGGCTGGGGATATTCCTACTGGCAACAATTTTTCTAAATTTTCTCCTGAGAGGTATGATACCGACTCTTGTATAGTTTTCAACGTCACAAAACGACTTACAAAAATGGCATTCCACCATGCAGCTTTCTTGCCAATCCCGGTCTTTGCAGCAGTTCTCTAAGCTCTTCATGCCACGCTTCTCGTTCCACCGAGCGAGGTTATTAATGATTACCTAAAACTTTTTGACAAGTTTGTGATAAAAATGCTAAAATAGCAAGTTTGTATATATGTAGTGACAATATCTAAAGCAGCTATACTAGGAATCGCGGTTGGTGCCTTGGTTCTACTCCTTATGATCCTCGTGGCAGTATGCCGGCCCCATAATTCAAAACCTTTCATAGACGGGTCATATGACAAACCCGTTCATTACTCATCACCAAAGCTTGTGATACTTCACATGAACATGGCACTTCATGTGTACGATGATATCATGAGGATGACCGAGAACTTGAGTGAGAAATATATGATTGGATATGGAGCATCAAGCACGGTTTACAAATGCGTTCTAAAAAACTGTAGGCCCGTAGCTATCAAGAAACTGTATACTCATTATCCGCAGTACTTGAAAGAGTTTGAGACCGAGCTCGAAACAGTTGGGAGCATCAAGCACCGAAATCTTGTTAGTTTACAAGGCTACTCTTTATCACCTTCCGGAAACTTGTTGTTTTACGACTACATGGAAAACGGCAGCCTCTGGGATCTCCTTCATGGTGAGTACATTGCTAATAACCGAACTTTTTTCATTCAAACCCCTTGACCCGTTTGAGATAAGACATAACCCAAGTCGACCCGTTCAAAAGCATATTTAGTAGCTCTTTATTTGTTGAGTATTTGTCACGTATTTAGTACGTTTTGTGGTTTTTAGGCCCGTTAAAGAAGAAAAAACTCGATTGGGAGACGCGGGTCCAGATAGCACTGGGTGCGGCCCAAGGGCTTGCGTATCTTCACCACGATTGTAGTCCTCGTATAATCCATAGAGATGTGAAATCATCCAACATTCTACTTGACAAGGATTTCGAAGCGCATCTTACCGATTTTGGAATCGCTAAGAGTTTATGCACCTCGAAAACCTTCACTTCGACTTATATAATGGGGACTATCGGTTACATTGATCCTGAATATGCTCGTACTTCCCGGCTCACCGAGAAATCCGATGTCTATAGCTATGGGATTGTTCTGCTTGAATTGCTTACAGGAAAGAAAGCTGTTGATAATGAGTCAAACCTCCATCATCTGGTCAGTCTTCTTGCCTTACTTAGCTTGCTTTCCGTATGATTGGTAGTTAGTGTGTTGTTTAAAAACCCGGGCCAGATACAACTGATAAAACTAGAAGCTAAATATAGCTAAAAAGGAGATAAAAGCAGCCCAAAATTGTATTAAGTTAGTGTTCGGTATCCGACTCATTTCAACCCGGCCTCATTTTAGTACGAACATGTTTTGACTCGAACCAAACGATACTTTTTTATAGCGATCGTTTTGACCCGACCCGTATGTTGCCAGGCTTTAGTCATTCTTTTCAAGAATTTAACTAGAAGAGTAAATTGTCATTTTCGTCCATGTGGTTTGCATAAAATTGTCAATTAAGTTCAGTAGTTTAAAAATTGCAGCATACACTGTATGGTTTGCAAAAAATTATCAGTTTCGTCCATGTGGTTTGCAAAAAATTGCCAATTCAGTCCAAAAAATCCCTGGTTTTGGACTGATTTGGTAGTCTTTTGCAAACCACTGGGACAAAATTGGCAATTTTTAAATTATTGGACTGAATTGACAATTTTGTGCAAACCACATAGACGAAAATGACAATTTACTCTAACTAGAAATTATGGCTCTTCATGTTACTCATTTTTATGTTAGATTATCATATTTGTTAAAAAACCGAATCGATTGTGCATCAGATCTTGTCAAAGACAGCAAGCAACTCGGTCATGGAAACCGTTGATCCGGAAATATCAGCAACATGCAAAGAACTCGGCGAAGTAAAGAAGGTATTCCAGCTCGCGCTATTGTGCACCAAACGGCAACCATCCGAGAGGCCAACGATGCATGAAGTGGTTCGGGTCCTTGGGAGCATACTCCCCCAACCGAAACACAACCCCACGGGCCCGACCATGCTGCTCCCGTCCTCGAAAGTGTCGAGTTACATGGATGAATACGCCAACCTCAAGACTCCACACCTGGTCAACTGCTCATCCATCAGCACATCTGATGCCCAACTGTTCCTTAAATTTGGTGAGGTTATATCTCAAAACAGTGATTAAAACTGAAAAGTGTAAAATGACAATATTGCCCTTGGTAGTGTAAAATGACTATATTGCCCTTGGTAACTTATATGATCAAGATTTTAGTAGTATTTTTAAAAACTAAAAGCTGGTGTGTGGATACTTGGGTGTAAACGAGCCGAGTCCGAGCTCGTCTAGGCTCGTTTAAATATAACTGAGTTCGAGCTCGAGCTCGAGCTTGGCTCGTTTATTATTAATTTATATTTATTTATATATTATTATAATTAAATTTGTATATATTTAGAATTACTATTTTTTATATATAAAATATTACATATTATATTACATTTTTTTATATATAAAATATTACATATTATTTTTTAATATATAAAATAACTACTATTTTTTAAATATATTTACAAAATTAAATAAAAATTATATAAATATAAAAGGCTCGTTAAGGATCGCGAGCCTACTCGAACTCGATATGTAAAGCTCAAGCTCGTTTATTAAACGAGACATATTTCAAAGCTTGAGCTCGGCTCGCTTCGAGCTTTTTATCGAGTCGATCTCGAGTTGCTTACGAGCGGCTCGATTCATTTACAAACCCCTAGTGCATATTGGATCAGGTCTGTTTCAAATGCCTAACTACTCCTTGAATTTGGTGAGGTTATATCTCAAAACAGCGATTAAAAGTTAAAACTAAATAATGTAAAATGACTATTTTGCCCTTGGTAATATAAAATGACTATATTGCCCTTGGTAACTTATGATCAAGATTTTAGTAGTACTTGTAAAAACTAAAAACTGGTATACCATGTGGGTGGTCTGTCGTACTTTATGAGATGATGGTACTGTTAGCAGGGGTGGACCCGTGGGATGAACATGGGTGGGGGTCCGGGTCAGGGTCTGGGTCTGGGTGGGTGTAATTAATGGGTCCAGTGGGCAGGTGGGGGTGTTAATACATGTGGTGCCGACTCACAATTTCCGATGAAACATTGGTTTTTTTTTCATAAGTGTTATGCATGATGGGTGAGACAGAATAGTGGATGTTGATGGGTAACGGTCCTTTAAGAAATGGACAAAGGTTTTCATTGTAGGGGTGGGACCGGGACCGAGGTTTTGAATAGTATGTCGTCGTATGTTGTTACTGTTTTTTAGTGGTAAAAAACTAAAACGTTGTTACTGTATTAGGTTTAATAATTCGAATTCGTTATTTAAAAATCTGTTTTCCATAGATACTTTATAAAATTTAATGACAAAGGTACATTAGAGAATTTTAGAAAAGAGGGAACCGGTCTAAACGAACTTTGAGTCTTTATTATATTTATTCAGGCAATGTTATAACCGGCTTGTTAATTTTATTTTTTTTAAACGGTGTAAACTTTAATAAAAAAAGCTCTAAAGAGGAGCTAAAAGGTTACATACAAAGTAAAGAATTGCGCAACCAATCAGTCCAACTAATCGCAACCTTATTGTTTTTAGAATTAAACCAAGAATACGAATACATGATAATAGAATCAATAATGCTACCGTTCCAATTTTTCTCCGGGCGAAAGATGAGATTATTACGCGTCTTCCAAATCATCCACCAAACGCAGTAAATAATTGCATGGATCACATCTTTCCTCAACCTTTTACCTTTGGTGTTTTCAATAGCTTTATACGTTGAGGGGGGAGCCGGGTCTAAGCAGTCCACATCTAACCAAACTTGGATACGACTCATAACTCTAATGGAAAAATCACATTCTCCAAGCAAATGGTGAATATTTTCCGGATGAGAATTACACATAGGGCACAATATGGAATTAACCTCCAAACCGCGCTTAAAAAGATTCATTAGCGTAGGTAAACGATCAAGGAAAATTCTCCAAACAACAATGTTAACTTTTTTAGGTACGTACCTCAACCATTTGTTTCAGAATCGCCCACCGGGAGAAAGACATTGTCAATGTGTTTCCTCAAACTTTAACCGGCTTGTTAAATTACTAAAGTTTAGTTTTAGGTTTTAGCTTTTAAGTGTCAACTTTAGGTTTAGATTTAGATTTTGCCTTTTTAAGGTTTAGGTTTAGCTTTTATAAACTCATTATTGATTTGACAAATTATTTTCAACACCGAAAGATGGAGTACAATCGGAGTTTATTTAAGTAGTTTTCCCTTGGAGCATTCACAACCCGATCTTCACCTCATCTTTATATTTCTCTCTGTTTCACTCAATCATAATCAAATAATATTCTGTATACCCTTATTATAACATTTTCTCTATCTTTTCTCACAACCAAACCTTAAATTTATGAAATCATTAGTTTTCTCCTCAAATATAGGGATGAACAGTAAATATTTCTATCTGCTCCACTCACAACCACACCTCAAATTTAAGGACTATACTCACAGATTTTAGGATTAGGCATAATGTTCTTAGTTGCCTATTTTTCTAGGTTTCATAAGTAACTCGTCCCTAATTTGCTATATAATAAACAAAAATCCACTGTGTCACGTGTCAACTTCAAATTTACTTTCATTAAAAATTTATACATCGCTCTCGTAAAATTTTCCTCAAATTTACTTTCTTCAAAATACCAACCCCTCTTTCCTTTCTTTTGAAAAGTTTTTTTTTTTTTTGTCATGAATAAGGTTTGAACCGTTACCATATAAAAATGTTAAGCCTTAAACATTAAAATACCACTAGATCAAAGGTCCTTGGTATCAATCATCTTTCATATTAACTACTAATGGTTTAAATAATTAAATTATATAAATAAATATCAAAAATAGAAATCTTCTTATTCTAATAATTTTTTTAAACGTGATAAATTATAATAGGATTTTAATTATATCTTATTATAAAATTATTATTTGTTATTTATAATTTTAAATATATATTATTTCTTATTTTACAGGTGTATGTTTAAAAAGTTTCATTATTTTTATAAGTTTAGGTTAAAAGTTATGTTTAAAAATATAATAATAATTACATATAAAGTTATTAATTATATTACTTTTTAAGACATTACGGTACGGGTAATATACGGAATGATATAGTTAGTAGAGTCATATTAATTGTTAGCTATGTATATGTAACATTCATACAATTTAATTTAATGTCTTAATATAGTTTCAGAAAAGTTTTTTTACATACATGTAGATGTGTTTTATATTTATTTGCATTGGTTTTTCATAGAACATAAATTATATATATATATATATATATATATATATATATATATATATATAGAGAGAGAGAGAGAGAGAGGTCGATCAATGCGGACAATGTTTTTCCCTGATAAAATTAGGTGGAAGGGTAGATGTGTCATTTGAACGATATAGTTGTTATGGTAACTGTTGTAATACCGGGAAATTTTGATTATGCGTATCCCAGATCATCAAATTCAAATTTCACAGATCAATTAAGGTTTAATGCAGTAGGAATTCATTCAATCTTAGTGTTTTTGCACAATTGACAATTGACTGGATATTTTTTATTGATTTTACATGATTTCTTCTTCATCCGATTCAAGTGAAAGCTCCAATTTTGGTTTTCATATTCAACGTAATTCTAGAATTACGATCATTTACCAGTTACCATTTAGAATCGGATGAATCAAGTTTGTTTTAATCTTCGTTGTTTTTTGTATGGAATATATGATCACATTTGTGTTGGTTTCGTATACATTCAAATAATAAGCATACCTAATACATTTTGAGTGCGAAGGTATATATTATGTTGGTCTGGTATTGATCAGGTGTTTTTGCACGATCTCTGTGTTCATGTGATCTATGTTGGTATGTTATATAGTATGATTTGATATATAATGTTGTATGTCGAGGTTTAGTTTTTTGTTCAGTTAATAGTGTATTAAGAGCATGCTAGGTAGACCTTGTTGTATGATTATTGTTTTTTGTACATTTGTTAGTATGGTATTCCAATATGATGTTATGTATGCATTATGCTAGTATGTTTGTTTGAAAACTTAAATGCAATGTGTGTTATTAGATTTTATTCTGATATTAGTCTTTCTGTTGTCATTTTTAGAAGTTGATGAATTCTGTGCTAATGATGGCCAAGTTATTACTTTGTAAATGGAACTGAGCATGTATCTCCAACAACTGGAAAGAAATTTTATTTCCCTGATGTTGCCCAGTCGTCTAAACCTGAGCTTGGTATGGTGTTTGATACGTTGACCAAGCGTTTGAGTTCTACATCAACTATGGCAAGTTAGGAGGTTTTGAAGTTTGTAAAGGAGGCTAGAAAAAAGAGAAGGTGTTAGGAATTGAACAATCAAATGTAACCAAGTCAAGTATTCGAAGAAACATAACCAAAAAAAAGATGGAGAAATTAAAGATAGAATCTTTAGAATCCACAGATTCTGAGTGTTCACCATTCTTTAAGCTTCACATAGCGACTCTGAAATTCACAGAGCCTCTTCACATAGTTCTGTGATCTTCTCTGTGAAATCCTTTTTCACAAACAAGTGAACCCTGAACACAAACACTTCTAATGGGAAATAAGAAAAGTCTTCAAGAAGAAAATCTTGAAGGAGTTCGAGATCATCAGAAAATATGAATGAGAAGATATTTTGAAAAGACAAAAGAAATAAATGACACGAGACTTTATATAGAAGGAAATGACCCACAACTTTATGAAAGTGGTTGAAAGTGCAGTGAATTGAATACTTCATTCAATTTACTCACCCACTTTTATACATTTTTCGGCCTATATATAGAAAGTCATTGTCATCCACTAAACCAAAACAAATACAAAGAAAATATCTGAATCTTCTTCAACCAAGATAGATCATTACTCTTATAGAAAGATATTTTCGAATCACACATACGCATCATAAACTCTTGTAACCCATTTTTACTAAAAGATATACAGAAAATCTTTATATGAATTGTGTGTCTTCCTATTGATTTTATTTCCGTAATGTTATATTATAGTCGTTTATAATCAATAGAATAAACTCTGATTAGAGCCCCCCTTTGGGACCTAACAAAAGGGGATTGTGTTATCAAAATATTTTGTTTGTTCTAAAGAAGGGCATAAAAAAATCCACGCCATTGACACGTTTACCGAAAGTGCTGATGTTGAAAAGAAATCAAAAGATAGGCTTCATAGAGCGTTAAAAAGAACTGGATGGCACGCCCAATTGAACCTTAAACTTATAGATGGTGGTATATACAAAGTTGATGGTTTTGTTGAGGAGCACAACCATAAATTTGTAGATGAAAGTGATATTCATATGTTAAATTCCTCAAGGAATTTGACTTTTACCCAACATCAACCCATAAATGATTTATCAAAGCTGAACATTGACCCAGTTAGGGTGTTTAACATCTTGCGTAAAATGTGTGCTGGACTTGATCGTGGGTATAGGTTTTGGTTTCAGCAAGGGCTGATTCAGATTCTGACTAGATCTCACACCTTTTAGGTGGACTGGATGTGGGTCGCTACCCATCTAGCCCACCAGAACTAGGCATGTTGTCTTAGTAAGAAGTTCGGAACTCCAAAATAGTTGTTTATCTTATGTGATGATCTCAGTGAATCTAAGTTAAGCTATTATTTGTGATATTTTGAAGGTATACATGTTGCACCCATTGCTAATTCGTATACTATCTTTCTCCCAGTCTCGTCCCTAAAGTAGGGAAAAATGTGGTCTTCAATCTTTCGTCGATCTGTTGGTTAGTCATATTGTGATCCTCAGATCTGATTACTCAACTTATGTTGGAAGCCCCTATGATCTTATGTCAAGTTATCTAGTGTCCATGTCTTGTCGTCTCAATTTCCGATATATGTACTGAAAGCTCATTTGTCTGTTGTATGAAATAGGTTGTTCTCCTAGACAATCAGTACTCTCTCAAGGTATTAAAGATGTGGTTGGTTAGCTACAATACACTCTATATATAAACATCGGTAAT
>JBCNJP010000020.1:2814062-2926312 GCA_039602395.1 Deinandra increscens subsp. villosa | reverse complement strand
ATCTGGAAGAAAACAAAACCCAAAATGAAACAAAAGCGATCGGATTGCAAAATTTGGCACTTTTAAAATATATTTGAAAATTTGAGTTCTTGGACGATCGATCAAATGCTGGCCGTTTGTTGTGAATTATGAAGTGAACGACCGGCACTTAACCAAAAGTCAACAAGCCTACAACACAAACATGCAAACCGCCCGGAATGGAGATTGAGTACTAGACGACTCGCAATGTGTGCATCAATAGACCTGCTATGCCAATTTGCAACCAAAAGTTCAGCAACACCAACCAACATCAAATACCAACCCACAGAAAAGTAACATTTGATCAAAATAGACCGTTTGTTTGTCAATTATGAAGTGAACGGTCCACTTTGACCAAAAGTCAACCCCAAGAAAAACCCAAATACAGACCGTTGATTGTCATTTATGAAGTGACGGTCTCGTATCATCCAAACCTGAATAAACTCATGAAAACACACTTTGCGAACCGTGGGAATGGAGATTGAGTACCCGACGGATCACAAACTGTGAGTTACCTACCAACCCCATGAAGCAATACCAAAATGATAAGTCCATGCAATTCCAACAGTGGCATGCTTCATAACAACCTGCAAAACTTACAGAACGCATAAAAGAGAAAAAGAAAAATAAACAAACACTAAAGTAAACAAACTAGCTAACAGTAAAAAAAACTACTAAAAAGAAACATAGCATGAAACAAGCAAAACAAAAGTAACCAAGTAATCGGGTTGCCTCCCGCAAGCGCTGAATTTATTAACGAGTCGTCAGCCGGACTCGAACACTCGTATCTTAATCAGGTGGTTTCTCTTTAATCTGTTTGTCACCAAGCCTGTGTGGACTCCTCGTTTCATCTCTCAAAAATGGTTTTCCAGTAGACAGTGTATGGGGGTTATTCCATTTAGCTTCATCTAGCCACCAACTCTTAAATTTTCCCCGTCCAAATTTGATGGACTGAATATGGTGAAGGAGCGGATTCTCAAAATTGGGGATGCTTGGGCATCCCCACACTTGGTCTCTGCATTGCTCCTTCACGGGGAGGCAAAACGGTGTCTCTATATGTGAATTTACAATAAATATGCTCTCTGCTAACTCATCCTCATGTTGTGACTCTTCCTTAGTTTCCACAATTTGCTCGTCATACAACATGGCCTCCAACTCTTGCAAATCACTATCTGGATCAAACGTATCTGTGTCCTCAACCACAAGCGGCACAGCGAACCAATCGTCTCCAAACTCCTCTAACATCTGATCATCAAATGCATCGTGTGGGTATAAATGCTGAGGGACTGGATCTGCCTGCAACGCATCTGAGTGTGGCTCATCGCAACTGATCTCGAGCTGATCTGGAGGTGGGACATGTGCGGTACTTGCTGGGCTTAGCCTCGATTGCACTTCGTCCATTAAAATCTCCTGCTCATCATCGCTCTCCTCATAAACTTGCTGGCTCTCAGATACAAATTCTTGAAGATCGCCAACAGTTCTCCCTAAATTAAGGGCACGAGCTCCCAAACTGCTCAACTCTTTGGCAAGTAATGTTATATCATGTTCGTTCTTTGCCAACCGAGCCTCATTCTGTTGAGCTGTTTTCTGACTTTGTTGTATGAGCTGCTCCAACATCTCTGTTAGATTCTTCATGCTATTATCCTCAGTTGGGGCTTGTTCGCTAACTCCAAAGTTGTATGCTGGTGACAGTGAATAATTATAATAACCGGTGGGAGGCCCCGCGGAATAATTGCAAAATCGTGCATGATGGGGCTCCCCACAAATATCACATCGCACACGATATCTCTCATAATTTTGCTCAAAGTACCACTCCATGAGATTTGTTGCAGAGAACAGACAAACATAAAGAAAAATAAATCTATCCTAAAAGGCCAAACTAAAACAACTAGACAAGAAAAAATAAACAAAGAAAACAAGAAGATAAACACACTAAAGAAAAAGAAAGAAAAAAAAACAAATAAGCAAACAAATGGTTAAACTACCAACTCGGATCTTTCTCGGAATCTGACGCATCCCCGGCAACGGCGCCAAAAACTTGATGTGTAAAATTTGAATATATAAAAACGTGGTCAAGCTTTAAATGGTAATCACCAAGTAACCAAACTACACACCAGGGCAGTGAACCCGTCGTATGCAGTATAGTATTGGTAAGAACCGGATGTCAATCCGTGGACGCGTATGTAGACTCCCGATACTGGATCTTTGCTAATATTTAACCGATGAAAATGATTTTGAGAAATAATTATGAAAACTAAAGTAATTAACTAAGCAGACAGAAAACAAGAAGATAACGAAAGCAAACTACAGAAAAATCAATCAGAGAAAAGTATCACCTAGATAAGAATCATCTAAACCCAATAAGACCCCTAGTTTGACTAGTCAACACGATCACTATCCACTAACGATGAAAACCAAAATGAAATAGGACTATAGACACATCCTAATCACTAAGGTAATCCTAATTGAAGCTCGGATAGAAAAACTATGCAAAATTGCCCAATGGTCTAATCGCTTCGGTCAAAGCGGACTAAACGCACACGTAAAAGGAAACCACAAGAAATGACTCTCTAAATGGCACCTAAAACATGCAATGATTCTGAAATGAATAGCCTAGGACCTAGAAAACTCTAAACACGAATAAACGAGCTCGAATCTTATGGTCATAAGCACCCTAACTCACTAAACAATGCAAAGCTATTTCCTAGTACATGAAACGAATCGGTCAACTCTATCCCATATAGATGCACACAAAATCAGCCCCAAATCCATATCATATTATCATGTAGGAGGTCTCCGGATCATGCATTAATCAATAAACTTCAAAAAGTCAACCGACTAACAATAAGCTAATCAATAAACGGTTGTAGTTCTACAATCCACATCAATTAACTCACATAATATGATAAAAACAGAAGCTAAACATGCACACATGATCATCCAAGGCATCCAAATCAGAATCATTGAGCAAAATTACATTATCATGTCAAAAAGTCAAAATAGAAAGTCAAATGGGTCAAGAATCATCAAATCTAGGTGAAACAATATGAGATCAGCCTAGATACATGTTCATCATCAATAAAAATCTAATCTTGGTAACATTCATCATCAAGAAAAAGAATTTAAAAAGATGAAAAACAAGTACTAGATGAATATTCAAACCGAAAGCTTCAAAAATCTTCTAATTTGGCTCCAAAAAGCTTCAATCTTGACTCTTTAATCTTCCTCTATTATTCCAGATCTTCTTAGGTGTTTTTAGGGTTTTTTAGAGGTGAAAGAATGCAAAAAACGGCAGCCAAAATGGTTTTTATATGAGAAAATTAGGGCTGGAAACGTTCAGGTCGCGGCTGGGTCTGTTGGGCTGTAAACTGGGCTCGCAGAAAAATAGTATAAAATCATGTTAAGCTGAAAATGAATCAGAAGGAGCTGCTGGCCCAGTGGCAAGGCATCTCGCTGGTAATCAGGGAGGTTACTGGTTCGAATCCAGTCCCCTCCATTCTTTTTTTTGATGTTGCTGATAAAGTTGTTGGGCCTTGCTGGACTGGAGACTGATATGCAGAGCTGGGCTGCAATTCACGCATTGGGCCGCTGGGCCAGAACTGGACTGGACTGCTGCTCTTGTTATATTTATTATTTTTTTTTCTTTTTCTTTTAAGCTTCACAACTTTTGCTACCGAGCTCCGATTTCACTTCCGTAAATTGGGGTTTTCTTCTAAAATCACCACGGACGCACCGATTACCTAAAATTCAACAAATAAACCCAACAATAAATATCACATTCTAATAAACACAATTAAAAATCCAAAGTTAATGTGAAAATGATATATTTCTCAAATATTAATAGAAACCCCAATAAAAAATATATAATTCATATATTAAACGATTAAGCACCAAATTTGATACTTTTTATTTAAAAGCTTATTTAAATGCGGGATTTTTATTTATTTATTTATATACAAGATGCTATTCATCAAGAAGCTCTTCATTTTGAGCACATGACTAATGAACGATTTTCCAGCTTCAAGCTTTAAGTCGTGGAGTTCCACAACCAAGTCGAACAATTCAACTCCAGCTTGTTTTTCATACATCTTCTTTAATTCTCTGATCATATCATAAGGAGTATGAAGTTCGTATTGCTTTTGAAGATCAGGAGTCATACTAGAGATCATCAAACAAGCAACTTCATCATATCTGCTATATTCAGCATTGTACTGCGCTTTTTCTTGATCACTAGAAGTAGTAGCTGGTTCGGTCGGCCACTAATTTTCAAGGACATCGGTTCTTCTTTCAACTCTTAGGACAATCCTCAGTTGACGATACAAGTCATTGAAATTCGATCCATTGAGCTTTTCCCATTCAAACATTTAACGAAAAGCATGACCAACGGTGTTTTGAGGAGGGTTCATTGTTGCCATCTACAAAACAGATAAAGTTCAAAAATCAGTATTTTCGATAATTATTCCTTAACAAATTTAATTACCCAATGTTTAAACTATTTAAACAATTAATTTTATTAAGGCTAGGATCCAATTGACATACCATCATTTCATCAGTTGATCTGCTAGAAATGATGTACTCAAAAGGTAAGTGACGATCAGTAATTGCATTACTAGTGCAATTCCTAGATAGAATGGGACTTACAAACAACACTTGTGTACTTGCATCAAGTGATTTGTAGTCATGTTTTGTCCCATCTTATGCCACGGGTCAAGGTCTCACCACTTAACTCGCTTTAAGTCGTCCAACCAAGAACGCACAAATTTTTCCACCACTGTGTACCAGTGAGTGGGAATTTGCCATGTAAGTGCTATTTTACCATTGTGTACCAATGAGTAAAACAACATCCACAAGTGTCCTTTACAAGTTGGATGACAAAGACTTAAGTTTTAATTTTGGGTCAAGCAACTTGATGTGTGATCAAAATGTTATGTATGAAGATTCATGCACATCTTCAATGCATAACATGTTTATAAAATCCTTTTTAGTTTTGCCTTCAAATCAAAAGAGCTCGGTAGCTCCATTTGAACACACAAAGAAGCGTAGAAGTGAGGTTTGCGCGTAGCAATTAAATACCTACCTTCTTTAGGGAAGCATTGCGACCTGACTTATACCTCTCTTACAGTGTGATTAATTGGGTGAGCCAGTGTTTCTTTTGATTTTAGGACACCATTTTTATTTATAAACAAAATATTATTTCAATGATTATTAAGCAAGTTTATATTTCCAAAAAAAAAAGAGAGACTTGCAATAAAATTTAACCATGTAACAATAATGGTTATCAACCTAATTATGATCACTTTGGTTTAAGATTTGCTCCCCTTTCCATTGAAACGGATCGAATACAACAAGTTATATTGATTGCGTAAGCGAAACCTTTTATAACTAATTATCACAAAACCATAGCAAGGTGCGGATCTGAAAAATCCAGCAGCTTCACCACCAATTTTTGACCTAGAGGATGGCCGAACTGGGCTTAGCATAAAACAACAAAATTGTAGCCCTATTAGTCGAGTATCTACTATAAAAATTTCAGACTCTAACTCCAAACGGTTGATTTTTAATGATTTTTTTAGTGAACTGATGTCAAACAAAATTTTCACAAATTATAACCAAATTGTCACACGATTTTTTTCTTAATTATATAGCATAATTAATTGAAAAGATCAAGTATTAATATCAATATATCTTGGTAATAACCATGAATAATTTGCATGAAAAATTCATGATTTTTACTTCTTATAACTAATTAAAGTAAATGTACACTAATTAGTGCAACCAATTATAATGGAAAAACTTTGGATTAGGGTTTTCAAAAAAAAAATATAATTCAGAAATTATCAACAACCCTAAACCCCCTTTCAAGTTTAATATTTTTGGTAATTAAAAAAAATACATAGGTGGCTCGTCATACCACTGTTGGGTTATATAACAATTTATCTATTCATGAGTATGCAGCGGAAAATCAATCTATGTGATTAACTAATTAACCAACAAAGATAATGTGTACCTTAATAGCAAATAAAGTAAGAGATCTCTAGGGTTTAAAGAAAAACTCATACGATCGTACACACGACACACCGATGTACGTATGCTAGTACTTGATCATGAACACTTGAACTTCTCCTTCTTGCTTTGGTCGAACCACACACATAACCGAAAACCCTTTAGGGTTTTGGGTCTATTACCGAAAAAGGGAAGAGAGAGAGAGAGATTTAGGATTGCCTATAATCTCATATGATGTTGTAAAATAAAACCTTAACTGGAGGCTTTATTTATAGGCAATGTTTACTTGTTAAACAAGTTTAGGGTTCGATTAGGAGACACCATAAAGGGGCCGTCCCTATGTGGGCTTCTCCTAACCTTTCCCAATTGTATATTAGTTATAATCCTCTCTTAACTGTTAACTAACAACCGTTAACTAGTAACCGTTAGTTTTAACGACCCTTCGTTAATTAAATTCGTGATTTTTATTAATTAATAAATTAATTAATACAAATACATTTATGTCGAGACGTGTGACCCCGTAGGCTTAAATACTTTCCGGACATACGTTTACCGTGATCATATTCGTATTCTATCTTTCTCCCAGTCTCGCCCCTAAAGTAGGGGAAAATGTGGTCTTCAATCTTTGGTCGATATGTTGGTTAGTCATATTGCGATCCTCATATCTGATTACTCAACTTATGTTGGAAGCCCCTATGATTTTATGTCAAGTTATCTAGTGTCCATGTCTTGTCGTCTTAATTTCCGATATATGTACTAAAAGCTCATTTTTCCGTTGTATGAAATAGGTTGTTCTCCTAGACAATCAGTACTCTCTCAAGATATTAAATATGTGGTGTGTTAGCTACATTACAGCCTATATATAAACATCGGTAATGCCTTAAGGGTGGATTGGGAGTCGGACTTAGAGCTGAGTCTGAATGTTGTATTTCTGGTTGCTATGTCTCTAGTTGTTTCGACGCCAGCGTCATGGATTTAGTAATCGAAGATGTAATCCATTTTTAGTGAAATCTTGTATGTCGTCTTTATACTCGTGTCTCAGGAAATCAAAATGTATTTTTGTCCGAGAAAATTCCTTCATACCATATTTTTCTCTAAATTATTAAGTCTCTAATAATTTTGGGACAAAATTCCCTAAAGTAAGAGAGATTGTAACATTTGCATTTTACTCGGTTGTGTAATCCGACTCATTTTGAAATTTTGCATTTATCCGATTTGGGGATTGATAAGTACCGGAAGAATTTTCGGGTATTATACCTTCGAATAATGTTTTTAAATGATCTATAATAATTTTTCAAAGAAAAATATTTAATTGATAAGTTTTTTGGATCAATTGGATTCCTCAAAACGAAAATAAAGCAATTTTTGGTTTTTACATGATTTCGGTATGCGATTTGTCGTATACTGGGAAATCGTATTTGGAACTAATGTCTTAACTCGGTTATTTTACGAGTCTTATATTCTTAAATCACATCATGAGTCATTCCGCACAAATTGAGTCTCGAAACATTGATGATTGACCTAAAAGTGATATGTACGTCAAATTGTATGAAAACGTGTTATGTGAATTTTAAGTGTTTGATTATAATTAGTTATATGACATGTTTATATTTGGTTTTATTGGGTTAAATGTGGTAACATTACGAGGCATAAGAAATGGGTGAATTCGGTGTAAATGGTGGTCGGAAATTAAAAATAATAATCAAACGAGCACGCAAAACGAGGAATCGGTCAAAGGGGATTGGCCAGGGTGCCCTTGGCGATACGCCACACACTGGGCAATCGTCCTTGTCGATACACCACATACCCAGTCGGCAAAAACCCTAATATTTGCCTATTTAAGCATCATCAGCCTCATTTTTCTCTCATTTCTCCTAACCCTAAACGTCCTTAACCATCATACATGTTGTTACACCATCATCATTTATTGAGTTTTTGAACTAGATCATTGCTTATATCATCATCATATTACATAATTTTTCAAGTTGTAAGTGTTCTTTCTTGTTTTCCTTACATTGCATGCTTCAAGATTCAATTTTTATGATGAATCTAAGTTAGATCTAAGTCGTGCATGCTTGATATGGTTATATCTAGTCATTTGCATGATAAAAATGCAACCTTTATGATTAATGTTTAGATTTGTAGGGTTTAAATGATGGATCTTGCATGTTTTAATATAAATATTTGATTTGGGTGTATGGTTAGTGATTTTAACGCTATGTTGATGCTAGATCTAAAGGTTAGAAGCATAAAGTTGCATGCTTGATAATATATCTTTAAATGATAGATTTTTATTTACATATATGCATGAGTATCATGAAATGTGGTGACTTGATAATGTTATGTCTTAGTAAACCTCATATCCATGTAGATCTTGATGATAAATCATGAGTCTTGGTGATGATGGTATGATAAAGTCATGATCTTGTTTAGACCTTTGCATGCAAACTAGGTTTTTGCTATAAATATTAAATATGTACATAAAATGGTGAACATCTTTATGTGACCTATGCTATCCATGATGTGGTATGTGATAAGTGGCGGATTTACATAGAGCCACCGGGGGGGGGGGGGGGGTAAGCGACCCCCATCGGTTTTGTACTACTAGTGGAGCGTTATTAAAAGAAAATCCCAATGACCCCCATATATAAATATAAGTGACCCCTATTTCATTTACAAAATACAATATAGATCAACGGTAGGCGCGCAAGTTTTGGTTTAAGTTGTCCCAGGTTCGAGCCCGGGTTTTACCGTTTTCTTTAAAAAAAAACCATAATTCAGAAACGGGACAAAAGGGGAGGGGTAAACACTAGTCGCTGCAAAACAGCGTTGCTCTCACTTCTCAGTCTCTCGACTCCCTCTCCCTGTAAAATCATTGCAACAAGCCAACAAGACCTTGTCTCTCTCAATCTCTCACTCAGACTCGACGACTCAAGACTCCTTTCTCTCAGTCTCTTTTTGAGACTCCCCTGGCTCGGCAACGAATCTCTCTCAGCTTTTGGTATGTAAGATATATTTTTCACCTAATTTTTGATGCTACATTGACCTAATTAGTGTTTAGAAGCAGATTTTGAACTTGATTTTGTTGTTTAGGGAGGACATTTGATGAATATTTGGGACTTTGGGTGTTAATCTCGACTCTTTAAATTTGGTAAAGACCTTTGCTTTTTTCCTTCATAAAATAAGTCCAAACAAATCAAGAAAAATCATCTATAAAGGTCACCATAAATTTCATAACTTTCATTGAATGAACAAGTTGGAGAGGCTTAGTTGCTTGAAAGTTGACGTTGGGGATGGCTATTTCTTGGTCTTTCTATATGGCACCGAGAGCATACAACTTCCTTATTACCTTTATCATAGGAATCTCATTAACTAAAGCCCCGTCCACAATTAAGCCCAATATAACATAGCCTACATAGCCCATTCGCTTATGCCAGAGGTCACCATTTTGAGTTTCCTTTGTCTTATCAACATAAGCAGATTCTGAGTTTAAGACGTAAACTGTGTCTATTTTTTGACCTTGAAAGATCGGTGTAGATTTTGTCTCAAATTGCTTGTAGATTTTCACATCTTTAGGGCCAAATAATACATTGTGACTATCAGTCATCATCTGTGGTATGGGAATCAATTCTTCTTCATCCTTGGGACGTGGTCTATGTCTTTCAGAGTCATACCGTTTTGCTTATTTTCGGCTTTAAATTGAACATCTCCGATGTGTGCAATTGAATGATTCTAATTACCGGCTATGGTTACCCTATCATCTGTCCATCTGTTGCACGAAACATAAAGATTCCTTCCAATTTCAATTTATAAGCTAGTGTGCTTGACTTCTAAAGTCAAAAGATTGATTTGTGATGATTCTTGTATCTTGGATCATGTTTGATTCAGTATACTTGGATGATGATATTGACTATTTGGTTGTTGATCATGCTCCTTACCAATGGAAAGAGTGAGGTAATTATAAACTCAGTTATATGTATGCTGGTTATGATATCGTACAATATTTTTTTACCCGACCCGACCCAAAAAATTTATGGTTGATATTGATATAAAAAGATCACTGAAAAAAAACGACCCCCCCCAGAAATAAAATCATGGGTCCGCCACTGTATGTGATGTGCATGGATGTTTTGGTGTTTAGTATAGAATAATCATGATCTTAGTTTGAATTTAGGGCGTTGCATAAATATATACGTTAGGTTGCCATGAAATAAACATCTTTGTATATTTAATTATTTTGTCGTCGCGTGATCAAGTGTTATGTTTGGTTTATGTGTTAAGATAAATACGTACATTATCACTTAAATAAATCGCCAATGTGTCGTCGAGTCAACCAAGTCCATCATGTCGTTTGGGTCTTTATGTTCATTCGGTTTATTCGTTCGTTAAGGTCATCTTCGGGATTTAACCTTCTCATTTTCGTGGTGTTATTCTTTCGTCCGTATCTTCAATACCAGGTGAGTGTTCATAGCCCATTCCCTTTTATCGTTTTGGGGTGCAACATCTATCTCTATTCAAGTCGTTCGAAGCAATACTATTTAAACTTTTACGCATTCTATGTTGTGCAATGTGTGGTCTTCTAGTTGTTTGAAGCCTGTTGGAAATCTATGTGTGGAAATCGTTTTATCACTTGTTGCTTGTCGCTAGTCGCATGTGTACCATTAACACACCAAGTCGTGGTAACAATGATAGAGCTATTGGTTGACAACCCAGTCGACCTGCTTAGTAGATGGCGCCGAGTGATTGCTCCGTTGTTTTATACGGTTGGTACACATCAATATTTAACTTGTTGATCATAACTTATGGGTAAAACACTTGTCACAGGAATCGTTATTTGTTAACCTACTAGATGTTTCGATCGGCGCTCCGCGCCCGAAGCGTTTGGATGGCAAACCGTTGGATAACTACGCGGGCGCTGTTGTTGGACGGCAAGTCGGTGCAGAAACGCATGCGCTACAGATTCTTATATTTATTTTGCACATGGAATTAGAAAAGGAAAGCACACCTGGCTGTTAAAAAAATACAAACAACACATTAGTTAGCGCATGTGTGCTAAGATCTAGCAACAAACATAAAATAAGTGATGAAAGAAATAATATGTATTTGTAAAGGTAACATCGATCTGCATATCTACTAAGGAAGGCAACATGCACAATCGGAACATAACAATTGCCACACGCCATAGCCGATTAGAAAAACACAATAGATCATTCAAATACCTGGTCAAAAAATAGCACACACACATCGTTAGTCAAACACGACAACAAATAGAAAAAAAACAGCAAGAATACAGGTAATCACACACGCACACAACGACCAATCGAAAACAAAACCTAGCAACAAACGACGCACTTGAAATCGGCACGGAATCGAATCTTCATATTGACATCATGTTAATAATCTATTTCAGTCTGACCTATCCTGCTTTTGATCGACGCAGACTCGATACAAACGAAAATCATACAGGCCTTAGTAGGTATTTCAGAACATAAAACTATCTTTTTTTTTTGTTCCAGATGTATCTTACCTTGGAACTTAGAAGACAAATCTCCTCTGAAACCTACAGTAATAAAGAACAGATTGCTTCAAGTTATTATAATCAAGAAGAGAGCAAAATATCGTAAATTTTAAAAAGAAAACTGAAATTCACAGTGATTTTTTCTAAAGAAACTTTCAACTGACTACATGAAAGCAAAATAACAAATTGGTTCGCTATACGTTTTAGTATGGTTTTGTCATACCTTTCCGCCTTTATAAGGATGAAGGTTTTTATTTTTTCTTTTATTTGATGCAGAGATAGCCATCCAACTTGTAGCAATTTCCTACGTTCACCTTTGGTCCGATTTCTCTTTCTTTATCGTCAATGAGAATAACTTGGGCTGTGTCTCCCTATTATAAAGCTAATATGGTATTATTAGTTTAATAGTAATCGTTGAAGATATTTGCGTTATGTGATATCCTATACCTTTCTGTCGATGAGCAGGTAAGAAAATATGTTTCCATCTTTGTATTGTCCCCATTTGTGTAGCAACCTTATTTCAATTGGAAACAACAATGTACTCGGATGTTATTTATGAGATTGTTCGTGTCACTGCTGGTTGGACCACCTGTGCCTGCGGTATTAGTTCCCTACAATAGTAAAGAAGATATAAGATTTGGTTACACAATAACCACAATCATAATAACCAATCATCAAACTTGTAAAAGCTTGCGATGACAACTACTCAGCAGAAGCAGCTTGCTTTCTCATTCGAATATGCGTAGTAACATCCATATGATAGTGATGTATAAAGAGAAAGAGAAGATATATGGAGCTAACCTAACTAATTATTAGCAATCCAAAGATCATCTAATAAGATAAAACCAAAACAGATTGCAATAACAAACACCTATTACCGTTTTAAAAATCATGCAATAAAGAACATGTAGTGTACCAATAATAACCAACAGAGCTTATCAATAACAGAAAACTTACAATGATTCAGAAGAGGACATCAGAATCAAGCAGCAACAGAAATTCCTAAAAAGAAACAAAGAATACAATAAGATAGTACACGTTCGATGAGATAACGTGTATGTTAGAAACTTTGAACGGATCAGCCATTTGTTTCCTGCATTAAAAAAAAGCCGAACATGAGACTTTTTAGTCATTCGTATGTTGGAAACTATTGAACAAAAACACTTGAAAGACGAAACTGTATTATAAAAACTTACAAACATCAACAATAAATCAACCAAACGCCCCTGCATCCACAAAGACAGTTGACAATCATAAGAACAACAATAATACTACACAAAAATGCAACATGAACCATCACATAAAGCAGAAATCAATTCAACAAAATGCTAAACCAACAGCTACACAAAAAGCACATGCATACAAACAAACATGTATGTCCAAGGGGAAACCAAAAAACGCAGAGGAAAATACAACCTGAACTGATCGTGGCCTTAGGGTTCACCAACAGCAAACTGACAACGGAATACATAAAAAAAGAAGAAGCAAGAAACACACAAACCTGATAACAACATGAGAATGAAAGTTCATCTTCTGTGATTTAACTGCCCTTAACTCAAATAACACATCTCCTAACCCTTTACCCGACCATAAAACATTTCATAAGTTCATGTACAAATTGTAAGGGTAAGTAATTTTTAAAAATAACCAATCTTAATAGCAAATAAACCATGACGGGTACATTAACATTAAAAAGTGCGTAACCAAAGTGGAAGAGTAAGTAAATTTTTAAAAACACTCATTCTCCAAGAAGACCTAAAGCTATACAGATACATGTACATGAGATTTGGAGCCGTAAAGCGTTTCATTAGTTTCCTACCAAAGTTTTTAAAGAGGATTGAATTTTACACAAAAAAAAATAAAGCATATAAACTTATAAACCTAGAAATCACTGAACTGGATGATGAAAATATAGTTTCTGTGATTTCAATGTCCCTAATTCAAGCCATAAATACCTTTTAAAGAAGATCGAAAGTTTGTAAAAAAATAGTTAACTTGCAAACCTATACATCTCTTTTAGTAACAACAGAACACATAAATGATCAATCCAAAGAAAAAATGTATTCCTTTGAGTTTACTCTCCTGGCTGAAAGCAAGAACCATAAAACAACAAAGCAATGAAAAAAAATTATGTTCTTCGGAACAAATAAAACCCTAATGAAGAAAACACCATTACAATGTTATGATACACCAAGAAACTAAAAGACTACAAAGAAATAGAACTGAAGGAAGAGAATACGCTCACCTTAATATTTTGAGCAATCCCAAAACCTGCACTCCAAAAAATCATCCCCAATTAGCCGAAAGAAAAATATGTAATTCACAAAAACAGGTAATAAAACATGTAATCGAAAATAGGTAAACACAAAGAACAACAGAGAAGACATGAATTCAAAAAACCAATAAACAGTTTATTAAAAAAGAATCATCAATCCAAGAGGGTTGGATGTTCACAAACAGAATGCATAAGCAACCTTAAACTTAAGAGTTTCATAAACCACGTACCCAAACAATAGCAAAATACACGGAAAGCATTCAAAAGGGAAGCAGTTGTGAAGACGAATTCCAAATCAAACCGAACCACAATCAACATTCACAAAAGCACAACAAACAAAAATCGAACCGCATGACGAAGGTAACATACCAGAAGATAGAACAATACTTACCAGATGCAGAGAGAAAGGAAGACAAAGAACAAATGGAGATGAAATTCAATATAAATAAAGTGAAGGATCGTTTTAAAACCACACCATATCTCAAGGACGGTAGAACAGTACTTTGTAACTGATGTCATTCATACACAGTGTAGGAAGGACGGTAGGTGCGACCAAGGAACCACAAAACACTCATCTAAGCACACGTGTAAAGGCAAAGCATTGCCCCTTGTACAAACGAACATCATCACTTCCACGCACCAAAGACTTGTATAGGTCGAATTGAAAAGAATTGTTGCTATATCCTGCATAAACAGCAAACCAAAACGAAACCCTAGATCGAAGCAGAAAATTCGTTAAAAGAGCAGGATGAGAATGAAACTCCAGACCTAGCCCTAATTTAACTCAGCATACTTACCCTGTATAACATAAATTCGAAGAACATTTCAGATTAATAGATGATTAAGAAATGAACATTGAGCCGATTGATTACATGATATTTACCTGGATCAATGTAGATGAAGAACGGAGGCAAGGATCGGAGTTTTTGAGCACCGATCACTTGAAATCCACAACTGTGAACCGTTTAAGAATCACAATACCTAAATATTGAAAGCAAAACCTAAATATTACAATCGTAAGTGTTTAAGAAGAGATAATTTAGGAATAGTGAGCAATACCTTAGACGAAACCACATACGATGAATAACCTTGATTCCTAACCCTAATGGCGATTTGGAGCCACAGATCTTGCGAGATATACTTATGTAGTGAATACAACCAACAGAAAAAGGAAACATGGATGAAGATCGGGAAGAACATCACAATGAATATGATAAAGGCATAGCAGAGGAACAATGGTTGTGGGTGAGTGATTAGGATGGAGGAAACGACTGGTAGGTATGGATTGTTGATTACTTGAATGAGAGCAGGTAGAAGGCAAGTAGGGAAGGTGTGTCCACTTGTACCAAACTGCATAACATACTTGTAACTTGTGCATTAGGAATATAATAGTGAAGTTTATTTGATTTTTTGCATAAAATACTTGTAACTTGTGCATTAGAAATATAATAGTGAAGTTTATTTGATTTTGTAGTTGTATTTTGTTTAGGTTTTTAAATATGTTAATTTAAACCTATGTATAGTCACTAACTTTTCGTAGTTGGCCTCTATGTTATACATGTTGCAGGTTAAATTGTTGATGATGATCTTGTTGATGACACCTTAGAACGCATGTGGACTTAATTATGACCTAATTTAAAAAGACTATTTACGTTGTTTTTCTTGAACCCTACGTTTGGATTATGCTATCGTTCGTTATGTTTTGAAATGGGTTGATTAAAAAATATTATAATATTAATTCTAGTGTTGTGTGCATCTTGACAATTCGCACGCCTCAACATATTCCGTTATTAGTTAGATTGTGAGTTGTGACACTTCGCCCCTCAACACAAACGGGTCCATTTAGTAGTCAAAGTTTAAATTACTAAAAATCAATTTTTATAAAAATAACAAAGTCTGTACCTTCACAATCACATCACCTCACATGCATTACATTATTTTAATAAAATTAACAACACACATAACTAATTTCATTGGTGGAATAACAATACTAAAAGAATTTGATGGCCACATCAGATGTTACTAATCTCGATGGCAAGGTAAATTTAAATATTAAATTTTGAAGTAGAAATATATAATCTATCTATATATATAATAAATAAATAATTTAACCCGTACCACAGTTCCAACTCCTTAAGATTTGTATTTCCCGTCTTTTTATTTTTAATATTATTGTTTATTATTTACTTAAAATTTAAATTTCTTTTCTCGCTTATTTTTACTTTCAATATTATTTCTTACTTCTTACTTAAAACTAAAATCAAAATAGCATTTTATAATACCTAAATATTAATTACTAAGTTTTTATTCAAATAATAATGTACGAGTTTGTAACCTAATATCATATATATATATATTAAGAAATACAAAGTCATATATATTGAGAAATACAAGAATCATGTATAAATAACGCAAACCAAATATTCAGAAATAGTAAGAAGAAGAAACATGATATATATTTGGGTTTGTTAATATATATGATGTTAGATTATTCAAATAGTGTAATATACGAATTTGTAACCTAACATCATGTATATTGAGAAATACAAGAATCACGCAATACACAATACAAACCAGATCCGGAAGTAGTGAGAAGAAGAAACATGACCACATACATAATCGTCTTATACATTTATATTTATATATATAACATTAATTTTCAAGCCGAATAGGAATAGTAACACTAGCGGCTTGCAATGAGACACCATGTGGCAGTAGAGGTTGATGCAACGAGTCACAAGTAAAAATTTAATTTAATTTATTATTATTACTATTATTATTATTATTGTTTCTTATAATTTGTTTCTTACTTAAGCGCAAAACATTAAAAAAACATCGTATGGTGGTGGTCAAATAGATATGATCGTTTTCGTTTTGTAGTTGATGTTGAGTTGCTGGTGTGATAAGCAAAGTCGTGTGGTACATATTTTCTTTATTTTTCTATTTCCAATCTCAACGATTTCAATTTTAGTAAGGATGTTTGTAATACATCCACTACACTTTTTCAACCTCACAATTTTTTTGCCACATCATCACACCACACTTTAACACTCCCCCCTCGGTAATATCCACACCACACATCCATACACCTTTTTAATAATATTTAAATATATAATTTTAGAGAGAGAGAGAGAGAGGGGGGGGGGGTATAGAAGAGAGAGATACAGAGTAGAATGAAGACGCGAAGTGCGAGAGCCGCCCACCGCGTTGGACTTCAAAAGTGCAGGGGCGCACCACCCGTGATGGTGTTGCTTGTAACATCCCACATTGGTGGGGAGGAGAAGTAAGCATGCCTTTATAAGGGTGTGGATGCCTCCCCCACCAAGACGCGTTTTAAATCCGTGAGGGGCGGATGCCTGAGGGCATGCCGGCTGCCAAAGCGGACAATATCTTGGTGCGACGGGTCTGGGCTGTTACAGATGGTATCAGAGCCAGTCGTCGGCCAGTGTGCCAGCGAGGACGCTGGTCCCCTAAGGGGGGAGGATTGTAACATCCCACATTGGTGGGGAGGGGAACTAAGCATGCCTTTATAAGGGTGTGAATACCTCCCCCACCAAGATGCGTTTTAAATCCGTGAGGGGCGGATGCCTGAGGGCATGCCGGCTACCAAAGCGGACAATATCTTGGTGCGACGGGTCTGGGCTGTTACATTGCTGCACCATACCACAACTGTCATCACCCACCGCACACTGCGGTGGGAGTATTACTCTTATCCTAAGGTAGACCGTGTACATATTTTTTAGGTTGTAGGTGATATTTTAAATGTTTGGATCGTTACACGTTTTTTTCTCTTTTCATTTGCATGTCGTTATAGTATTACAACTATTTTGTGTGTCCCTGTTATCATCGCGATAACGCACGGGTTGAAAATCAAGTTGCATTCAAAATGATAGATATAAATATACTATGCGGTTCTTTAAATAAACAAACATACGCAATAAAAAATTCATTTGTCAGTAGAATCTGAAATGGTAAGATGAATACAAATCTTATATTTTTTTAAGGATAGAAAGACTACTATTACACATATCCCGACTATACAGTTTTAACACAATATATATAATTTACCAATTGATAAATATTATCTATATATTAAAAAGCAAATCAACAAAGGAACAAGTCTACTTGCTTGCTTTGTTGTATATATTGTTTTATTTAATTAAGATTTTTATTTCATATTTATAATTATTTAATGATATTTAACTTTGTTTAATTTTAGAACTTTGTTTCAATAATTTTATGATATTAAGTTTGTGATGTTTATTTAATTAAATCACGATTAAGTTTATCTTTTGCTTCAGCATATCTCTTTCAAGATGAATTTTTTTGAGTTTCTTTTTTTTTTCTTTTTAATTATTTTATATTTGCTTTCTTTTTTATTATGACTTTAGATTTTACTTAAGTGAGGAGTCCACTTTTAATATATCATTTGTTCACAAAGAAACGGTATAAAAATAGAAATAGAAAGCAAGAATTTATAACCGGCGACTGTTGTGAAGCCACACAGTAGGTGGGTTTAAACTGTTGAAAATGGTCATCTTTACGTAACTGCAAGATTTAATCCCAAATTCCATCCCTCCATTAAAATACTCCCAATACATATGCCCTGCCCTCTCTGTAGGACCTTTACTTTCACCGTTAGGGCGGGAACTCCAAATTCACTCCAAATTCCACCTAGGGTTCCTTTCAATTTCAAACTTTCGATTTGGGGGTTTTGTTAGGGTTTTCGATTTTGAACGATAACCTAAATGAATCGTTGTTCTCCATGATGAGTAATAGCAACGCCAGTATGAGTCTGCGCAAGGGTTCCAAGGTATGGCTGGAAGATAGAGACACCGCTTGGGTCGCCGGAGAAGTTACCGGTTTCACCGGTAAACATGTTCAAGTTATCACTGAATCCGGGAAGCAGGTAATGGATTTCGTTTTGTTGATTAGGTTTTCTGTTGTTTTGTCAACCGTGGGGACTTGACTTGATGTTTAAGTTACTTCATTGAAGGAATTTCTAAATATATCCTGATTTTAGAAGGTTTTGTTTCTGGTTTTTCGGTTTTTCTGTTTGACCGAACTGTAAATCGTTTTCAACTCGAAGAATTTATTTGAGATCGAAACATTTGAACATAGATGAGCGGTTAGATCGTGCACATTAGCAAATTACCATAAATTGTCAAGGGCTGTTGGTTCAGAGTGAATAACTTTATGTTTCAATGCAAATGCAAAGTCATTGGATAATCAATTATTCACAAGTAGTAACATGTGGAGTAAGGATGTGAGTTATTTGTGCCATGGCGGATATAGTATTATGGTAATTATTAAGCACATGAACTGTCTTACAAGGTTATTATTCATATGGAATGAAATATAAGCTAAAATTAGAACCCATATTGGCATTTTTAGTAACTCAATTGATTAAGGAAATAATGTGAGCATCTCTAGACATATTCTATAAGATCAAACAAATCAATACTGAAATTGAGTAGTCGTATGAGCCGCCGAACACACCATGAGTACCTTTTTGAGATTTTAGACTACTAACTAACAAGTTCTGCTGCAAAAATGGTAATAGGGAATAAATGAAGGAAGAAAGTGATTATTTATATTGGGCTAAAGCATGTAATGTTGTAATGTTCATATAAGGTGGCACTAATGCAAGTGTTATTAAAAAAGAAATATAAAAATGGCAAAATGATTTGTTAACTCATGATGTGAAATTTTATGAAAGGGGATTATATGGAAAATGACTGATCAGTTGAACTTTTCGTGTTATTGTGAAGGTTTTGTCTTTTGCTGAGAAATTGTTACTACGAGATGCTGATGCAGACTATGGTGGGGTGGATGATATGACCAAATTGGCTTATTTGAATGAACCTGGAGTGCTTGACAACCTTAAGAAACGTTATGCACTTAATGAGATATATGTAAGTGAAACCTTTATTCTAAACTTGAGAACATTTTGATGATAAAAATGACTAATGAATTTCAAAGCATACGCATGGTTGTATGCATATATTTTTTTGTAATTTTGTTTGTGTCTTTATATGTTCACACACATACTTGTTCGGTTTTGTGCATTTTGCTTTGTATATCATTTGCATTTTAATGTGTGGTACTATTAATACTAGATGATAAAACAAAGAGGTTGTTGGTCCATCTAATGTGAATTACTATTAATAGATTTGTAGCCTCCCTGGACATCTAGGGAGTCTAGAAGAAGATATACACTCTTACATACATTTGTGGTTGATGTGAAGATCGGAAATGTTGACAATGGACCTTCAAATGTTATGTCATGAAATACAACTAATGATTTTTGTATAACTAGATTATGCATATTTAGTTGACCTTATCATTTATCACACTATATGTATTTGTTATTGGTAATTACCTAATTCGTAATATCTACTTATTCTTAAAAATATAACATTCATCATTTTCGTTCCTTTCACATTAGGATATTGTGGATTTTATTCTTGGACCTCTTGGGAGCTGTAGAGCCAATATCTGCAATACTCATATGTCTTGTCTCATAGTTAGTGCTTTTTGGACCATCTAGTTAGTAGATACCTTGTTTAGTTCTACTCTTGTGTTTTGCTTACTTAAACTTCGAGTTTATTGTAGATGTTTCCTGGGTAATCACAATTGGATAAATTTTTTATTGTACCTCTTGGGTAATTTCGCTCTTTATGACGGCGCAACTATATATTGGTCCTAAGGTAGCAAAATTATTTGTTTGGTAAGTTCCAAACCTCAAGAAAGGCGTAATGATTTGGGACTATCTAGGAGAGAGGCTCAGTGATATAGACACATTTTTGAAGATGCAGACTACCTCAGAAGGACCCTATGAAGCATCACTGTTCACAATAGGAGATTGTGGATAATTTTTTTCCTTGGACCTTTTAGGAGCTGCGGAGCCGATATCTACAGTCTACACTAATCGTATGTCTCGTCTCATAGTTGGTGTTTTTGGACCATGTGATAGATACCTAGTTTGGTTCTACTCTTATATTCATGCTTACTCAACTTTGAGATTTATTCTAGTTGCTTCCTAAGTAATCTCAAGCATTACACACGAGTGAAGAACTAGTAGATGAGCACGAAGAGTGCCCTTTTGTGAAGTTTATATAAGACAAATGTAGCATAATTTATATGCTTTGTTTTGTGTCTTCGACTCATTATGAGTTTCTTTTGTTCTATGTACTTTAGACATATTGGATTATAACGTCTAAGTGTCCTATGTTTTGTTTATTACTGATTGGAATATGTAGATGGCACACTCTAAATTACATTGGGCCTACGTTAGCTAGCATATCAAACACTCCTTTACTTCACATGTGACTTGGTAAGGGGGTAGTTTCGTAGTTTGATTTCAACCTTTTTGGTGGCTTCTTATATATGTTACACTGTACTCATTTTATTGTCAGAATACCAACAATATAAGTATTCTAGTACCATGTCGTCAAAGTCCCAAAGGCATATTTCTAGGTGTCTAGACGTAGTGTCGCGCAACCAAACTGCCTTGCATCCATCAATGCGCAAAGCCTAGTTGTCAAAGGCGCAAGGCGCACTCAAGGTGCAAAGGTCGAGCCTTGGATTTAGGCGTAAGGCACTTAAAAAGTGAGGGCCTGAGATAAGCTAGGCTCATAGCATAAAAATACCATTTTTACGGGTTTAAGACGTGGTTTAGGCTAGTTTAGGATTGTTTCTAGGATGGTTCCAAGACATTTTGGGATTAATATAACACTTACAAATTAGTTCTAGATAATATTTACTATGTTTTTAGTCCTTGGATACTATGTTGTCAAAAGCCTTTTAGGCCCTCGCCTAGGCGCTATTTTGAAGCCAAGCCCTGAAAAAACGCCCTGAAAATTAAAAAGCAATCTGTGCGATTTTTTTTGGTAGAAGCCATTAGAGGCAGAGGATTTTTTTTAGGCGTTGATGTTAGAAAGTCGTAGGCTTTTTCTGAAAAGCAATATCTTTTATTTTATTTATTTAAAATTATCTCTGGTATGATTTTGATTTTTGAAATTCACGGCTAGTTTGAAGACGTTGAACCCTAGAATTACCCGGATTGCCTATTAACTCTAGAATCAGCATATGTTGACCCACTTGCACTTTCTTCTTGACTATTTCTCTACTCAAAAGCTCAATAAGTAAAAAAAAGTTTAGTTTTGTATCGCATAGCAATCTTCTATTGTCTGGTATTCTTTATTTCTTTTAATCAAATTACATCATCAATCTTCTAGTTTCTGGTATGATTAGCAATCTTCTAGTTTTCGTATTGCTTTTGAACCTTTGGTATTAGTTTTGAACCTCTGACATTGTTTATGAATTGCTTTGAATAATTTGGTATTGTTTTTGAACTTCTAGTTTCGGTATATATATTTTATTTAATTTTTTCCTTTACATGTGCCTTTCTTATCTCAAGTCTTTTTTATTTTTTTTTGCACCTTGCGTCTAGTCCCTAAGCTAGACCAAAGCGCCTTAAGGGTGTGCCTTTCGCCTTTGACAACATAGCTTGGATACTTAAAATTTAGATAATACAAAAATGCTTACAACTTAGTATATAAATAGTCTTTTTTACAACCTAGTAAGACAGAGTAAGGCCCTGTTTGAGTGGGTAAGTAGTGGTGACCGAGTAAGAGATATAAAAATCGTTGACCAAGTAAGGGATTTTTAAAGGGTGAGTAAGAGGCTATGACTGAGTTAGTGGGGTTTTTTGGTGAAATCAAACGCCATGACCGGCAAAAATCTCTGACCGAGTAAGTGGTAAGAGGTTTTGACTGGGTAAGTGGTGAAATCAAACGGCCCCTATCAGTAAAGTCAAAATGTTAAACATCCTGCAATCCTGCAAGTGAACAATGATGTGCATTTGTCATTTCTCCCTCACCCCCGGTCTCTCTTTCCCTTTCTTTCATTTTTTGCTTTTTTCTAACTGGAAACTTCACTGTATATCTTAAACTTCGCCGGACCAGAAGGCAAAACAAAGACATATTGTCATAAACTATCAACCAAGAAGGAAGAAACAAAAAGATACACGGAGTTTCACCGGAATCATGCCGGATACTCACCGAAATTGCGCCTGGACTACTATGAGGTGGTTATCGGCGTTGCGCCTTGCCTGAGTGCCTTTGACAACATAGGCGCAAAGGCACAAAAAACCTTGCAAAAATTGCCAAAATCTGCAAAAAAACCTGTCTGAACTGGCCTAAACTAGTCTAAAACAGTCTAAAACAGTCTAAACTACTATAAACCAGCCTAAAACAACCACAAATGGCTTGTTTACACTGTGGCACTGTGCGCCTTGCTTGCCTCGGGCCCTCGCTTTAAAAGCGTCTTGCCTAGGACATGCTCACCCTTTGTGCCTGGAGCCTTTGACTACATAGTTCTAGTAGTTGTGCCTACTCCCTATTCTCTATATTTAGATTAAGTTCTAGGTAACAAATGATTTCTATATAAGGTATTGGAGTAGGGGACCCTAATTGGTTTGTGGACTGTGATGAGGAGACTGTTTTACACATCTCCAAGAACACACACACACATATATATATATATATATATATATATATATATATATATAGGGTACGGATCCTGCGAAAACTCTTTTTTTTTTTGCGAAAACCTAAAAACTAACACTAAAACCTTCATAACTTTTACATACGTTAATATTTTTCTATGAAACTTGCACCAAAAATCTTAAAATTCTATTGTCTTTGATTCTGGAAAAGAAATTGATATTTCGAAAAAAAAAAATTAGTGCACATGTGTATTATTAGTGCACATGTGCACCATTTTCATTAGTACTACACAAATGAGAATTGTCATGCGAAAACATATTGTTTAGGTTAAAAACATTTTAAAAAAACTAAAATATTCATAGAACTAATGATAATTCTACATATGCACTATAACTATTAGTTATAGTGCACATGTGTAGCATAAAATTTAAAAAATTTTAAAACGTTAAATATATTTTCAGAGTTAAAGATAACACAATTATAAGATTTATGGTGCAATTTCTCTTTTAAAATATTAATGTATACGACACGTATAAAGTGCTTTTTTATTAGTGCACATGTGCACCATAATAAAAAACCACGAAAAACTAACAAAATTATAACGTATTTGATGCGATTTTTCTAAAAAAAAAACATTAACGCATACTATATGTATGAGTTTTATTATTAGTGCACATGTTCACTAATAAAAAAAAGACGAGACGTTAAAGTTTTTTTTAAATTTTTTCCAGAATTAAAGAACTCATAATTCTAAGGTTTTTGGTGCAAATTTTTTTAAAAAATATGATCGTATGAAAAAGTTATGAAGGTTTTAGTATTAGTTTTTAGGTTTTCGCAAAAAGATGTGGTTTTTACATGATCCTTACCCTATATATATATATATATATATGGGGATGTTCATTTGAGAACCATTTGATTTTGAGAACTTTTGAGAAATATTCTGAGCCACTAGTTATATATAAGGAAAACTCCTTCCATGAATTTGAGCCCCCCCCCCCCCCCTTCCTTCTGGTTTTTAAAAGTTCTCAATTTAACCTAACCTATATATATATGTGCGTGTGTGTGTGTGTTTATATATATGTATATTTCTCTATTTATGAGCAAAAAAAAGTCTTGAGGTTGATCATCACTACATTCTCAAGTAGGTGGTTGGACCATTTGAGAACCTTTGTTCTTACAACAGTTTATATTCCATTGGTAGATTCTGTATTATATCTTTTCAAATCAGCCACATGGCTCACTCATTAGGCCTATAGATGACGAGTTGGGCATGTGTTCAAGATATAAGCTCCAATAAGTTGTCTGGACTATAGAATTTATGTCAAGCATCTATTTCTATTATTAATTTTTCAAATGTGTGAGTTTTGTCAGTTTATTGAATTCTGCTGCTTGCTTCAGCGATCATCTACAAGTTAATTATCAAGCAAGGCTCTCTTGATCCTTTCTTGACTATCATTTGTTTACCCTCTTATGACCATCCACTATGTTACCCTATTTTTGCATTGCTTCATTTCGAATCATGTTTTCCCTTGAATTGATTTGGTTACTGGTGTTTATGTCAGACATACACAGGAAGTATCCTAATTGCGGTAAACCCGTTCACAAAGCTTCCTCATCTTTATAATGTGCACATGATGGAGCAGTACAAGGGAGCTCCATTTGGTGAGCTAAGCCCCCATGTATTTGCTGTGGCAGACGCATGTTACAGGTTTCTTCGATCTTGTGTTTTTTGGTCGATTCATGAATCTTAATGGTGGTATGATGCGTTAGCTTATTTTTTATTGTGTTTATGCAGAGCAATGATGGGTGATGCAAAAAGTCAGTCAATATTGGTTAGTGGAGAAAGTGGGGCTGGAAAAACCGAAACAACAAAATTGATAATGCAGTATCTTACTTATGTTGGTGGCCGTGCTGCCAGTGATGATAGAACTGTTGAACAGCAAGTCCTAGAAGTAAGCTCTTTTGGTCCTTAAATTGGTTCATCCTATAGTATAAGTCGATCACATTATTTACTTAGCTTATTCTCCATTATACAGTCAAACCCCCTTTTGGAGGCATTTGGGAATGCACGGACTGTTAGAAATGACAATTCAAGGTTTGCTTTGGATTACATATTTCTTTTTTTGTTACTCATTCAGTTTGTTGGTTACCATGGTCTTTTTATTTTTAAGATCAAGCTTTGCAATCTATGGGTATAAGGTGTTGTATACTTGTATGCTATGAGCATTCTTATAACAATCCAGATTACATTTACAGCCTATCAGTTTGATTAGAATGACCTTTTGTGATTTAATTGGAGCATGCCACTTTTTATATCTTAATTTGTGCTGAGAATAATTTGTCTTATGAAGTATGAAATTGCAAAATTGATCTTGTAATGGAAACATTTATTCAAATATATACTTATCTCTATTATAAGATGCGGCGATGCACATGAAAAGGTTAGCTAATATATGTATTAACTGAGTTACATCAACTATATAATACTATTCTTTCTTTCTTTAGATAATGTGCAGATTATGTCATTTTGCAGAAGTAAAAAATCAGGCTATTCAGCATATTACAACCAAATAACATCGACAACACCGTTTTCACACACACACACACACACACACACACACACACACACACACACACACACACACACACATATATATATATACAGCTCATACCAGTTGTATACTCGATTCATTAGTGTGAAAAGCAATAGCACTTCTGTTTATATGCTAAATTGCTGATACTGGGAAATTTTTAATGTCGCTTTTGATTGCAGTCGTTTTGGAAAGTTTGTGGAGATTCAGTTTGATGCAAATGGTAGAATATCCGGTGCTGCAATCAGAACCTACCTGCTTGAGCGGTCTCGTGTAGTCCAGATTACAGATCCTGAAAGAAACTACCACTGCTTTTACCAGTTGTGTGCATCTGGAAGAGTACTCTCTCTCTTCTCTTTCACTCTCTTTCCATGATAGATACACATGCTTATGTAATGCACACATATCTGTAGTAAAAAAGTGAACCATTTCCAACACCTTAAAGTTCTCTATATATGTTTTTCATTTTAAAGTTTATTTAGTTGGGCAGTCTCTTGTTTCCAGGATGCAGACAGTTACAAGCTAGGTCATCCAAGTAACTTTCATTACTTAAATCAAAGCAAGATATATGAGTTGGAAGGTGTGAGTAGTGCAGAGGAATATGTGAAAACAAGAAGGGCTATGGATATTGTTGGAATCAGTAACGAGGAGCAGGTCATCTACATTTCTACAAACATATTTATTCACTGATGTATTGATTTGATTTTTTTTTTTGATATGGACTTAATGGTGACAAATGGGCAGTCAAATGGTTGTGGAAAGGTTCAAAATGTATAATATCTATGACAGGCAGGGTTGGGCTGACTGACCGGCCTTTTTTTATAATTTTTGTAAATAATTAATGTTTTAAATATGATTAAAAAGCTTATAGTATTGCAATGATAATTAATTTTGAAATAAAATTATTTATGTTTATGAGTTTTGAATATGTTTTGAGCGACCTATAATATGACCTGCCTGACCTTTCCGGTCCCTTTTCCATTTCAACTATTCTTAAATCTACCCATTGATCTGCTGGAGGCAAAATTGCAGCCCTAATTGATCCGTTACCCATAAAACACTCAAATTTGCAACCTCTAGGTATGGTAGTCTACACCATACTTTTTGCTGCTTTCTTCATATCATATTTTTTTTTACCATGTTAGGAAGCCATATTTCGTACATTGGCCGCCATACTACATTTGGGGAACGTAGAATTTTCTCCAGGGAAAGAGCATGATTCTTCAATCGTGAAGGACGAGAAATCTAATTTCCATCTTCAGACAGCTGCTACTCTTTTTATGTGGGTATTCTATATCATTCTTGCATCTTTCTCCTTAATATGTGGTTCATACTTCATATTATTATATCAGCTTTGGTTTCCATATGTTTTTTTTTTCTTGTCAGAAAATGTATATGATCCATGGCTCTCTTTTCAGGTGTGATGTAAAACATCTGTTGGCAACTCTATGTACACGATCTATTCAAACTCGTGAAGGGATCATAATAAAAGCTCTTGACTGTGATGCTGCTGTTGCGAGTCGTGATGCTTTAGCAAAGACTGTTTATGCACGCCTGTTTGATTGGTCTGGCTTTGTTTGCATTTACAAAATCCCCTCTATTAATTTTCTCTATTGATTCTCTATTTACTCAACCTTTTGGTCTTAAATTAGGCTTGTTGAAAAGATCAATAGGTCAGTGGGGCAAGATAGTAATTCTCGCATGCAAATTGGAGTTCTTGATATATATGGATTTGAATGCTTTAAGCATAACAGGTCACTTACTATCTTTTTAGTTATGTAGTTCTTTGCTGTTCTGAATCATGTCTTGTATGAAATACATTCAGGAAGTCTTTTTGTAACTATGGAAGGGAGAATTAATTATGTGAATTTGAAGATACCCATGTGCATTGATACACACAGACACTTCATGTTTGTACTTGAAGATTTCAAAAATAAAATTTATTTTTATTTGTCTTTTTACAGTTTCGAGCAATTCTGCATTAATTTTGCAAATGAAAAGCTTCAACAACATTTCAATGAGGTGAGCACTGATGTATAACATGTATTTTTGTGTGTCATTCCTGAAACATCCTAGTGTATCAAATAACTGAACAGGAAAATTAGGATTCTCCTTCTGTATGGTTTTGTTTTTGTATTGCTTTTTTATTTTATCTTGGAAGTCTTTCCAGCATGTGGGTTTTTTTACTTCCCATATTTACCTTTACTTTTGCAACCATGCTTCGCTGGATTATTGCAGCATGTTTTTAAGATGGAGCAGGAGGAATACCGGAAAGAAGCGATCACTTGGAGCTACATTGAGTTTATAGATAATCAAGATGTTTTAGATCTCATAGAAAAGGTTATCTCTTATTCTGTTAGCATGGCTTTCTATGTTATCTATTAATCGCCTATGGTTTCAAGATAAAAATACCACCCAAATGCTTATGGTTTATTTATGAATTAAGCTATTTTCTCACTTCTTTTAAGGGAATTGTGCTAGTTATATAAATTTGTTAATATGGAAGGGTATGCTTTATGCTACTTTTCTCTTATGGTGAATGAATATTTGTTTAGATGGTCAATTCTGTAATTACTTTAGCTTGTTTTGCAATTGCAATCTCCGTGTTTGATATTTTTTGACATTGTTTCCATGTATAATTATATCTATTTATAGTTCCAGTTCATTATGTAGATTCAATCATGCATTTGGCACACTATTTTGGTTTCAAAGTGGTAATTCTGTCAGTGGCTGATGTGTTTCATCTTGCTTTACTTCTGTTTTATTACGTTTCCTCCTGGTTTATATTGTTCTTGATGCTGGTTCTAAAAACCGTTGACCATCGTTTTGGAACTAACATAACAATAATATTATATAACAATTATATTATAGAAATGTGGTTTCTCTGCTTCAGTCACCCTTTTCTTTTGGGTTATTTATCCATTAAACCTTTCTCAAAAAAACTGTAATCCTTTCATTTATCTGCTTGGAGATGTAAAAAAATTGTAATCCTTTCATTTATTCTGCTTCAGTTCTGAAAATTTGCATTTTGATCATACTTCCATTTGTGTTCTATGCATTATATATGGGTTTCAGTTTTCTGTGCTTACTTGTTATCATGCTCTTTGACATTGCAGAAGCCTATTGGAGTAATTGCTCTACTGGATGAAGCTTGGTACATATTGATTCACCGCATAATCATTGGTGCACATTTATCTGTTGGTTGTTTTAGCTGAATAACATTTTTATCTTTATTTACAGTCTTGCAGTATGTTTCCCAAGTCAACACATGAAACGTTTGCAAACAAGCTTTTCCAGAATTTGCGGGCTCATCCGAGGTTAGGGAAGGCGAAGTTCTCTGAGACAGATTTTACCATTTCTCACTATGCTGGCAAGGTAAGAGAATGCAGCTGTTACTAACACAACACACACCTTAATAACATTCAATTATATTTCTTCCAATGCAGGTCAATTATCAAACAGATTCATTCTTGGATAAAAATCGTGATTATGTTGTTATTGATCACTGTAATCTGATGTCTTCGTCAAAGTGTGGTTTTATTGCCGGTCTTTTCCCAGCATTGCCAGAAGAATCTTCAAGATCTTCATACAAGTTCTCTTCAGTAGCGTCTAGATTTAAGGTATGCTTATATCATCTATGTTATGTCCATTTCCCTGCCAAATTTATTGAGGATGCTAGCAAACTTTTGAGACTTTGTTTTGTTAGTTTATTGTTGAAATTTGTAATGGTTGTGATATTCATACTTTTTGTTCTTTTATGGTTATAGCAACAACTACAAGCTCTCATGGATACCCTCAGTTCAACAGAGCCTCATTATGTCCGCTGTGTGAAGCCAAACTCATTGAATCGACCTCACAAGTTTGAAAATCAGAGTGTGTTACATCAGCTACGTTGTGGGGTCAGTGGCATCATATCCCTTTTCATTCACTATTATGTAATTTTCCGATGCTTTGTATCAACATTAACATGTAACTTTGTGTTTTCCTGATTCTACATTACTTGATCAATGTTAAGTGAGAAGGACTATTTTTATCAAGTGACTGGAATTCATACTTTATGCTTCTTCTGTGTAGTGTAATATCTTGTTCAATTATGTGGGTGACCCACCAGCTACGAAGTGGACAAATAATATGTGAATATTTGTCTATTTATTTTAGTTTCTTCTTTGTTTTAAGCAGCTTTAAGAAGTTGTAGTGTGAATTTCTGTAGGGTGTTTTGGAGGCTGTCCGAATAAGCCTTGCTGGTTATCCTACTCGAAAAACTTATCACGAGTTTGTAGATCGGTTTGGGATCATAGCCATGGAAGTTATGAATGGATGGTAAGTTTAAAGTGAGCTTGCTGAGCTGGACCATATTTAATATTTTTTTGAAGCTGATTCCGATAAATCAAATGTCTAATTTATATTTTGGTTTCCTTTCTTTTACATACTCACAGAGTTCATTTTCTTATACTGCCAGGACCCTCGGTATGAAAGAAGTTCTATTTTCTAATACTGCTTAATTGTGACTTGCAGCTACGATGGACGAGCAATGACAGAAAAAATCCTGCTAAAACTAAAACTTGAGAATTACCAGGTTTGCTCGCTCAAGTCAAAGCTGCAACATAAGACATGATTATGCTTAACAATTGTAATTAGGATTACATTATTAGTTACACAAATGCTCTGCTGTTACAATGATATACAACCTTTTATATTATCTGAGGTTTAATCTCTTCAGATTCTTTTATCATATTTTACAGTTGGGGAAGACAAAAGTTTTTCTGAGGGCTGGTCAGATTGGAATATTGGACTCTCAACGGGCTGGAGTTTTGGATTCTGCTGCAAAGCGTATCCAGCTTCGACTTCGCACATTTGTTGCGCGCAAGGATTTTACATTGAAACGAGCAGCTGCAGTTTCTTTCCAAGCATATTGCAGAGGTTCTTCCCTTCAAATTTAGTTCACATTTCATTGTACATAGTGAAATTGTTTAGCTTTTTATAGCTTTGCTATATCCTGATTTAGGCCACTGTAATACTTCACTAATTCTTATTTCTTCATAATATTTTGGATGATATTTATGCAGGCTATCTTACTAGAGTTATATATGCTGCAAAACGAAAAGAAGCTGCTGCCATTTTGATACAGAAGTATATCCGTGGATGGCTGTTGAGGAATGCTTATACACAGAAATACCTCTATGCTTTACTTTTGCAAGCAAGCATCCGTGGTTTCATTACTCGGCAAAGATTTCTACACATTAGGGAACATAAGGCTGCCACTGTAATTCAGGTAAACTTTCTATATCTACAATTTTCTTTTGCAAGATTTCTGCAGACAAATCTGTGTGTGGAACTATCAATAATTGTCATTTTATTTTAAATGGTCTTTGATTTGACAGGCTCGATGGAGGGTGTTTAAGGTTCGTACTGCTTTCCGACATCGCCATCGTGATATTACAAAAATACAGTGTCTTTGGAGAAGAAAATTGGCCAGTAGAGAGCTCAAGCGGCTTAAGAAGGTAATGAAGCGTTGGCTGTACCTTTACTCTCTATAGGGCTGTAAATGAACCAAACAAACACAAGCAGGGAATTGTCCGTGTTCATTTGTTTAAGTTCAACCAAACGAACACGGACACTTAAACAAGAGTTTAATTTTTGTTCCTTCATTAAGAAAATATGTTTGTTTGTGTCCGTTCATTTATTAGATAGAATGATAAACGGACATACATAAAAACAACGCGTGCACTTTGTAATTTAAAAGAAACGCCAACCCTCTAAATTTCTAACAGCTTGTCAGCACCTTGTTTTATTTTCAACGGTGGGTTAGTGTGTTTCTGACATGTGTCAACGCGTGGTTACTTCTTACACTTAGGCGAAAATGGATTGGCAGAACCTAATTCTTTCTATCTCCCTCTCTCTCTACGTATATATAATATTTGTACATACCCAAACGAATAGATCACAAAATGTTCATGAACATAAATGAACAAATGGAAAGTTTGTTCATTTAACTAAATGAACATAAATTCGTATTCATGTCGTTCTTTTAATAAATAAACGAATAATAAAGAACTTCCAGACAAACTATTCATGAACGGTAATAGGCCTAGCAATCATATTCGCAGATTCTACCTTTTCCAGTTTCATTTTGTTTTTGCTTTTCATTTTTATTTTTTTCTGGCTCATGGGCTTAGTTGTATTCATTAGATATGAATTCATGGCTTGGACACCTTTAAAGATAAAGGAAATAAATAAACTCCATTAAATGATGAAAACAAAATGAACTACACCATAATGTGAAACGTAGAAACACGATGTACCATCCGAACATTTATTATGCATTTGTACTTCAAAATTTGCATTCATACGTGTTCAAATTTCTATCAGGTAGACCTTGTGTTCAGTGTTCTATCAATTAAGCCAGCCTGTGTATTCTTTTCTTTAGCAAAGAAGGTTCTAAATCTAAATCATGGAAAAGCATACTGTGATGGAAGTCCCATTAGGATATAAGAAATTTGCATTCATACGTGTGTGATTTATAAACCCAATACTTATGAAGCACTTGATCACCCCCTATTTGTTTGTTTATCATTTCTTTCTTTCTAGTTATGTGTGACGAATCATTTCGTTTAATATTTGACAGGAAGCTAATGAGGCTGGTGCCTTGCGCCTAGCGAAATCTAAGCTAGAAAAGCAGCTGGAGGATCTCACTTGGCGCTTGCAACTAGAGAAAAAATTAAGGGTATTGGTTTTGATTTCATTTGGTTTTCACTAAACACATGCAGTAAAATAAATTTGCTTAAATTTTGATGTATTTGTGTAATGGGGCCACTATTTAATGCAGGGTTCAAACGACGAATCTAAGTCTGTGGAAATCACAAGACTTCAGAAAACAGTGCAGTCGTTGGTCCTTGAGTTAGATGCAGCAAAATTGGCTACAGTCAATGAATGCAACAAGAATGCTGTGCTGCAAAACCAATTGCAAATGTCAGTGAAAGAAAAATCTTCCTTGGAAAGAGAAGTTGTTGGAATGGCTGACCTGAGAAATGAAAATTCATATTTGAAGGCAAGTAAAAATTATTATGAATATTTATATATAATAACGCCAGTTTTAAAACTTGACCCTCTTTTGTGGAACATTTTTGCTTTAAAGGAGAATTTAACGTATAGAAAGGATTATGCATCAAAGCATTTTTAACACATGTTGTTCCATCAATAAAGTAAAGGGAGGTGGCATGATAACATCAAAGAAAATGATGTTTTTATCAAATTTGTGTTCATATAGAATAAAAGTGTATGACTGTACAATTGAATGGAAACCAACCGCTCGTAAGATAGATTAAATGATTCTGCCAAGAAAAAATAAATAAACAATGCTGCAGAACTTGGTAGTAACAGAATCACTCATTTAGCATTTTAACACTTGTCTGGGCATTGTAAACTCTTATTTAGGTTGTTTGTGTACAATTTCCATTAATGCCCCTTTGGCAAAGTAACAATTTAATAAACTAGTAAGTGCTAATCATGATGCCAATGTATAGTATTGTTCCCATTTACACATGGGCCATGGCAGAGGTAAAATGATGGAGAAAATTTAGAATCAAGATCGCTGAGATCTTTTGGATGGTGGACCACCTGCAATGTCAAGGGCATGCATGTCTTTTATATTTGTCTATCTAATTTTAAACTATATCTGTATATCAGTTACTGATTTCATTTCCCTGCAGAGTTCATTGAGTGCGTTGGAAGAGAAGAACTCAGTACTACAGAGCCAGCTGATTGAAGCTAAAGAAGAGGCATCTAGTAACCTCAAAAAGTTGAGGGAGGTCGAGAGAACATGTTTGCAACTTCAGCAGAAGTTAAAAAAGTATTGTTTATCTTTCTCAAGATTTAACATAGTCAGAAGATTCATTTATTTTCTTGCCAACCTACTAGGAATGCTTAGCTATATGTTTAAAATTTCTTTACTTTAATCTTCTATAAACATGTGTTCATATCAAAAAGCCTCATTTGAAGGCCTTGACAATTTGATTTTGCTGATTTACATTTATTTCTCAATCAGTTTTGAGGAGAAGTTCTCAAATTTGGAGAATGAAAACCTTGTTCTGAGACAGAAGACGTTAAGTACCCCTCTGAAAGGAAACTGGCCAAGTAACACCAAGCCGTTTATTGAGGTATGTTACTAGATCGAATTGCTGTGATCGCCATGTGAATTTCTGCATTTCTCTATGATTCTTTTTGTTATGTTATTTGTTTTTGTAATTTTTAGTTTATTGTTACCCACAGCAAGTTATAATTACTTCATATACACCATTTTATGGCTAAGTGACCCATAACTCCATAAGACCTTTTACTTAAAAGGAAGATAGATGAATGATGTACAAAACTTCCTAAAAAGGTACTATTTAAATACTGGAGGGAATGTAAGTTTTGGCTGGATATGTTAAAGCAGTTTTTTTTACTGATGGTGTACAATGATCCACATATAAAATGTTGTGATAGAATGAATTACCAATTTGGTTAGTATTCTATCTTTGATTGCATACCTTATTGCTAACTCTCTTGATCTTATTGCTAATGTTATAATGATCGTAATTTTTTGCTCAACTCAAAGACTGCTGATTTTCTTGTGGTTTTGTACGCAGAAACTCTCTGGTGCACTTGCTCTTCCCTTCCAGGAGAGAAAATCTATATATGTAAGATCAGTGTGCTTAGTTTCTCTAATAAATATATTATTTTCTATCATCTCATGTCATTTTGTAATTTTGGTGTAGGAAACACCTACGCCTACCAAAAGCGGAAATCTTTTTTCGCAAGGTTTGACCGACTCACGTCGGTCAAAGATGACCACTGAAAGGCATCAGGTCTGTTTTTCAACTAGTTTGTCCATATGAGCACTTACACCTTGTGAAACTTTTGCTATGTTTTCAGTATGTATGATTGTCCATTGTGAAACTTCTGGTGCAGGAGAACTCTGAAATCCTCTTGAGGTGCATTAAAGAAAATCTGGGATTCAAGGATGGAAAACCTGTGGCTGCTAGTGTTATATATAAATGTCTTCTTCATTGGCATGTCTTTGACTCTGAAAGGACTGCGATCTTTGACTTTATTATTGAGAACATCAACAATGCTCTTAAGGTAGTTTGTTCACTTTGAGATGGTTTTGTTTGTAGATATACAATTTCTAGTTGTTTCTCTTTAAGAAAAACATACCGAAATGACCATCTGTTTCTTATGCTCTATTTTATAGGAGGGGGATGAGGGTGTTATCTTGCCATACTGGTTATCTAATGCTTCAGCTCTTTTATGTCTGCTGCAAAGGAATTTCCGGTCCAATGGTTTCTTGACACCTATATCTCAGCGTTCTGGTGTGTCCACTTTGCCCAATGGGAGGGCTGCACAAGTAATTTCTGTTTAGAGCTTTTTAGTGTCTACCTTGATGAATAAGTGAACTTTGGCATAATAGTAAACCTTACTCTGTTTTAACCTTTTTAAGTTTTATGTTTTATCTTCTAAAGTAGTTTTCTGTGTATTACTTGTGATTTTTTTTTTGTTCCGTCATTCTGAAACCTGGAATGTGCAACTTTTTTGATTTGGTTGCTTTATGACAAGGCATTTTTATGTAATTTGAGATTTTTGGAATTTACTTAAGTGTGGCTTTGATGGTATGTTGTATGCAACTTTTCAGGGCTATACGCCACACAAATACATTGGGTTTGATGATGGAATTTCTCCTATGGAAGCAAGGTATCCAGCTATATTGTTTAAACAACAGTTAACTGGTTGTGTGGAGAAGATATTTGGCTTAATAAGAGATAATTTGAAGAAGGAAATATCACCTCTTTTAAATTCATGCATCCAGGTTTGTGTTATTTCTCAGTTATTCATATATAATTGTGTGTATTGTTTTGATGCCATCACCTTTTAGCCCTTTGCTTTAGTTACAGAACATAGAAATATGAGAGCTTTTGTAGCATAACATAGAGGATGAATAAATTAGGAATTGATTTTAATTTGTTGTAAAAAAGTAGATTTGTAATTGGGAATTCTCTAACTGCAAATTCTTTGTGAAGGCTCCCAAAAATCAACGAGTACATGGCGGTAAACCATCTAGGTCACCTAGCGGTGTGCCTCAGCAGGCTGTTGGTGGTCAGTGGGAGAAAATTGTAGAGTTCATGGATTCTCTTATGGACCGTCTACGTGGAAATCATGTACGATTAAGTTTCTTACTCTTTTACTCGGGGTTGTGATTAATCATGAAATACATGTTTGAACAATAATGAAATGCATGCAGGTACCTTCATTTTTCATTCGTAAGCTTACTGTTCAGGTCTTTTCATTCATCAACATATCACTTTTCAACAGGTATCGGATTTTTATATTTGAAATACAAGTTCTCTAGGTTATATGAGTTTATTCGTACTGATTAAGATGTGATTTTTGTAAGTCTTTTATTGCGGCGAGAATGTTGCACATTTTCCAATGGGGAATATGTCAAATCTGGTCTAGCAGAATTGGAGAAGTGGATAGCGAATGCAAAAGAAGAGGTTTTTATTTTTATTTTAACATGTTTGATTTGTTATAAATACTTTTATTTCTTTTGAGGCTGACTCAACACTCAATTTAGTTTACAGGACCTTCTTGGCATGAGCTAAATTATATCAGACAGGCTGTCGGGTTTTTGGTAAATCACTGCTTGCTATTATAATCATTACTGATTGAAAATTGTTTTCAGTTCACTTATAAGTATTTTTATTTCTTCTAGGTAATACACCAGAAAAGGAAAAAGTCTTTAGAAGAGATCAGACATGATCTGTGCCCGGTATATCTTAATCTTAGCTTCAATAACACTAATGTTTTACTTTCTTTATATCAGATATGACTTTTAACTGATCAATATGGACAGGCATTGACTGTTAGGCAAATATACCGTATAAGTACGATGTACTGGGACGACAAATATGGGACCCAGAGCGTATCAAGCGAGGCTAGTACTGTTGCAAATATACCATATAAGTACAATGTAATATAGTCTCTGATTGTTTCTTTTATTTCCTATAGGTTGTTGCTGAGATGAGGGAAATGCTGAACAAGGATTCTCAGAATCTTACATCCAATTCATTCTTGTTGGATGATGATTTGAGGTAAGTTGCTTATGAGTCATATTTCCAAGAATGAATTACATATGGCCAATCATTTGGCTTCAACATTGAACCTTTATTTAATAAATAGTTGGTGTTAAATGTAGTTGTGAAAACTATATTATTGCTATAATATGCTATTTTCTTTTAATAAAATGATTTAGAAAAAGGGGATAAAATCATGAAATAATAACCAAGTTTCAATATTGTTCCAGTAAAGTACTCATATTTTAATCCAACTATAAAAACCACTGAACTTCTAGTAACTTTTGTGAAAGTTATTGTTTAAACTGAATGACCTAAATGGAACAATTATGAAATTTCATTATTAATTAGCTAACCTTTTTTTTTCTTCACAACTACCTCCTACTTCATGTTAACTTGAAAAGAATAATCACTAAATGGTAATCAAGTTTCATATTGTAGAATAGGTGACTTAACTTTAAGATATATAAAGAAAATTCACAACAATAGAACAACATTGAAACTAGAGTGGTTTTTGTTAGTAAAAAGTCGGTGTGACTTTTAACAATAATGGAAGTTGATTACCATTAGGTGATTTCATACCCCCTAACCAGGTGATGTTTGAACCATTAGACGTGTTCCCTTTTTTATATTACCGGACCCAAATTGACCCGTTTAGTAATATTCGTAACCGTTCTGTGTATTGTAGCATTCCATTCTCTACAGAAGACATCTACATGACAATTCCAGCCATTGATCCTGCAAGTATAGAGGCCCCTGCATTCTTATCTGAATATCCTTCAGCACAGTTTCTTTTTCAAAACTCCAAGTGAGTTTTCTGTGCATTATAAGAAAAAGCTGTGGCCTAGAACAATAACCTTTTTTTTTAATTATTTTTTTTTTAATTTTGTAAAGCTTGTATTCATCAGTTGTTGTGGTTTGTACCTTTGAAAATTCAGTGGTAGGTATGTCTCTGTTTAATGTTTCCATGGGAATTTAATGTATATATATCATCTTCAGATTACAGTTCTAATGAATCATTGCAAGTCTTAGTAGATGTTAATACCAAAAACATATTGCAACAAATGTTGAGGTCAACTGTTAACAATTCCTAATCTTGGTTTGATGCAAATCAACCATCGAGAATGACCTCAGCGCCAACGATCTGTTGGCAAACTCAGGATCTTTTGAGCCAATAGTGAAGTGCATTTTTGCGGTCTTGTGTTTCTTCTGTATCCTCCCTCGTCTTGTGTTAAAGTATGATAGCCGAAAAGCTCCAAGGTTTCTTCTCTTTCTCGTGTAAGAGTTCTCTGCTTTTGTAATGTCTTGTACGGAAGCTGTTGGCCACACTTTGGTTAGACACGTGAACGATTTCGATTTGCCATTATAGAATGTTGATATCCCTCTCCTGTAGCAAAAATATCACGTTAATGGTCATTGGTACGAGACGTGTTATAAGTATAAAAAGAATGATCCACACCACTAGGGGTGTAAATGAGGCGAGCCGTTCGTGAGCTACTCAAGATCGACTCGATAAAAAGCTCGACACGAGCCGAGCTTTAATGAGCTCGAACTTTGAAATAGGGCTCGTTTAATAAACGAGCTCGAGCCGGCTCGCGAGCCTATACGAGCTTTTATTTATATAATTATTATTTAATTTTTTAAATATATATAAAAAATAATGATTATTATATATAGAATTTTGATCATATAAGTATAAGTAAATAATATGTATTATTTTCTATATAAAAATAATAATTCTAAATATATACAAATTTAATTATAAAAATATATAAAAAATAATAATTAATAATAAACGAGCCGAGCTCGAGCTTAAATAATTCTTCACAAGCCGAGCTCGAGCTTCAGAAATAAAGCTCGAATCGAGCCAAGCTCGAGCTCTGTTAAGTTTAAACGAGTCGAGCTAGAGCCTAGACGAGTTCGGGCTCGGCTCGGCTCATTTACACCCCTACACACCACCCATTTCTAGTCTAGAGGCGCACCAAATAACCTGTTTTAAAGCGGAATCAGTTTGTAAACCGGTTCAAAAAATGATTAGAGCCGGTTTTCCGTCGGTTATACATAATACACCCATATGGCATTTCAGAATTCAGAATGGGAACCAGTTTAGAAATAACAGCTTTTGAGACCGGTTAATCAGTTTTCTACCTGGGGTTAAAAAATAGCTATTTTTAACGGCCATTTGAAGTAACTTTCTGGACATTTTACAATCATCATATTATATTATCTAGTTGAATTGAATCAGAGAAGGCGGCGAATAACATTTCGTAATAAATAATGTTGAGGAGATCAAATCTCAATTGGTAAACCTGATTGGCAGCGCTTGTTCCAGAGCTTGAATTGCATCATCGAAGCCGCCTTTACCGTCTGGATGATGATGATGATGATGATAGGTGTAACGACTTTCAATATCTTCTCGATCGCTGTCGTCTCCGATCGAAGAACTGCCAGACGAATTGCATTCATCTTCGTGAACGATCATCATCGGATTACTCAACCGGGACCCACCGCTGCTTGCGCCATCTTCCGAGATCGTCTTCATCTGATGTGATGGAACAAAATATACATTTGCAACCGCAGTTTGAAGATTATATATAATATAATAATAATAAAGTAACGAGGCTTGTTTCCCAAGATGACGATTGATTGCTGAATAGGATCCTAATCATATTATAGATAAGTCAAACTCAAAGGGAGACACAAGTAGTTTTGCTTATTTTTTATTTTATTTTATTTTTTCAACTTTTTTTTTTATAGAAGTGGAGTGGAATGATAATTATGTGTAGTCACGAAACCATAAAATTATTTTGTAAAGGTTTGAAATTTTTAGATTCGAAAAGTCAATGCTAAATAATTAGGGGTGTGCTCGGTTCGGTTGGGTTCGGTTTTTAGCTAAAACCACAACCGAAACCGAAGTGTTCGGTTTTTGGGTTTAAGAAACCATTCGGTTTCGGTTCAAAACGGTTCGGTTTATCGGTTTTTAAGTTTGGTTCGGTTCGGTTTTCGGTTTATAAACCGAAACTATAAACTATTGAATTTATTTGATCAGACCCATTGAGGCCATGGTTGTATCGAAATGGTTTTAACCCATTTCACACCCATTTGGGCATTCAAGGGTGCTTGATTTATTTTATACAAGAGGATTACATGAAAAAATCTTTCATTTTCGATGTGGGATCTTGATTCCTTTTAACATAGAGGGAGACTTGAGAAATTATTAAATTTTCGATGTGGGATAACTTGAAGAGTACTAATGGAAGCAAGGAATGACAGGTTTCAAGTAAAAATTTATTCATGATGGAAACATGGTTCGAACATTAGATCGTTGATGGAAGACGCATATAACAACTGGGCTACAAGGTTTTTTTGTTTAATGTCTCAATTATATAAAACATAACATAGTTTTAATTTTTAGGAAACTACATATTTTATATTTTTATATAGTTATTTATAAATCGGTTCGGTTCGGTTATTTTCGGTTAATGAAAAGTGTAAAACCGAAACCAAACCGAAAATTTCGGTTTCGGTTTTTTCCGTTCGGTTTTTTCCCGTTCATTTGTTCGGTTCGGTTTTTTCGGTTCGGTTTTTTCGGTTTTTTCGGTTTCGATTCGGTTAATTCGGTTTTTTGCACACCCCTACTAAATATTGTTTTTTTCCCGCTTCGGTTGGTTTTCGGATCGGGTTGATTCACTAATAAAAATTAGAAAATGAATATAAAGTTCAAAAATAATTTTGACCTATATATTTAGCTAAATTAGTTTGTTGGGAATAATATCCATTCCTATTCAAAGAACAAGATAATTATAAAAATTGAAGAAGCAGAAAGATGGGGTAGTAGTTTTAAATTGAAAAAGTGTACATAATATAATAACGGGTCCACTAGCTGAATACTCCGGGAATCTAATTCAACACCTCAATACGTTATGTATTGAGCTATGCGCCTCGTATAGCAACAATACAAAAGAATTATGTCATTCTTCGCACTGACAGTAGGGTAATACGAGACGTTTTATCCAATACGCCGCCGTATGAATCTTTTGCAAACCAGATTTTTCTCGTGGGGTGTTTGAAGACTACCTACCCTCTTATACGGGGGCGTATTAGCATATGCGTCCCATTTGAAGTGTACCTACCACTAGAGGTGCACATATCGGTTTTTTCAAGGAACTGATTCCGGTTCCGGTTCCAGTCAACGCAAAATAAACCGGTTCCTCATAGAATCGGTTCCGGTTCGGTTCTCGGTAAAAAAAAAACTGGAACTGGTTGCACCGGTTCGGTTCGGTTCGGTTCCAAACCGGTTCCACAATAATCAGTCCCAAAACCGGTTCCTAAAGAACCGGTACCTTATGCGAAATTTGCTACTGTGTTTTTTTACCTATTTTTTGTAACAAGTTTTTATTAAATATCACATAAAAACCAAATTCATTAAAACAGTTCCAAAACAAGATTTTTTTTTGTGTTTTTTAGTGAGATTTTGTGTTTTTGAATGTGATAATATGCCTTAATATGAGAGTAGTACATATATACCAAGTTAGAGGATGATTGGGAGAAAAAAAGGGTAAAACAAACAGTAAAAAATGGACCTATAATGGCTATATAGTTGTTGGTAACGACTAGTTGCCCAAGACTCGAGCGGTTCCTAATATCGGTTCCGAAACCGGTTCCAAATAAAAACCGGTTCCTACCGGTTCCTAGCCCTAAAAGAAGAATCGATTAAGAACCACTGGTTTTTTTCGGTTCCGAACCGGTTCCTTGAAAAACGGTTCCAAACCGGTTTGGTTTCGGTTCCAATTCTGAAACCGGTTTTTTTGTGTACCTCTACCTACCACATATTCCTCTCTATATATAGAACGTTCGTTATATTAAATCGATCGAAGAAAAAAACCACAAAATAATAAGTTCCTCTGCCTCCTAGTTTGTTAAGTAATTCATCACCTTAAAACTTTAATTTTCCTCAAAGACCTAATGGTGTCCAACAACCGTCGTTTGTATTCGATTCGTTCTGTTAATGAGTATGAGGACAGGTTAATCGTAGATGATGTATACTCACAATATCCTAGGAGGATATACGTGGACGGTGTGTGTACTTGCGTTGACTACATAGACGAAAATACGTTTAGGTTTTTGTATATGTCGTTAATCATGTAGGATCTCGGGTATGATAGTAGCACCAACTTTTGGTTTTACTTTAAGTGCAACACTGTTGAGGATCTTAAAAGGGGCTTGCAGACGTTAGGCCAGATTCAGACGCCCATTGGTTAAGTTTGTACAGTGGAGTCGTTTAATTTTTTTTTGAGCAGTGGTACAAACGATGATAGGAGTATATATGTCTATGTTGTGCGCAGTCCGATAAGCGCCAACACCAGCAAGATAAAACCCCAAGATAAATTCAGAGATGAGATTCTTACATGGTTTTAAAATGTGTGACCTTTGGACCATTCTCTAATTAAAATGACATCACCCTCCATAATTTTTTGGTGTACAACCTGTCCTAGTTTCTAAAATGAAAATGAATAGAAAATGAAAAACACCCATACAAACCAATGCCACAAAAATGTCAAGATAAAATCCCAAGATAAATTCAGAGATGAAGTTCTTACATGGTTTTAAAGGTGTGTGACCTTAACCCTCCGTAACTTTTTGGTGTACAATCTGTCCTGGTTTCTAAAATGAAAATGAAAAACACCCATACAAACCAATTCCACAATAATGTCAAGATAAAATCCCAAGTTAAATTCAGAGATGGGATTCTTACATGGTTTTAAAATTATGACCTTTGGACCCTTCTCTGATTAAAATGACATCACCATCTAATATTCTTTTAAAGTTACCAAATATGAAATTTTCCTCGTGTTGCATCTCAATCACAACCATACAAAGCAACCAATAACTCAAACAACCAAACATAAACAACGATCCAAAAATACAAACAAATATACAACGCAACTAACCAATATATAAATAATCTAACTAAGCAAACAAGTCACAATATAATTAATAATAATAATAAGCCAAAAAGTTCTTACATACATCATCACCAAAAGAAAAGTTGGTCAACTGAATAGGATTCGACTAATCGTAGTCCTCATCCTCATCCATCCTATGGTGGTAGTGGAGGATGAGGCAAGCCCATGTGTACGGCCATCATCATCATCATTTGGCTCTGCCACTCTTGAATCCTGTTTTGGCTAAAAATTACTTAAGTTAAATTAGCAAAGTTTGAACCAAATTTTGAATGTGAGGTTAGGTGTCTAATATTCAAATATGAAAATTGCTTGAAATAATCCTGGGACAGTTACAGAATTCCAGGGACAAATCACTAGAATCCTGGGTAAAAACTTAGATTTGTTTATGAAATCAGTTGAGAAACTTAGCAACACAAACGAATACTCAAAAGTAGGCAAGAACACCGAGATTTGACTAGGGAAAAGCCCTTAGCCCTTAGATGTCTCTAAGGCGCCGCCGGCATAAAAACCCCGGGTAGCGATAACACACGCTACCAATTTATTGATCACCGAAAAGTATTGTTTACAATGAGTTTGCAGAGAATTTAGTACGAGAATACAGTGAGTAAAGCTCGAATGAGCTGAAAAAGAAAGACTAAGTGTCCTATTTATATGCTAGGTCTTCAACCGTTTCTCCGATATTCCAGGGATCCTCTCTTCAACGTCTTTTTCCGTTATTTGACCGAGTTTCCAGCTAACAACCTTTGACCACGTGTTAAATAAGTCTTCTCCTTGCTTCAGGTGACCGTTAGAAGACTTTGTCAACCTATTCTTGATCAAATAAAGACAACGAAGCAATTAGTAACAATGCCCTAGCATGCAGGGTCATTTCCACATGCTGGGTCATTATAGCAACAAGGGTAATCCTGGATTAAATGATATAATATGCAAAATAAAGTAAAGGTGAACTTCCCTATCTGGTGTTAACATCCTGGGTCGTCGAACATTGCCTGCATCCAGGGTCATGTAATCCTGGGTCATACTTGTCCCTTATCTGCGCGTGTACCCTGGATTTACAGCCGAGTATTTTTAGGGTGTAACAATTGCCCCCAAAATTCGCAGCTAGTGGATAAGAATTCACAGCTGTGAATTTTCAAATTTTCGGGTCACATCACTCCTCATCTTCAATCGTGGCCGTTAATGCCGCATCCATGATGCCACGTCTCAAGATATTTCATCTCACCTCTGTAACTTCTTTTCCTCATTAAATACTGCCTTTAACCTTCCCATTTTTCACACCATCTTCTCCGAGAATTAAAGGTTTCCGGCGATAGCTTCCGATTCTCTTCTCCAGGTAAATTCTCCGATCTTACCTTTTTCTTCTTTAATCCCGACCATGACTCGGAAAAAGATCCGGTCAGAAACCCTAACCAAAAAGACTGGGATTGAGGACTTCCTCGACCAGCGTTACCTTCAAAACCGAGAGCTTGAGACCTGCACGTTTTCCGACGGCGACATTGCTGCATTGTTGTCGTCGGGTCTCTTTCCTGAAACTGCCGAGGTTAGGCCTTTCGACGCTAGGCTCCGATCAGATTTCTGCTCGGAGACTTGGGTTTGTTTTCCTTTTACTCCTTTTTCCATGGGTCTCTCTTATCCTTTTTCCGGCCTCTTGGCCGAGTTTTTCAAAGCTACCGGTCTGGCCTATGCCCAAACCCTTCCCATCATCTGGAGGATCCTGGGCACCATTGATCGTCTGAACAATGAGTTCGATTCCTTGGTTGGTTTGCCTGAGTTGGCCCTGGGTTACGAACTCAAATCTCACGGCAACAACCGATTTCTGTTCAAGGCTTTGAGCAAAGAGGTTCAGATGATTCCTCGTGCTTCATTCTCTGAAGAATGGAAAGGGAGGTTTTTCTTTGTCAAGAGGTCCACTATACCAGGAGGGATGAGCCTTCCAGTTAGGTGGAGAGTAGATGGTAGGTTTTTACCTGCACTAGGGATTAGGATTTAATTTTGTTCAAAAACTGACCCTGGATTAATGTTTTGCAGTTCCCAGCTTGAATTCTGTTGGTCCTGCAAATTCAGGGACGCTCGAGAGATTTGTGGCCTTCCTGAGCATTAGTGAAGCTGATAGAGAATTCAGAGCCGATCTTCACCAAGCTGCCTCTTCTACCTCACATACTATGTCAAGCTGTAAGTACGCTGGTACCCTGCATTTCATACCTTGGATTTGACTAATTTCTGACATTTCTATTTTTCAGCAGCTGCCACTCCGATCAACCTGGAAAACATTGACCTGGACGATCTCCTGCTAGGCGAATCTGAACAGGATCTGCAAGTTACTGCCGTTGTGAAGACCGAACCCATGACTGCTCCCAAAGCTCCCTCTTCAAAGACTTCTGGCACCAAGCGCAAGACCAGGGCCACTGCCAGTGCTTCTCCCCCTGTCGTGCAATCCCTGGAGAATCTGGACGCTGCTGAGCTTCGTGCCCATGCCGAGGTTTCTTGCCGCCAAGTAAGTCAATCCTGGGTACCCCTGAATTTTCCACACAGTAAGTAATTCAAGGTTATAAATGTTAACAGAATTACCTTTTTCTTTTTTGTAGATTGCTGGGCGATTCTTTGAGCTGGTCTGGGCTTCCGACAAGAGGGCCCAAGAGGCTGAGGCTGCTGCTAAGAAGGAGGTTGCTGCCCTGACCAAGGAGTTGAACTCACTCAGGATAGTGGCCAACAAGAACCTGGGTCTGGTGCATGATCTTGAGAAGAAGGCAGTGGAGGCACGAGCTGCGCATGAGTCCGCCTTGGCTGCCAAGGGCGATGAGGGCAGGCTCATTGCTCGCGTCTCCCTTTTCCAGTGCAGGCTGAAGATGGCGAAGGAGGCAAAGGATCTCGGGTTTCAGAACCCCAAATGGGATGTGGCTGGATGGGCTAACAAACTGCGCGAACTGGGCGCAACCATCCCTGCTGGGTGTGATCCTGACGCTGGCCCTGGGTCTAGCAAGGGTACCCCGTCCAAAGATTCCGCCGGCCACGACATGGAAATCGACCAGCCGAAGGGAGCGGAGCAGCCAGCCCAGGGGTCCAAGGCAGCGGTGAAGGTTCCTGTTGATGAAGCAAAGGAGGTGCCCCAGGATGAAGTTTGAAGAACAGGGGTCACCTTCTTGTCTTTTGGTTCATGTTTTAAAAACAATTTTAATTTTATGCATGTGATGGTATACCGGTCGATGTTTCCCGGTTTTCTTTTGTTAAAACAATGATCCACCCCTGGATGTGATATCCAGGGTCTTTTGACATGTCCCAACCTGGGATGTCCGGAGCTTTTCCGGGCCCAGGTTGGGTTTTTTATATATATAACTGCTTTAATTATATACCTGTGTTTGACACCTTTGAATGACGTTTGCAATGTATGAAACGGTTCTAGGGTTTACCTTAGCAATCCTGGGTTGCCCCCAGAATCTTAGGATTCCTCGTAGCTTTAAGCAGACTTGTGAATGCTTCCTGTAATGGGAACATATCGATTAGAATTAACTAGACAAGGAGTTAATTTTCTTAAGCTTTGACCGTTATGACTCTGGATTAAGTTAATAATCCTAGGTCATTAGGTAATCTTTGAATTATTTCTGGGGTCAGGCCCGATAATAATTTTAATGTTATTTCTGGGGTCAAGCCCTGTGCCGTACTGGCGAACTGGGGTCAAGCCCGGTGCCGTACTGGCGAACTGGGGTCAAGCCCGGTGCCGTACTGGCGAAATCTAGGGACCACCTCATGCCGTACCGGCGAACTAGGGTATTGCCTCGGATGTCTTAAGTTGGTACGTTAGCACCAATCCGTCTTGAAAACGCGTTAATCGTTTTAAACCTTGAGAGATCCGCATATGTCCCTGGATTGCAAGGTTGCCACCAATGCTATTAACACGGATGATCTCACAATCCCAGGGTTTCATACTTGGATCAACGTGCGTCTCGGGCGAGGCAAATATTGCCAACGTGCGTCTCGGGCGAGGCGTGAAAGCCTATATTCGTATGAAGGACGTATAATCCTTAAACCTTAGGAATGGGTTTAAAATTCACCCATACGGAAGAGAGATGGCCAATCTCAATACTTAGGAGAAACACGTTTGTTGCATTTGACTTGGAATACCTTGAGTATACTTTGCTCTACATACCTTGAATCTCCCGCCATTCTCCGTCTTGAGTACCCTGAATCCTGGGACACCCTGGATCTTAGGGGCTTCGTCTTGCAAAACATAGGTCTTAGTAACTTCAAAATAACAAATTTAAAGACGAAACGTAACATGTAACTAATATCAGTAAATAAACAACGAAAACAAAACATATAAGGAAATAAGTAAATTTAATTGAGAAGAACTGACCTGAATTTCCACTGTGAAATTTCAAAACAAAACACATACCTGAGTAACCGAATCCTGGGACAGAAGGTCTTACATGAAATATGCTTTGAGGTGTATCGCATTCCAAGGTCTTGGCAATAGGTCTCCTTCCATATTAGCTAACCAATATGCCCCCTTGCCAGCCTCAGAATCAATCAAATAAGGACCTTCCCACTTAGGAGCTAACTTTCCGTCCCCTGGATTTGTCGTATTCTGAAACGCCTTTCTCAGGACCAGATCTCCTACCTTGAATCTTCTGATCCTTACATGCTTGTTATAGGTCTTCGAAATTCTTTGCTGATATGCTGCCATTCTCCAAGCTGCTTGATTTCTCATTTCATCCAGAGTATCTAGGTCTTCAACCAGGGACTGATTATTCAAATCCTGGGTCTGACCACTGACCCTGAATGTTGGGATCACCATTTCCGTTGGGATGACTGCTTCCGTACCAAATACCAGGGAATACGGGGTCTGACCCGTGGCGTTCTTGGAGGTAGTCCTATCTGCCCACAATGCTAAGGGTAACTCCTCTGCCCATCTTCCCTTCTTCTCCTTCAGTCTCTTCTTCAGGTTGTTTATGATGATCTTGTTGCTTGACTCAGCTTGACCATTGGCTTGAGGGTGTACTGGAGTTGACGTTATCATCTTGATACCCCAGGATTCACAGAATCCTGTGGTCCTACTTCCAATAAATTGAGAGCCATTATCACAGACAATCTCAGATGGCACTCCAAACCTTGTCAATATGTTTCTTTTAATGAAGGATATGACCTCTTTTTCCCTGACTTGGACGTACGCTTCGGCTTCAATCCATTTTGAGAAATAATCCGTCATTGCTAACATGAATACCTTTCCTCCAGGGGCTTTGGGTAGCTTACCAACGATGTCCATCCCCCATTTCATGAAGGGCCAAGATGCTGGAATTGGGTATAGAGGCTCTGCAGGCTGGTGAGGCACATTGGCGTGTCTTTGACATGCGTCGCATTTCTGAGAAAAATCCAGGGCATCTTTTCTCATTGTCGGCCAATAATACCCTGTTCTTAGGATCTTGGACATCAGGGACCTGCCCCCTGTATGGTTTCCACAGTCACCTCCATGGATGTCTTTAAGCACTTCCTGGGCCTCGTCCTTCTCTAAGCATCTTAAATACGTACCTGCAAAAGATTTTTTATATAGTATATCTTTGATGATTACATACCTGGCTATTCTTATCCTGAATGCACGGGCGTCTTTCTCGGTTTCTGGTATGGTACCATCCTGCAAATATTGAATAATCGGCCTAGTCCAGGACTCCTTAGTAGAATCCTGGGTACTGGACACCAGGGTCTCACCTGCTATGTCAGAATCCTTGGGAATCCATACCTTGGTCTATGGCCGGTGTTAGTATGTGAATTATAGGAATATGAGTATCTTCAAGTGCTTTGAATGCTGAACCTAAGTTTGCTAGTGCATCTGCTTCAGCATTCTCTTCCCTTGGAACTTGTTGAATATTAAAATTTTGAAAATCCTGGGACATTCGTTTTACCACTTCCAAGTACTTGACTAATTTCTCTCCCTTAGCTGCATAAGAGCCATTAAAATGGTTAGCTAAAAGAAGAGAGTCTACATATACCTGAATGTGTTGAATTCCCAGGTGTAATGCTAGGTGTAACCCAGCAATTAGGGCTTCATATTCAGCTTCATTGTTAGTTGCCTGAAATCCGCATCTAACAGCCTGGGGTATCATGTCCCCCTGTGGCGATTTCAGTACTATTCCAAGGCCTGTTCCCCTGATATTTGATGCTCCATCAGTGAACAAGGTCCAGCACCCTGAAATTTCCTCTTGTTGAAGCTGCTGCAATTCATGGTCTGCTTCTTGTTGTATGTCGGTACTGAAATCAGCCACAAAATCAGCTAGAGCCTGAGATTTTATAGCTGTTCTGGCCTCGTAGATCAGATCATATGCGCTGAGCTTCACCGACCACTTAGCCATTCGACCTGACATTTCTGGTTTTCGCAAAACAGACTTTATAGGATAGTTAGTTCTAACGTGAATTGTATGAGTTTCGAAATAATGTCTAAGTTTAGTGGATGCCATACATAGGGCTAATATAAGTTTTTCAAGGTGCGAGTACCTGGATTCAGCATCAAGCAAACTTTTACTTACATAATATATAGGGTGTTGCTGACCTTCTGCATCCTTGGTCAGGACTGCACTTACCGTGTTTCTAGACACCGCCAAATACAGGGACAGGGGTTCCCCTGGATTAGGCTTCATTAACAAGGGTGCCGTGGATAAGTATACCTTCAAATCCTGGAAAGCTTTCTCATGTTGCTCCTTCCATTCGAATTTCTTGTTTTTCCTCAGGATATCATAAAATTCCCTGCATCTTTCCGAGGATTTCGATATAAATCTGTTAAGGGCAGCGATTCTACCTGTAAGTCTTTGAACTTCCTTGGTGCTGGTTGGTGATTTCAGGTCGGCAATTGCCCTGATCTGTTCTGGACTTGCCTCAATTCCTCTTTTGGTCACCATGTATCCCAGGAATTTACCTGCTCCAACTCCAAAGTGGCATTTCTCCGGGTTCAGCTTCATGTTGTATTTATCCAAGATATCAAAGGAATCCCTGACATCTTGGACATGGTCATTAGTGACCCTGGATTTGACCACCATATCATCGATATAGACCTCCATTGTGTCCCCCAGCTTCTCTTTGAACATCATGTTGACCAACCTCTGATATGTTGCCCCTGCATTTTTCAATCCAAAAGGCATAACTATGTAACAATATATACCTGTCGGTGTTATGAATGCTGTGTCTTCCTGATCCTGGGGTTCCATCTGAATTTGCTGAAATCCTGAAGTTGCATCCATGAAAGTCAGCATTTCATGGCCTGCCGTTGCATCAACCATGGAGTCTATGTGAGGTAAGGGGAATGGATCTTTTGGGCATGCACGGTTCAGGTCCGTGTAATCCACGCATACCCTCCATTTGCCATTCTTTTTTCCCAATAGTTCCTTTAGATAGCCTTTGCTGAGTAGATAACCGATCTCTCTTCGCAGGGCCATGCAATCTTCAGTTTGATGACCAAAGTCTTCGTGGTAGGCACACCATTTGGACTTGTCCTTCCACGTAGAGGGTTTATCGCTCTTTCTGGGCCATCTTGCTTTGTCGCCGAGATCCTGCATAGCATACATCACACCAGAAACATCAGTAGTAAAGCAATAGTCATTAAAAGAAGGATATTCTTCATCGTCCTCATCCTGTTCCACATTGTTCACTCGGCGCTCATCAGGCCTTGAGTAAGGCTTTGATCTCTGTGACCTAGGATGTGTGGATTCTGATTTTCTGCTGGAACCGTTGGATCCTGGGGAGGACTCATTCTTTCCCAGGATTTTCCTATCTTCCTCCAATCTGATGAAGCGGAGAGCCCTGTGACGAACTTCATCCATCTTATGACATGGGTTCATGACTAGATCCTCGTAAAACAACGAGTCCTTGTTTAGTCCCATTTTAAAGGCTTGAACTGCAGTTGCCATATCCATGTTTGGGATTTCCAGAGCTTCTCTGCTGAATCTGCTGACGTAGTTCCTTAAGGTTTCACCTGCATTCTGGGTTACCCTATACAGATCACTTGTTAGTTTTTCGAAACTACGACTACAAGAAAATTGACTGTTAAATAAATTAACTAGTTGTGAAAATGAAGCAATAGAATAGGGAGGAATGTTTAGGAGCCATTTGAGAGCTGCCCCCGTTAAGGTGGACCCAAACCCCTTACATAGGCAGGCCTCCTTAATTTCAGGTGGCATGTGAATAATCTCCATTCTTTCGCGGTATTGCGCCACATGCTCTTCTGGGTCTGTGGTGCCGTCGTAAAGCTTCATACTGGGTGTTTGGAACCTTTTGGGAATTTCTACGTCACAGATCGGTGGAGCAAATCTGGACATCCTATGGCTTGAGGGCCCAACTTCAGGGATTGGCTGCACAACTCCTGGGACACTCGAGATCATTTGCTTGAGTTTTTGGATTTCTCGTTCCACAGATGGGCTTATTCCTGAATCCTGCACAGAATTGTTAGTATTGGAATAATGGGTGAAAGGTTGAGTAATGTTACCAACATTCTGGGGCATGTTTGTCCCAGGATTAGCGATCGGTTCTCTGATGGTAGTCATTCTGGATAAATCAGTATAGGCCATTTGAGCAGGGAAGGATGTTGATCTCCAGTTCAGTGGTGCGACAGCTTCATGTGCCCCGGAATTAGTTCCAGGGGTATCAAAATTCAGAATTCTGGGATCGAGTGGAGATGGCTGAGTCGTCGTGGCTCTGGGTAACCCTGATCTCAAGCTGGTCAATTGAGCCATGAATTCCTTGTTCACCTTCTGTTGGAGTTCCATGTGGCGCTCCAACCTACCGAAAGTGGCCAAGATATCAGTATCAGATATCAGGACAGGGTCTTCTGGGATATTTTCAGTTTCGATCACTTCATGGTTAACCACAGGTCCGTCACTGTGCGTAGCCGAGGTTGAAGCATTAAACCCTGGAGCCGATGAAGTGACTCCACTTGTTGAAATACTGGTCCTTGGACCTGGTTGGTTAACTCCAGTTGTTGAAGCAGTCACGGCGGAAACTGAGACATTCGAGGTGTTCATTTGTGTTGACATCTTTTGATAGATTTTGGCAAAAATCAAGTTTAGGACAAATCTGAAAAGAGTTTGACAAAAAATTGACACCAATTGCCCCACGGTGGGCGCCAAATTGTTTTGGCTAAAAATTACTTAAGTTAAATTAGCAAAGTTTGAACCAAATTTTGAATGTGAGGTTAGGTGTCTAATATTCAGATATGAAAATAGCTTGAAATAATCCTGGGACAATTACAGAATTCCAGGGACAAATCACTAGAATCCTGGGTAAAAACTTAGATTTGTTTATGAAATCAGTTGAGAAACTTAGCAACACAAACGAATACTCAAAAGTAGGCAAGAACACCGAGATTTGACTAGGGAAAAGCCCTTAGCCCTTAGATGTCTCTAAGGCGCCGCCGGCATAAAAACCCCGGGTAGCGATAACACACGCTACCAATTTATTGATCACCGAAAAGTATTGTTTACAATGAGTTTGCAGAGAATTTAGTACGAGAATACAGTGAGTAAAGCTCGAATGAGCTGAAAAAGAAAGACTAAGTGTCCTATTTATATGCTAGGTCTTCAACCGTTTCTCCGATATTCCAGGGATCCTCTCTTCAACGTCTTTTTCCGTTATTTGACCGAGTTTCCAGCTAACAACCTTTGACCACGTGTTAAATAAGTCTTCTCCTTGCTTCAGGTGACCGTTAGAAGACTTTGTCAACCTATTCTTGATCAAATAAAGACAACGAAGCAATTAGTAACAATGCCCTAGCATGCAGGGTCATTTCCACATGCTGGGTCATTATAGCAACAAGGGTAATCCTGGATTAAATGATATAATATGCAAAATAAAGTAAAGGTGAACTTCCCTATCTGGTGTTAACATCCTGGGTCGTCGAACATTGCCTGCATCCAGGGTCATGTAATCCTGGGTCATACTTGTCCCTTATCTGCGCGTGTACCCTGGATTTACAGCCGAGTATTTTTAGGGTGTAACAAATCCGACCCTGCCTTTGCTGAAACCGGCCCTGGTGGTGAACGTCTCGAGCAATATCGTCTAACCTCTGGCCTAAAGCCGCAGGTAGCCTAATGAATCTCCTGATCCTCGTGTGCCACGTCCTCCTGACCACCATGAACCCCATCACCACCCTAACCACCCTCATCATCCTGAACTCCCTCATCACCCTCACTATCCTCATCACCCTCAGTCGGAGCCCTCATACGGTAGTACGCATCCCTCCCCTCCCTGAACTTATCGAGGAGGCCCTTCCTGGTCATGGTTTTTCATGACCGTGTTGAAGCTCATCAACGGTTGGTGGAGTTATATTTCTCTGATAATCCTTGTTACCACGATGGTATTTTCAAAGACAGATTTCGGATGTCCAAACGAGTGTTTACAAGTATTGTAAACAATATTGAACAACATTTTCCCTTGTTTGTAGCATGTCATGACGCGAGGAAGCATGAAAGTTTCACTCATTTGCAAAAATGCACGTCTGATATTCGTCAACTGGCATATGGTAATGTTCCTGACGAATATGATGAATTTTTATGCATGTCCGAAAAAACATTATGTGAATGTCTACATTAATTTTGTGATGCTATACTTAAGCTATATAAAGATGAATTTCTGCATGCACCTACTAGCCACGATATTGCTTTTTTGTATGATGCACATTTAGAAAGGCATGACCTTTCAGGCATGATCGGTAGCATTGATTGTATTCATTGGGAGTGGAGAAATTGTCCAACAAAATATAGAGCACAGTATTACCGGGTGATCATGCAAAACCAACGATCATACTTTGGTGTTGCCGGTTCCAGCAATGACATTAATGTTGTTAACCGGTCACCCTTGTTTACAAGCGAGTTGCACGGAGTTGCCTCCAAGATGTCCTTTTGTTGTTAATGGTCGACAATACAATCGTGGTTATTACCTTGCTGATGGCATATACCCCACTTGGTCTATGTTTGTGAAGACGTTTTGACATCCATCTGAAATCAAGGAGAAGAAAATGAAGAAAATACAAGAGGGTCTAGAAATGACATCGAAAGAGAGTTTGGTATTTTAAAGCAAAAGTGGGCGATAGTTGATCGAAATGGGCGTCCAATGGATAAAAAGCTAACGGAGAATATTATGTACACCGTAATGATACTTCACAATATGGTGCTAAAAACGAGGAAAAATTGATATCACCGGTACATATTCGCGATCCTCCAGTAGAGTCAGTTATCGATGATAATGTCTTATTGGAACTGCGGGATAGCGTGACACATTTTAAGCTTAGATTCGATGTTATAGAGCACATCGCCGCACACATGGATGCCCAATTAACGGAGGAAGAGCTAAACGCGCATTTTTTTTAATCTAGTATTTTGTATTAAAATTAGTTGTATTAATTTGCTATTCATGTGTTTTAATTTTATGTGGTTTTATTAAAAATATTTTTAAAAAAATCTTGAACCCTTTTAGATACTTTTTATAACCATACCTCTTAAAAAACTACCCTAAAAATTGGTTTCTTCTCTCCATTCACTTAAATGCTAAGGGTGTTTGTAATGGCCATCTCATCTTTTCCCACAATCCCATGATCCCAAGCACTTTTTTTTTATATTTTTTTATTCAAGAAAATTAAATAATAACTAAATTAAAATAAAAACTTCATTTAAATAAATAAAAAAAGATTACAATTCATGGAAATTAAATTACAATACTTAAAAAAAAACTTAAAACTCGTCGGGGTCGCTTTCGTCTTCTTCATCGGACTCCTCCTCGGGATGGGGCGGTATGACTTCCCAAACACGATCGATGTGCTCGATCAAATCGGATCGTAGAGTCTGATGTGTATCTTGATTACGAATTTTCTGAACATTTTCATCGATAATATTTTGCGGTGGTTCCTCGTTCGTTTGTTGAACTTCATCGGGTTTGTATGGCCAGATTGCAAACCCCTCATCCTCCCTAATCATATTATGCAAAATCATGCAAGCATATATGATGTTTGTAATTCTTTCGATGTATCTTCGCCTCGCCGGGTTTTCGATGATCTTCCGTTTCTTCTTCAAACATGCGAACGCTCGTTCAACATCTTTCCTCGCCGCTTCTTGTGCCTTAGCGTACCTTTTTCTTTTTTCAGTTGTTGGAGCCGTTAGAGTCTTTGCAAACACTGAATAATCTGGATATATGCCATCGGCAAGATAATATCCATGTTCATAATGGGTGTCATTTACTTCAAACGAAGACTCGGGTGCCTTACCATTAATCAGATTATTCAACAAGTTTCATTGTTGAAGTACATTTAAATCGTTGTTTGAACCAGCGACTCCAAAATATGCATGCCAAAACCACAAGTCTTGTGATGCAACCGCCTCTAGCATTATGGTTGGTCGTGCATGATCACCATGGTGGAATTGGCCGCGCCATGCTTTAGGACAAGCCGACCACTCCCAATGCATACGAAAACGACGATGAAACTTATCTTCGAATAAAGCTCCTTCCTTAAAAATAGTTGTTAAAGAGTCGATCATGAGCTTCTTGGCGTTCTCTTTTGATTGATTTGCGTGGTAAATATGGCTTCGAACTTTCGCCTTCTTCTTCTTCTTTAGCTTTCTCGAACATTAACCTTGCAAAAAAAACCGCATCTTCACCGGAGGAATCGTCGGAAGAAAAAGACATTTTGGTTGAAAAAATAAAAAATATGGGAGAATTGTAAAGAAGTGTGGGAGAATGTAGAGAGAATTGTATAAAATGTGGTGAGAAAAGGTAGGGAGAATGGAGGTATTTAAAGATGTTAAATTAATTAAATTTAGAATTTTTTTTTTTTAAAAAATGGAAAATAGCCGTTGAGGGGTGTGGGACCCACCTCCAACGGTCCACTCCCCCTCCCTTCCCAAGCTTTAAAACTCGGTAACCCACTCCCGCGGGATGATCCCGAGTCCCGAGCCCGAGGCAACTTTCCTAGTGTTCCCGAGCTCTCCCGCGATCCCGAACTCGGGAGTGATCCCAAACTTGCACCATTACAAACCTAACTACCAAGGGGCATTTGTCCCAATGGTATCTTGGTGTTGGATAAGGCATAGCCTTTCCATTTGGTGAGGGTTCAAAACCCATTGGTGACGAAAAATAAAAATTTAGCCGTTCAAAAAAAAAAAAAAAAAAAAATTACAAACCTAACTAATGCTCTCATATCATCGGCTAAAGTTTCAAAATTCCAGGTAACTTGCTCCTTTCTTTAACTGGTATACTTAATTGCCGTTCGAAAAAAGAAAAAAAAAACTGGTATACTTAATTCTTACATCTAAGCAGTAGTGGTGGATTAAAGTCGAATAGATTAGTCGAGGCTCGTTTCGAATTGATTGATCAAGCGTACAGTTTCTCCCCCAAAATGATTTAGGGCTCCTATTCATTCAGACATGGAAGCTATTTCCGTAAATCTTCCTCTTCAAACCAAATTGATTCGTTTAAAGGCGGCGGTATGCACCCACAAGAAGTCACACACTACAGGAGGATCAGCTCCAAAGGCAAGCAGTTTTCTCTCTCAATTTTCATATTTTATGTTATTATTATTAAAGTTTTTCTTATAAGTTTATCAGCTTAGTTTCAGCATAAGTTCCAACTTATGTTGTATAACAAAGGCAATAGTTAGTTAATTTGAAGTTTAGTGCTTGATGCACTTTGAGGAATATGTGGATTGAACTTGTGTATACACTTTAATATGATCCAACAGTATTGTGCTTGTTTGGATGATTTTTTTTTTTTTAATTTTAATTGATAATTTTGAAATATGTGAATATCTATGTTCCTCTTACCCCTGTGTATGGAACTTGAGTTTGTTTGATTATTTTGGAACAAAAGGTTTTCTCCAAACGAAAAGCAGGTTCCTCAATTAAGTGTTCATTTGATCTCTTTCCATACTTGATTACTTACAGCAGCTGGGCCAAAAACTTTGTGTGTTACATAAAAGTGAAATAATTTCACAAATATGTGGGGGGGGGGGGGGGGGGGGGGTATATATACTTGAAAGAAGTGTTTTGGTGGCTTAAAATTCAGTTGGAACTAAACGCTTCAAAGTGTGTTTATGGCTTTTGTTATACACAATAAGCCAGAAAGCCCATAAGCACATTAAAATATGCAATCCCAAGTGCCCCTAATGTCCTGAAATCAGAAACATCGTGTGTAACGAGCCTATTAGAATTTTACTGTTTTCAGTACAAATTTTTTTAAAAGCTAGTGTTACTAGAAGTTTATCTCATATAATGATCACAAATCAATATAACTTTTGAAGTTATAATATATTTAAATAAAAATGGGTAGGAAAGCAAATTTAAGTGAAATGATGGAATCATGATTTCTTTGGGAATGTTACATCTAGATTTGAAAAAATAAAGTCTTGGAACAAGTTACATATGGAAGCATTAGCCATGCCTATAGATGTAGTAATATCCTTTAGATGCTTAAAGGAAAACTATAGCATCTGTTCTCCTGTGATTTAAGGATAGGGGTAGTTAAGTACTATGATCTTGATCTGGCTATTGCTTCTCCCTGATTCTTTTGGGTTTGCTTGACATGTATTCTAGGACCGAAAACGATATGAAAGTTTTAAGAAGGTTGATATCCCTAAAGGTTGTGCATCTATTTTGCGAAGTTTAAGCATAAAGGGATTACCCCATATTGCTAATGAACTTGTTCCCAGATTGCAAGCTGAGGGTTTTCTTCTCGACAATTCTACCTTCACAGCTTTGATGGTGTACTATGCCAATAATGGATTTTTCACCCAGGCAGATGCATTATGGCATGCAATTATCAACAGTGCTTATATTCTTGATGTTCGTGTAGTTTCAGACCTAATTGATGCTTATATTGGGGCGGGCCTTTTTAACGAAGTGATCAGAATCGTACATCAAATTAGTATTAGGCATCCTCAATTACAACATCAAATTTATGTGCACACAATATCATGTTTTGGTAAGATCGGAGAGCTTGAGCTAATGGATTATACATTGAAGGAAATGGTCTCAAAGGGATTTTCCGTTGATTCTTCTATAGGTAATGCTTATATTGTGTATTATAGTCGTTTTGGTTCAATAACAATGATGGAAAATGCATACAGTCGTCTAAAAAGTTCAAGATTTTTAATTGAAAAAGACGGTATAAGGGCTGTTTCTGATGCTTATATACGTGATAGAAAGTTTCATAATCTGGGTAACTTCCTAAGGGATGTGGGTCTTGGTAGAAGAAATGCTGGAAATCTTCTTTGGAATTTGTTACTGTTATCGTATGCTGCCAATTTCAAAATGAAGAGTTTGCAAAGAGAGTTCTTAAATATGTTGGAAGCTGGGTTTTACCCTGATCTCACTACTTTTAATATTCGAGCTGTGGCTTTCTCAAAGATGTCTTTGTTTTGGGATCTCCATTTAAGCCTTGAGCATATGAATCATAATGGAATTTTACCGGATCTTGTCACTTATGGTTGTGTTGTTGATGCATATTTGGACAGAAGATTGGGGAGAAATTTGGATTTTGCTTTAAGAAAAATGAATGTGAAAGATTCTCCAACTGTTTTGACCGACCCGTTTCTGTTTGAGGTGTTTGGAAAAGGGGATTTTCACTCTAGTTCAGAGGCACTTTTGGAATCTATCAGGCATAAGAGATGGACTTACAAGGAATTGATTGCAATACATCTCAAGAAAAAGTATCGGAGTAATCAAATTTTCTGGAATTACTGACAGATTATGGGAATGTGATTAATGAAAGATCCTGGACGAGTTAAATAACAGAAATACCCCGTCTAACAGTTTCGTCCATGGACCTTGCGCAGGTGGGTATCACACCTCAGTTAGTCTTGCATATTCTATGATAGAGTTGGTATAATTCCTTGAGTATCATCATCGATCACAATCGTATATATAATTACATGATTCTATTTACTATAGTATCATTGGTTTACATAATAAATATACTAGTCTAGTATTTTAATCCGTTACTCGGGCCATTTTCCAACATTACATCATATCGCATTCAGCAAATGTTGAAAGTTTGACTTTTTGAGTCAAAGAGAGTGCATTTCAACTTAAATTTTATAAAAACTTTTGTTAATTTTCTAGAAATTTTGATATTCACCTTAAAACTGTAGTGAATGTTTTAACTAGTGAAACTGTTTGTGTGTGAAATTTGTAACAAAATAGATTATTAATCAAAAACCTGAAAAAAGGTGATAACTCTGACTCAAAAAGTAAAGTAAATAATTTTATAGGGCACTATGAAAGGTCCATCCATGGGAGTCTGGAGGATGATACTTGATCTTACTATTTGTTTATCTTTTATTGTAACTATTGATTGGATTGTGTTCAAGCAGATTGCAGTTTTAAAAGGGTAAGAAGTCATCAAACTGTTTCTATACATCAGGCCAGTCAACATCTTTTAGATATTGTTCATCTATTACCTGTTTGGTAGTCTTCTCAACATGCAAACGGAAATGTAAGTACATATAACTCTTTTTTATTTCGGTCTCATTTTAGAGTACCTTCCCAGTATATTATATTTAGAGTGTCTTTACCATTAGTTATTATGAATTCTATAATGCAAAATTTGGGTAGATATACTAAGGATGGAGGGGAAGCAAAGGCAGTATATTCAATTATGTACAAAGCATATGAAGAACAAATGACCCATTAATGCTATCTTAGGGGGTTTTCAGTTCATATATAGCCCATCTCGAGTGTTTTAGGTGGTGAAATCATCCGAGAGTCCTGTCGATGATTACTTGTCTGGTTCGCTATTATAAGTCGAATTAGTTAGAGAATTTAAAGGCTGGAAAACAGAATTCAATATTATCTTTACTCATAGCAAAGTCATTGATAAGGGATCTGATAATGCAACTACTACAATATAGTAAATTTTTATATAATGGTAGTTAAGAGAGGGGATTTTTTATGAAGCAATGCAACTAGCACTTAATTAAGATTTTGTTTTCTTAAATCTCTCATTATACTAAATAGAAAATGTAACTTGAAAGGAATAGTGCAAGTGTGTGATTAGGCCATGTGGTTTCATATGTTAAATGTTATGTGACTAACCTTTATTTATTTATTCATTTTTCTATTTTTTTTTAATTCTATTTCAATTATTTTAAGCGTTTATTTGGTTTTAGTTTTAGTTTTACATTTTGTTTTTAAATGTCTAATTTTATGTGGTTAACGTGGCAGTCTATTTTCTTAGTCTTTTATATCATTTAATTTTTTAGCTATTGGTGAATAAGCTATTGAGTATTGCAAATACAAAGTGGAATTTGAGGAAGAACACAAGAACGTCGACAAAATGAAGATAAATATATGCGACAATTGCAAAAAATATAAGAAAAAAAAAAAAAAAAAAACAGAGGAAGATATGCAAGACGTGAATGCTTAGTTACATGATGTTTTGGTCTTGGAAAAGATTTTTTTTTAGGTGGTGAGGTTTGATGGAAAAAAATTTGTAGTTAAAAAAGTTGTTTTAAGAGTGATACTTCAAATGTTTTGATATGTTATGGATTTGTAACAGTTTATTTTTAGATTTTAAATGTTTTATAGGATGTTATCAATTTATGTTTAGATAAGTTTATTATTGGATTGTAATATTAAAAATCTTAAAAATTATAGTAGGAACAAATAACAATGGAAAATTAGAGCAAAAAACTTAAAAGAAATATATTAAAAAATCTATAGGACAAAAAGTCATTGGTATAGGTTACTTTTAGTTTATTAAATAAGTGACTTTTTTTAGCTTGTATTAAATTAATAATAATTAAACATTTTGCGAGGACATGTCGTTATGATAGGTTGAAAAATAATTAAATTAAAATATCATAAAATGTTTTAATTAAAATGTTTTAATTACCCACTTATGGTGAAGATAAGTCTCTGCTATAGGCCTATCTTTCGTGACGACATCTATAACGTTATAATGGCAAAATTTTGGCGAGGAGATTTTTTACAATGAAAAGTATTCGTGAAAGGCCTAAACGGCCTATGACGATGACAAGTCGTCGCGGTAGGCCTAAAAGGCTTATTGAAATCGCTAATGTTTTGTAGTGTTCTAATTCAGATATATTGTTTTATTTTCTTTTTATTCAAATGCCTCTAATCTTTATTATCTTTTTTAATTATCTTGTAATTTTATTTTCATAGATTTTTATTTTAGTTTACTTTTAAGTAAATTTTATTTTTTAGTTTATGTATTGTTTATATAATTAATCTTAGAGTAAATTACGGAAACTGTCTCTGTGGTTTATCCAAATTTTACCTTTTGTTACTAGGTTTCAGAAATTACGCTATGGTCCGTAGGTTTGCCCTTTTGTAACACATTTAGTCATTGACGCTAATTGCTAATTGATGTTTTCATTAAGTCAGTGTAAATTGACAATTATACCTCTAACCTTTTATTATTATAATGTTAAAAAATCCTCTACCACCACTCTGTCATTGTCGTCGCCACCACCACCAACGTCGGCATGGGCGCCATTCTTGTCACCTTTGATTTTTTTAAATAAAAGGGTAGGGGTATAATTGTGATTTTACACTAACTTAATGAAAAATCTAACGACAGTTAGCGTCAGGGACTAAAGGTGTTACAGAAATGCAAACCTTCAGACTATAGCCGTAATTTTTAAAACCTAGAGACGAAAGGTAAAATTTAGACAAACCATAGGAAACGATTCTCGTAATTTACTCTATTTTTTTTTTATCTATTTAAAAAATATTTATGGCTGAGAAAGATTACAGGAGAGTGTGATGTAATGTTTAAGACAATTATAACAGCAAAATAAAGAAAATAATGTGACGTTAATATGAAGAGGAAAAAAGAAGTTGATCCGTAAAAGTATGGATAGGAGGAATAGACTCCTCTCACCCCAATCAATTGTCACATTTTTTTTTTTTACAACTATTATTTATAAACACTTCAACTAGTTGTATCAAAGCTTGCTTATCAAGATAAACATTGCTTTAGATCATTTGTACCCTAGTAATTATACGAGTCATGTACATTCTTTTCTATATATCTATCAGCCCAATATTCACAATTGTCATCCTCCTATATATCTAAATACCAAAAGCAACCTATAACTATGAGTTCAATATGTACAAACCTTGATCAAAATCACAACTCATGATGTTTCGCCTGCTTTGCTAGTTTTGCAAGGACACCAATTGCTAGCGAATTAATATACGTACAAGGTTCGGTATATGATGAATTTACTCGCGAGTCTATAAACACATCTGCTCTATCAGGACCTCCAAGAATGGCGCCTGTGAGCTCGTTAGGGTTAGGTGCATCGGTGTTGTACCAGTATACAAAGCTCATCCCACAAGTTACATCTTCTGGAGCTGTTACTGGCACTGATGCGCCTCTATGGTGCGCATGGAGAGGCGGGTTGTGGCCAAACCCGACCATTATTGATCTATGTGCCGGGTTATTTCCTAGTAAATAGTCCATCTGCAACAAAACATGAACATTGAGTTCAAAAATCATACGGTGTTAAGGTTAATTGCAAATCCATGCACAAATAATAGACATAAACTATGAACCATAAACTTTAAAAGTAATATGGTGGGTCCTCCTATTCTTATACCACCAAAAATGTCAAAGTTAAATGGTCGTTTTACTATTTTCAGACGACCATTCCTATTTTCAAATGGTTGTTTAACTTTTTTAACCTTTAAAGATTTGACATTTGAAAATATCAAATGCACATTTGAAAAAGTGAAATAGTCAAACCGCATTTGAATATTTTAAAAAACCATTTGACTTTTTCAACCTTTCACTTTTTTCATGAGAGGTCGTTTAATACACTGACTCGACTATTTGAATAAGATCAGGTTTTGAATGTGTGGAATTATTGCATCCAATATATACCTCTTGTTTAGCGAAACGCATTAGGTCAACATGAGTGAACATTTTCTCACCGCAAAGGACTTGCACGTCGTATCTAGCCAACAAATCGCTGTAAACACTGAAAAGAAATGCTGTGGATGTCACATATTGTGAGTTTGCACCATCTCTAAAGTGAATCAAACCACCTGCATGCATATATTCCGTTGGATTATGATTGTGTGAGTCTATAAACTGAGCCAAAACCGCTTATTTGATCAGACCGGAAGAAGTTTTGACCCATCATTTCAGACATATATATTGGTTCATTAGGGTTTTTGATGGGTGAGAAATGAAATCAACCTGGGGTCATAAAAGGCTGACGGTAAGGGCTTTCAGGAAGAACTGCACAAATATATCCATCAGCTTGTTGTTGCAAAGCATGAAATTCCTTTTGTCCTTCCCAATACAACTGTTTCAATGCATTATCATAATGGTTTTTATGCGAAAAAAAAATAGATAATGAGTATTAAAGCAGGGCCCTGCTATTAGACGTCTTATGCCGTTTAAAGGTAAGGGCTATGACATAAGCCCTGACCTTCAAATAGAAAATGAGTATTAAAGCAGGGTCCTGCTATTAAACGTCTTATGTGATACCTGTGAGAGAAGAACCTGAACACCAGCATATTTGAGATCCCAACTGAACTCATAAACAACAGCAGAGGTGGACTCCTCATGTATATATTGCAAATATATGGGATCCTTTGTTGCTATGTATAGCCATGCAGCCCCCCATAGCAACTCATCCTGAAAATTTGTTTCAAATGTTAACTATTTGTTTCTAACAAATAAGTGTCACAAAAAATATGCATATTTGCGAACTGACAATGTGTCGTAAATTCATCATGTTGTCGTAAGAGAGTCGTCGTTAGTGATGTTACATTGTAACCGGAGTAGGAGCAGTAAAAAGGGCACGCGCCATCGAAAGTTCCTTGATATTCTTCAGCGAATTGAAAGAGCTGCAAATCAAAGAATAATCGAGAAGTTTCATCACAACAGCGAATAAAAGAAAGGACGGAAATTGGTCGTAAGAGTTTCGTCGCTAGTGTGTGTATGAAAATATAAAGGGGCCGCTACACTCACACCGTATCTAATCTATTTCCAGATCATCTATAAACGATCATTTGGTTGACTTTCAATAGATCATTGAAAGATGACCAAACGTTCGTTCGTTCAGTATCTTTATTATTATTATTTTTGGGGTTGATGTAACCGTCTGAGAGGGTCCAATGGTTGTTTGGCATATCGCTAAACAACTGTTTACACTTTCTAAAATTATTTTAGTGACATTTTATCCAATTTTTATCTAATGTTTAAACGGAACGACCGCTTGAGTTTAGTTTTTCATATGGGTGGTGTGAAATCAGAATTGCCGGTGTGAGCATAACACCACCCATATAAACTTGGGGTGGGTTAGCGACCGCAACTTTGGTCGCTAAATTTGCGACGCAAGTTTTATGCACTATATAAGGAACTGTTAAAATCATTCCTATGATCAATAAGCTATTGAATGTTGCAAATACAAAGTAGAATTTTAGAAACCGTTTTGGCTCGGTTGAGGAGAGTTTCAGAGTATGCACAATCCACGTTGCGAAAAACGATCGATGAAGCAGCCAAAGCAGCAGCGGTCTCGGCAGCAATTTCGGTTCCCGGAAGATTTTGATTAATCTCCAACACTGTTCTTGGTGTTTTCATGATCTCAGGCCTAACCCAACATTCATGGTCCATTTTTGGATCTCCTACCTGTAAGTTTTAAGTCAAGTTTCATAAAAAAAAACTTGAAGATTCTATAAGATAATAACCTTACTAATAATAAACCACCCACAAACTAAAATGGCGGTATGACATAAAACCTCAAAGATGTCGTTTAAAGATATTGAAGTTTTGACGTAAGCTCTAACCTGCACACATTCGTTATTCGTATAGTGTAACTCGAGAACTTTGTTCACGAGTTCAATTTAGGCCAGGGCAATAAAGTAGGCAAGGAAGTCTGAAAGATTTCGTGTTTCTAAGTATCACGTTAAGGAGGAAACGGGAACGCAATAAAACCGACAATTGTGTTCCCGAGTTTCACTAACGGAGAGATAAAGGAAAGTCGCTCTACTAGTTGAATTAATGGATTGTCCAATTGGAAATTTATAACAGAATAGTACTCTCAGGCTTGCCCTAACTCGTCCAGTACATTCGCTCTTAGTGTCGCTCTTTAAGGGATGGTATATTCCATACCCTAGCCTTTAGCAATCTGATCCTATAGCACCTGTTTAAATGGTCATTTGACTTTTTCAAGCTTTTTAAATAGTCATTTAACTTTTTCAAACGTTAAAAGTCAAGTGATCAAATAATCGTTTGACTTTTTTTTTTGTGGTATAGGAACAGGAGAAACCGAGCCTAGCTCAACCCGAACCACTGGTTTCTATCCGTTTCTTAGCCTCGCTCGAACAAGCCGGTTTTGAACCGGTATATCTATATCCCAACCAGAACCGGTGTAAAACCAGTTCTAAAACCGAGCCGGTTTCATTAAACCCGATTATCTCCCATAAAAACAGGTTTGAATAATACCGGTTTTGACCTTTGTTACCAGCCGGAAAGAAAACAAAAAGGGTTTGTACACCTCTAGTTAGAGATTCAATCTTACAATAAAAAATCACCTGAACAAACAAACGATTATGTTGAGCACTAGCTTTGAGTAAATAATCGGTGCCCCATTTTATACCCTCGAGAAGGTGATTCATTTCTCCGGCGTCACAAATCTCTTGCTCATAAAAATAGGCAGCCCACGCCATTGTGGTGACCGTAAACGCCATCGGAAACCCATATTTCACATTATCTCCGGCATCATAGTATCCACCCACCAAATCAACCTAGATCCAAATCAAACGATCCTGACGGTTAAGATGTATACCCTACAAGTTACAACTAAAATGTTGGGATTTAAATCATACAAAATGCAAATGATACATATGATCCATCCATCGGCCCCAGCCCATCGCTACCAACCTGACCCGGAAAAGCCGTTGGGAGGTTGGTAGCGATGGATTGGAGCCGGTGGATACATCATCATATGTATCATCCACCGGCCCCAATCCACGGAAAAGCCGTTGAAAGGTTGGTAGCGATGGATTGGAGCCAGTGGATGCATCATCATATGTATCATCCACCGGCCCCAATCCATCAGCTACCGAACCTCCCAACGGCTTTTCCGGGTCAGGTTGGTAGCAATGGGTTGGGAGCGTAGGATGGATCATAATGGTGTATTTATTGTAGAAAATATAGGAATTGTTGATAAAATAAAAAAAGTGGTTTATGTTCCGAGGGCTTACACCGGCTTCTTTTCCATCATCGAGAGCAGAATCACCTCTCCATCGAGGCCTATGATTCGGGGGAAGCTTCCCGGATCGTTGGGCCTCGAGGAAAATAATTGATTTTGCTAGGGCGTCTTTGTAATTGTGATGCGAGTTTACGCGCAACAAGAAGCTTGTAAATATGGCTAGAAAGATTAACAAACAGTGTGATTCGGCCATTAGAGAGGCCTCTTCAAGAACACTAGATATGGTGTGTGTTTTTTTTTCTTTTTTTTGGCGGGAAGGTTACGTATGATGTGAGTTTAGGTATTTTAGTAGTGGTAATTGAAAGGTTAATTTGAGACGGTTACGTTTAACTAACGGTTCAAAATTAAGTGTGTATATTATGTGGCTAATAAATGTTAACTTGCAACGTCCACAAATAATCCTAGATTCATTTATTACCATTAATTAGTTGGGGAAGAATAAACTTACATTTGATATATTTAATTAAAAATGTATATTACTTTTACGTTATACAAAGATTGTAAATGATGAATTATTACACATTAGTAATCCGTAATTTATACGGGTTAAAATTAGATTCATAAAATGAGACAAATGTAAGAAAAAAATGATAAGAGATTTGAAAAATATGAATGACATAATTTTTTTTTAATCAATTTTGGCTTTGTTAAACCTTGGTTGAGTTTGTTCAAATTTAAAAGCCATATAAATATGAATTTCGTTTATCATGTAATATATTCAATAATCACACTAATCATGTTTGACTGATCTAATGTTTTATTTTCGATGTTGTAGTTTAGGTTAGATAGTCGACCATTTGTTGACCCATATTGCCATGATCCTGATTTGGTGGCTGTAAAACAGTAGGACTGCCACCATTATCATGTTAATTGTTGTAGCATATTAATAAGTTATCTTACAATAGTTAAGAAAAAAATAAGGATTTGTTGACCATTACAATAACTAGAGGTGCAAAAATCAATTCTAAACACGAATCGATTCGGTTCAGGAATCGATTCCTGACCAAATCAATTCTGGTCAAAATCGATTCTTGACCGAATCGATTCGATTCAGGAATCGATTCCTGAGATAAAATCCCGAATTGGTAGGAATCGATTCGATTCCGAATTGAAATCGATTCCTAGCAAGAATCGATTCCAACCAATTCGTTCGCAGTTTTAATTTTTTTTTTAAACTTCATAAAAAACTTAAAAAGAACACATTTTTATTGAATTCAAAGATTAAACATTACAATCCCAACTTGTTCAAACTTATACCGATACAAAGATATATGTCTTTGAAAGGAAAATACAAACTATGATATTGATAAGTTGATAACTCGACTAAACGTTCTTCAATTCAACCAAATCAAAATGTACACCGAACAAAGTCGGGTCTCTCTTTGTTGGTAGGATCTTCACAACAGAGAAATCATCATCACTACTACCACCAAAGTTGGCATTGCTATTGTGACTAGAATCTCCTTCCATTTGTGATTTTTTGTGATAAATTTTGTGTGTTTGAGTATTTTTTTAGTGTTAGAGAAGTGTGGATAATGTTTGTAATTTAAAATGGGGGTATATATACAAAGATATAGTGTCAAAAAAGGTGAAAAAATGGTTACAAAATCGATTCTAACGGCTATAAAGCCGTTTGCAACGGCTATATAGCGGATATATGTCCTATGTGAACGAATCGATTTGGAATCGATTCGGGAGGAATTGATTAGGAATCGATTCGGGAGGAATCGATTTGAGAATCGATTTTGGTCTGAAAACCTCGAATTGCTTGGAATCGATTCGATTTGGACCAATTCGTAAATCGATTCGGGAGGAATTGATTCGAATCAATTCGAAAACCAATTCGAAACCGATTCCTGACCCGGAATCGATTCCAGATTTGCACCTCTAACAATAACTATTTAATTAAAAATTTAGAATTTACTAAATGTATTTAATTAGAAATTAGAAAATTTTAAATTGTACTACTAATATGTTAGCCAAGGACCATATGTATCATCCTCCGCCCCCAATCTATCTGGAAAGTTATAATAAATGTTCGGAATTTGAATTTTGTAAAATATAAATTTGGAAGTTTTAAAGATATCACAATTACATTATACTAATAATAAATTTAATATTTATTAAATGATTTAATATTTATTAAAGGTAATATTGAATTTTATATGTGAAAAGTCTAAATATTAAAATTTTTAAATTTAATTTTTTTAAAATTTAAGTTTAGAAATTTTAAAAGATTTGAAAATTTATTACATTTAATTAAAAATTTAAAATTTATTGAATGCAAGGTTGGATTTTATATTTGGAAATTTGAAATAATACATTGAATTTATTAAAAATTTACATATTGATTTAATCTAATGTTGACATGTGTACATGATGATGTGGAGGCCCTAGAAAAGGGTCATATGACAACCATCTTATTGCTTTATTAGGATTAGGATTAGGATTATGTATGTTAGGGTGGGGGTATGATGTCACATGATAGAAAAGGGGGAGAGATAATTTAAAACTTTTAGGGTGCGTTTGGTTGTGGAAAACACACATGCCTTGTGTTTTCCATTTCTGTTTTCTAAGAAAACATGAAAAACAGAAAACGCGTTCAAATTGTAGTTTTTCAGAAAAATTTTCCAGGAAAACAGAAAACGGTGTTTTCTAACTTTTAAACTAAAATTGGAAAACACTTTTTTTTTGTTTTCCATTTTCCGTTTTCGTTTTCCAAATTTCATAAGTGTTCAAATGTAAGGTTTCTCCCCAAAAAACACTCTGCCGCTTCTCCATCTTCTCCATCGTGAACTCTAGCTCCTCCGTCGTGAACCTAGCTCCTCCACTTCGAAGTTTTATGAAGTTTTTATTGGAATCAAGAAATGGAAAACCCATCTTTTGGTTTAGAACGCGTTTTCAAAAATTTCCATGTGTTTTCTAGAGATGGAAAACCCATTTCATTTTCTAGAAAACTGAAAATGAAAAACTGGAAAATGTTTTCCACAACCAAACGCACCCTTAAAGTCCATAATAGAAAATGAACGGAGGAGAGGTCGAGCGGCTGTGCGTATAAACCCTAGAAAATGAACGCCCTTTTTCTTTTGTATATATTTGGAAAACGAAAATAGAAATCAGAGAACAGTAAAAAATGTGTTTTTAATTTTTAGTTAAAAAAATTTAGAAAACACTATTTTCTGTTTTTCTGTAAAACATAGAAAATGAACACCCCACCCCTGTTTTCCACAACTAGCGCCCGTTCCAAAGTCCATAATTTATTGGTCCATTTTCGGATTATAACATATGTTGAAAATCAGAAAGTTGATTCTTTTGGTTTTTCGTAACGTTGGTATTTAAAATGGATCTTACTGAAAAAGAAAAAAAAAACGTCGCCTGAGAGATTCGAACTCTCGCGGGGAAACCCCATGTACTTAGCAGGCACACGCCTTAACCACTCGGCCAAAGCGACGATATATGACTGACATCCAAAAGTTTATCTAATAATTATACACTTTTAGTATCTAGATTTAGAAATTAGAAGATTTAAAGGCAAAAAGTGAGATCATCGTTTTCTCCTTTTACTTCCCCATCAAGAACTTGTTGATTTGTTTCACAAAAGGGATGTTGAAGTTCTTACGAAAAAAAAACAAGTAACTGAAAGAAAGAATCAGCAGAGTAGAAAATGGCGACGATTCAGGCGGTTGCAGGTAATTTAACGGCCGGAGAACGCCATCTTCTCACTGCCGTGAACTCTGGAGCATCCACTCTATCGCTGTTAGGTTCCGGATTCATAGTGCTTTGCTACCTCTGCTTTAAAGAGCTCCGCAAGTTCTCCTTCAAGCTCGTCTTCTTCCTCGCTCTATCTGTAACTAACTCTCTTCTTTTCAGATCGCTTTCGAATTCCTACTTTACTTCTGCTTTTAGTTTGTACACAAGTGGATAAAACTAACTCTGGAGTGAATTCCAGATTAGTAGATTGATTTGCCTAATTTTGTTTATCGTCGTTTTCTGGATCTTATGTTAAGGATTTCTGCATTTGCCATGCTAGGGTTTCTGGTTAGTTGAAGGTTGATTTGATGCTTCAATTTTGACATTTATGAACTGGTTCTAAAATGTAACGAACCTTGGTTCTTGTTTTGGTGAATAGTTGTATCAACATTGGTTTTTTTTTTCGACTAGAATATAGTTTGATCCAGTAGATTGCATTTTCTGCCTGGATCAACAGAATATGAAGTTAGAGCACTCACACTAACTAGGTTATGCATACTCGTCTCATCTCTAAAATTTGGAGAAAAAAGTAAAATTTTAGGCTCCATCTGGTTCTTCAAAATAGAGTTAGGTTTTGGAGAATCTAAAGAAAATATGCATCAACGGAGAAGCTAAAGGTAATATGCATAAATATGCATGTAGAGATGGAGATGGAGAATGAGATGTGGATGGTTTTACAAAAACTTTAAATTTAGTGATAAACTTGTTTTAGCTAAATTGTAAGGATGGGGATGGAGAAGCTGTTGTGAATGCTCGAGGAGTTTTAGAAGTCTTGCCATATAACCTTTCCAAATTGACCTGTAGCCTATGCAGATGACTGCTTTCCTATGCTGAGAATCATTTACCTGACTGTGGGGCAGAATTGACAGCTTACAGGTTCTTGTTTTGGACAAATGAAACTAAGGAACACAAACTGAAGCCTGCTCCAAAACTGTTTTATGTTTTCTTTGTTGATGATAAATATAAAGATAATTTCCAGTAGTGTTCTGTTCTACTACCGATTTTACTTAACTGAGCAATGAGGGGAAAACAATAGGCTAAGGGTAATTCATATTTCTAGTATGGAATCACAGGACATAGCCAGTAGTCCATTTTCTTACCTGTTTAATCCAAGTTGACTTTTATACTCTTTTTCCCGGAATTGTTCCTTTTGAAACGTAACAATTTTTATGCTTATATTAAATCCTAATTCAGTGCTGAAGATCAATAGAAGGGCAATAACTTGTGTTTTTCTTTCTTCTCTGTTTTTGGTGCAGGATATGCTTTGCAGTTTTTTCAGCATTGTTGGGTATGGATGTTGAAAGTGAAGTGAAATAAGTTTGCTTCTTCTAATAGAGTCCTGTATATGCTAACATGGTTTTTTTTGTATATGTAGTGACCCATCTAAAGGATTCTTCTGTTATGCTCAGGGCTATAGCACTCATTTCTTCTGCGTGGCATCTTTCCTTTGGACTACTACTATTGCTTTTACTCTTCATCGTACGGTTGTCAGACACAAAGCTGATGTTGAGGATTTTGAGCCCATGTTCCACTTGTATGTTTGGGGTATGCACTGATTTTCAGATTGAATGTATGCCAAATTTGTATATGATTCCATAATTAATGAATTTAGACTGATACCATTTGGTAAATGTCTGCTTGTATGAGTCTTTCCATTTTCCTCAAGTATGAAAGATAACGTTGATCTTCTCTCAGGAACATCGGTTGTTATGACAGTTTTAAGATCTATTGGTAATGAACATGGACATCTAGGCCACATAGGTCGTGTAGCTGCATGGTGCTGGACAGAAACTGGACGAACAGGAAAGGCAAGTATGAGTTTATCTTGGTTTGGTTATATGATTTTTTGTTTATGGTCATTTTTCTCCGTTTACTTGTCTCTTTTTTCGAAAATATGTTTATCTGCTATTTTTTTGCAAAGTGATTGGAAATATGATGATATTGACGATTTGACTCCCACTGTTGCATAATTTGAGTCACTTCCAGAAAATGAGATTGATCCCGTTTAGTAAACATGTTCGTCAAAGCTCCCTCATAGTTTCTGACCATCTCTGGTTGGTTTTGGTCCTACGACATCTATTCTGGTCTCTTTGTTTTACAATTTCTCTTGTGCTTTTGTTTCTGCTATGTGATTCCATATTCACATGTAATCATGAATGAGACTGATGGATATTATAATAATAGATTATTCAAAAGAAATTCTTACTAGTGCTATTACTGTTTTACATATTTTCTGGAACCATTTTTTCATGTGTCTCCAAAAACTTTTAGTTGTGTGCGTTAGACCTCTAATCCGCATATAGGAGGCTAGCCGCTAGGTGCCATGTCCTAATATATTTGTAAAGAGTGTTACAGCTTTTATAATATACCGTCGGGACACTCTACGTGCACAATTCGTACTGCTCCTTGGGTTATTGTAGAGTTCTAGTACAAGAATCTTCTTAAATATATTCACCGCATATCCATGTTCAATGTCCCCCACTGGTACTGGTTACTCAGGTCCATACACAACAATTTAGATTTTAGACATCACTCCTCGTTGGGTGTTTGTTTTCGGATCATGAAACCCACAGGCTACTTGGTTTTCAGACAAACTACTTGATCATTAACATTTTTCTTCCTCTATGATACTCAAAAAGATCATATATACCTATACAAAGCTTATCAAAATCTTTCTTGATAAATTAGAAAGAAAAAAAACTCATGATTTGAACTTATATGGCATTGGTAACAGTAGTATAAAGTCATGTCATAGAATCCAATTATAAAATTCAACTGTTATGCTTTAGACCTCTATATGTTACAACTCACAAGTAAGGTTACATAGTAATTGTGTAGTCGGTCATTCCATACTTGCTACCTATTGTGGCCATTGAGATGTTTTTAGATTGGGGATGGGAGTTATTGGAGACGTCGGATTAAAGATAATGTATGGATCTGTTATAGACTTGTCTTTAGCCATAGCATTTGCCCTAGCCTTGGTTTTGCCTTAGCCTTGACGTTGCCTTACTGTTAGCCTTGGCGTATAGACTGTTTTTTAGGGGAGTGTATAGATATTGTCATGGCAGTTAGTGCTCCATCTTTTTTCTGTGTCTCTTTGCTCTGCTATATGTTGCTACGATAGCTAGTCACCATACTCGCCACTGTATGCTAACATGTATTTGGACTATAGTTTATTACTATCATTATAAGTAATCTTGTTTCCTTGTATGCTTTTCTTGTATCTCTTTTCTGTTTTCTCTAGAAAAAGAAGGTTTGCATTAGCCGCCAGGGGTCTCTCTAGGAGTATCTTCTTTATCCCTTAGGATAGAGGTATCATCTCACCCTCCCAGACCCTACAATTGATTGAGATTTTACTTTACGATTGAGTGAGATTTTACTGGGTATGTTTGTTTGTTTATAGCGATTGAAGTAATAATTTTCCGAAAGATGACCACTTAAATCTCATATGATTTTTGGGTTTTGGCATGTTGCATGAGGCTCGCATGAGGCGCAAGGCAACCTTAGGCCTATTAGATAATGCGAAACCTGTACAAAAGGTGCACCTGAGGCGCAAAAAGGGCATGGAAAGCAGGGAAAGGTGGCAAAAAGCGCAGTTTTGTGCATCAGGATGTTGTACATATAGCTTTTTAGGTTGTACATTTATGTTATTTATACAATAAATCATATATAAAGACTAATTAGCTAAATTTTGGGTAGGTGATGCTAAATATCCATTAGAAATATAAAAATTTAATATAAATAAATTGCACATCTCGTACGAAACCAGTGCGCTTTTGCACCTCGTGAACGAAAAGCAACGCACTTCGGCACCTCGTGAATGACAAGCAGCACGCTTTTGCATCCCGTGTATTAAAAGCAGTGCGCTTTTGCGCCTAGCGTCTCGGCTCAGGGCCTATCGTCTTTGTGCGCCTTGCACTTTGAAAAGCCAAGGAGAATTCAAGGATTTTATAGGGAGTTATTTGATTTCTTTAGAGGGAATTCGTTTGGCCTAAATAAGTTATCACAAGGACAATTGGAGGATTTAATAATGTCACAACCTTGTTTGTCATCATCTAAACTTGACGGGCGACGGTGTAAATTTTGACTTTCTATAGAACACTTCATACCTGCATGGGCAGCATGAAATAACCTAGATTGTGCTTCTTTTGGGATGATTTAGGGACTCTTTCATATAAGCTGATGAGATTATATATTTATATCAAGGTAATCAGTTTTTCCATGATTGAACCAAATTTGATTATGTGAAAATGTAGAGTCGAAATCTGTTGTTAAAACCCACAGTGTATGATCTTATATGTTTATTTAATTTCTGTCTTTTTTACAGGCTGTCCACTTCATTACCTTTTATGCACCTCTGTGGGGTGCAATTCTTTTCAATGGGATTATTTACTTTCAAGTCATACGCATGCTAAACAATGTAACCCGTGTAAGTTCCCAGCACTCTACTTGAATTCCTTTTGAAGGTGGCTTCTTGATAATATGAGGCTCAAGGGACGATAAGACAGTTCAGACATGATCTAAATTACTTTCTTACAATTTCAGATGGCAGTGGGAATGTCAGATCGTGGGTCCCAGTCAGATACACGAGCAGACATGAAGGTATTAATGTTTTGCTTCATCACTTTCATGAGAAGTGACTAGTAGATCGATTCAGGTTATGTTCTCTAACGGATGCAATAAAAATAATTAAATAAGTAGCTAAACAGGAAATTAGTCAAACAGGATGAAAGTTGTCAAAAGTGTATTTTGTAATGAATAGAACCTCCAGAACTGTTTTATAATTCACAATATTATTATGTACTAAAATAATGTAACTTATGTAATATGTAATGTATATGACAAAGTATATTTTTTATAAAAACCTAAAAGTTTGTGCAACTAAAAGTGTTCCAGGGCAACCTGACCTTTTTTGACACATAAAAGTACTTTTAACCGGGTCTATTTTGACCTTTTACCTCCAACTTTCATATAAGTAGAATAAGGAGCTCTTGGAAATTGTGGCAATTATATATATCAGGTTAATACTGAACCTATACTCTCCAACAAATAAAAATATTACAAAGATCAGCCTGATTTCAGAAGAATCTTTTTTTAGTCATGGAGACAGCCTTTTTTCAGTTATGCAAATGAAAAGGTTGAACACAAAGAGTTAATGTCATCCGTTAAAAGTTCCCTATTTAGCTCATTGCTTTTTTCTATTACATAGGCTTTGAACCGGTGGGGTTACTATCCACTCATTCTTATAGGATCATGGAGTTTTGGGACAGTCAACCGTATTCATGACTTCGTTGAACCAGGTCATAAGATCTTCTGGCTTTCTGTTCTTGATGTTGGAATGTCAGCCCTAATGGTAAATCATCAGATTTCCATCTCTCTTAGTTTGTTTATCTATAAACTAGAGGTAGCGATTTTAACCCATTTACTTACGAATGGGTTGATTGAGGTTATCCTCTATCTTTAAAGCGTCAAATGGGTAAATATTAATGAAGTTCTATATTTAGTAAATAGGTCAACTGGTCAAAAGTCACCTAAAGTGTATTATTACTGCCTACAACCTACTCAATTATGATTGTCCAAAAGTTTAAGTTGCTGCTGTGAAATTTTTGCGATCATATTTATCGAATAGAGTATCTATTACAAATGTCATAAGAACTGTCCAAGTGTTTCGGACAAAAAGACAGCCCATTTTGACCCATAATCGAGTTTAGCTTGACACCTGTTTTGCCACCTCTAAGTATAAACTAGCATGATTCAGTTACTTATGTTTTTTTATTTGGTATTGTTTGCATTGTAAAGGCACATGCCATACACTACATATTTGTCTTAGACGGTGAGACTTAAAACTAAACCATTTGGTTGAGGAAAACAGTAGATATCGCGAGGCCAAAAGCTTGTTTGCAACCCGTTTGACTTAACACATAACAAACAAACATGTCGAGCAAAAATCTTACTCAAACCGTAGGGTCTAAGAAGGATGAGATGGGGCAATACCTCTATCCCATGGGAGGCTGCTACCAGATTGACTTAACACATGATAAACTAAGCTCTTTGACTGGTTCTCAAATATCCAAATACCTTCAAATCTTTATAAAGATGAATATAGATAGGGCATGACCCAATCATACTGTCAATTTATTTGTTACATTGGCAATTTAACTAGGATTGTTATCAAAATTTAAGTGCAATCTTCATGGGTTATCAGAGAAGTCAAATATTGGTATTCATTACATCGAAACATTTAACATCATGCAGGGTCTTTTCAACTCAATAGCTTATGGTCTCAACTCTTCAGTACGGCGTGCACTTTTTGAAAGACTGGATCTGTAAGTCTAGTAAATGCATGCATTTCCACTTCATAAACAAACAAAAATACTAAAAACACCAAAGGGTCCATTACTACTGTTTGACACAAATTATTAATAGAAAGTATAAGTTTTTGGACAAAAAGCATTTCAGATCCGACCAGACCAGTACAAGAATTTACTCGTTTGACATGTGACCCAACTTGTCTAACTCTCACTTGGCCCCTCTGTATTAGATGAAGTTACTTGTGCTGGTTTAACTCTTTTATGCACATGAGTATTTTCAGGTTACCTGAAAGCGTCAGAAGATGGTTCCCGAAGAAGTTAAAGTCAAAAAGTCAACAAGCGCAACACGAAAGTGAACTCGTCTCTTTGAGAACTGAAGACCAGCATCAATGAGATATCAAAAACACCCTCGAAGAGAATGATCAAGGTTGATTTTTTTTCCTGAACAAAAGATGAGCAATCCAGATAAAAAGGTTGCTCGTAGCATTCAAAGAGCTTCCATTTCATAGTAGACACTAGACACTAATGTACGTATATGTGTGTGTGTTTTGACCGTTTAGAACGTAGATTTTGGTGTATTTTGATTGTTTAGAATAGCAATATGGCCTTTACTAAAACAACAATTTGTTGAACTGCCATTCCAAGTTTTGTATGAATTAAGTCTTTAAGATATTGATTAGATAATAGAACATACAAAGCAATCAAATCAAGTCCTTTGAATTCAGGTGGGGTCATTGGTGAATTCAAAAAGGGTTAAAGAACGGGTCATGGAGAAGAAGGGCAAGAAAGTAAGCAAGATAAAACAGAAACCAAATTGGTTTTTGAATAGTAGCAAGAAAATCAAGACAGAAATAAACACCCAATGATTTGGACTAAACTCTCCAATATTAAAGAAACTTAACTCAAAACCTCAATACAAACTCTCATTAATCTAATCCTGATCTCGGATGGAGTATGTATAACAAATCCACAACTTGGTTTGTTATAGATTACAATTTGTATGCAACTAGGAAACTAATTTATTTTTCTAATTAATTTCCCTACATACGTGGAACTAACTCTTCCACATAAACCGACCCATGCCTTAACTCCCACGGTTTGGGTATTAATCTCCAATCCAACATTCAACCCCTTAATTCACGAACCGAATTAAGGAGGTCTTCGACCTTTAGCAAACTTCGCATATCTTTAAACTTGATGCGAGCAAGAGCTTTAGTTAAAGGGCCTGCTCTTTTTTGATCACCTGGTACATGCTCCATCTTTACTTGATCATTTACAACACATACCCGTATAAAATGATAACGGGTAGCTATGTGCTTATTCTTGCCATGGAACACCTGATTCTTTGAGAGTTTGATTGCAGATTGATTATCTACTCGGAGTACAACCTTTTCTTTTTCCCACCCTTCACTTCTTGTAAGAGATCTTGAAGCCAAATTACTTGGCATGCGGCTGCTGTTGCCACCATAAACTTTGCCTAGCAAGATGACGACGCCACGGTTCCTTGCTTTTGTGAACACCATTTGATAAGTGAGGCACCAAAGAAAAATACATGGCCCGTAGTACTCCTCCCGTCATTCGGATCAACGTTGTGACTGCTATCACTATATCCAACAAGTTGTTTGCTCTCACTTCTGTCGTATTTATACGTAGTCAATCGTTCCTCGCAAATACCTCAGAATGTGTTTTATCGCCAAAACATGTGATTCACGAGGGTCTAGCATATAACGATTGACTATTCCTACCGAGTAGGCCATGTCTGGTTGTGTATGCATCAAGTAACGAAGACACCCAACAACCTTTCTATACGTCGTAGCATCAATTTGTGGCTATCTTCGGCTTTTGAAGACTTCATACCTAGTTCCATTGGTACATGAGCTAGATTTGAGTTTTTCATCCCTGTTTCTTTAAGGATTTTACGTGCATAGCCAGCTTATTTCACCAAGATACTGTCAGATTTTTTGCTCTACTTCGATGCCAAGGTAATAAGTCACCTTACCAAGATTTAACATCTCAAATTTGGAGGCCATTCCCTTTTTAAACTCATGAATTATCTTTAAACTTGTTCATGTAACAAATAGATCTTCAACATATACTGCAAGGATTAAAAGTTGATTGCCTCCGATCTTTCGATACACAGATTGTTCTTTGGAACACTTCTTAAAATTCATGTTGATTCATTAATCTATTTCCTGGTGTATTCTCAATCTATGGTCACATTTGAAGGGTACTATGGGTGGATGTGATCGGTCATCACTATGAATCAAGATATTCTTCATCTCATGTCATCTATTTCGGCAAGCTCGCATATTCCAAGAAATGTTGTTCGATCGATGTTATCAGGAATCTCGTCTTTCAAGTTATGATGTTCAGTTTATGTTATTGGATTCGCGTATTTCATTTTCCTCTCTCTACATACACTTAGACATTTTGGTTGCCAGCAATTAGCCATACCTACAATGTTTCTCTAGTGGGCTTTGGTTCTGATGTTCGCCGTCGTTGGTGCCCTGATGCAGTGGCGTAATTTTTAAGGGGCGGGGAGGGGCGGCCGACCGACCCCCCCCCCCCCTAAAAAAAAATTTGTGATGTAAGGGGTATATAATTTTCGTGTAGAAAATTTCAATATACTCCGGCTTTGACCCCTCAATTGGCGTTAGAAAAAAAAATTAGATCCCGACCCCCACTTGATATTTTCAAGCTTCGCCACTGCCTTGATGACCAATTTTGTATGAAAGCCTGTGATTGACCCTACATGCAACGTTTCTCCGGTTGGCTTCGGCTATGTTGTTCGACGTCGTTGTTTCCCTGGTGACCGATTTCATGCCATCGTTGATATCAGCCTCTTTTATCATGTTGGTCCACTTGGACAGTAGATAGTTGGATTAACCATTTGTGTTCAATAATGGTAAAAAGATTCTTGATCAGTTGGGGCTACACGTAAATCATGTGGTCTTCATAAATCCCCTTTTAAAATCCTTTTTCTCTTCGAATTAGAGCTGACCATTATGTGTTTTACTTTTGACCGTAGTTTGGTGTAATGTTGTTCAAATTGCTCGACATTCGAAACTCGTTCGATGCTCGCTCAAAAAATGTTATGAATACGCTCGTTTGATTTGGCTTGTTAGAAAAAGTGTTTGGTTCAGTTCGCTCATTACTCCCGGTTAGCTCAATTTATTTTCTAATAAACTTTTACATTTCATATTGTTGGTTATTCCAATAAGATTCAAAAAATGACATTAATTAAAAACTAGAGTAAAATGAAAGGTGAACAAAATTTCATCTATTTTATTTTTATCATTTCGTTTTCTATTCTACCGGTAGTTTTTGAAGTTTTATTATGGATGTATTTGATTCATAAAGAGATAAATAGATGGGATGAAGGTGTTATGTCAAATCATCACCACCATTTACTTCATTTTGTAAACAAATTAACAACAAAGCTAGTGTTTTAGTTATTAGACAAAATTTGTTAAAATTAAAAATATGGATGAAGGTGTGTCACTTTTTTGTTCTGTGACGCGACGATCTCTCGAAAAATGCTCATGTCAAAAGACGCTCGTTCAGTTTCGGCTCAGTTGAAAAATGCTCAAGCCAGCTCGGATGGGTTTGTAAACAAAGCAAGCACGAGCATAGATGCATTCAGTTCAATTCGGCTCATGAACATTCCTACTTTTGTAGCCACCAATCTCGGGTGTGTCGCAGCCACCAACTGAAAATTCTTTAAAAGCCTACGTTGATCTTCTGTAAATAATTTCTTCAGATTATGCAAAATTGATTCATGAGGCATCTATTAGTATGTGGTGATTTCTTTTCATGCCAATGGGATAAATTACACCATTATAACTTAAAGATTAAATTGTATTTATCGACAACACTATGAGGTGTGTTAAAATATTCATCAAATCATTTGTTTTCCATCGGAACAAACCGATTCGTTTTCTTGTTAATATTAAAAGAGTTACACTTCATCACACTTTAAACAATTAATGTTCTCATTGAAACCTTAATTTAAAATATTATTTAAAACATAATATTTTTTATTACGATTGGAGCTCAATAAGTAACGAAAAACATAAATTTTAACCTCTTCAGTTCAGATCTCCAATAATTTCTTCCGCATAGATTTTATCCTCAGAAGAACGAAAGTTATTACTTAAAATCATCATAACATCAATACTTGTTCAAAAAAAATTATCTATCAATAAAACATATAATAATAATATTAATAATAATAAAAAATCGGATTCAATAACAGAGATAAGATCAGATTTCTGGCTTGAATTCCCTTTCAAAAGGGTGAATTTATATAAATGCGCTCAGTTATTTCAAATTCGATCATCTGGGGAAATAATCATCATTTCCACTCCTTAATTATCAATCAATACTCATGTAAATACGACGATGGATCAGATTTCTGGCTTGAATTTCTCCCAAAGGAGAAATATAAATTGAGCGCTCAGTTATTTCAGATTCGATCATCTGGGGAAATAATCATCACTTCCATCATCCAAATCTAATGAAAAAAATCAAAATGATCTCCAAATAGCTAATCAATATTTTAATCAACATATGGCAGGAGACAGGTAACATCGATGCAATTGCATACACATCGAGCTGTTTAATACTGCCGATTGAATCTATGCTCCGGAAACTTGAAGTTTCCCAATCTAATTTTGAGAAACATCACCATTAATTAATTATTATGAAGCAACAAAAACTAAATAAAATAGTATATTTCAAAACCGGAATAAGACAATCATCAACAAGTGGCAATTGCACGGAGAAAATCCGAAGGTTTTGAAGTTTTGATTTATGCTTCCGTTGACACGTCCGCCGGGGGCCGGCGAACGTAACGCCTATCAGAAGCAACAAAAAGAAGAAATAATCAAATAATAGAAAAGAGAAATGGGAGACTCACTCACTGATTGCTGACCGATGGCGGATTGTTACAATCTAGGGTTTGGTATTTGTAGGCGGAAGGGGGATTTTGGGAAACCCTAATTAGCTGAAGGTTAATTACTAAAGTACCCTTTCAACGGTTATGATGACGTGGCCACTTCTAACGGCTATTTTCTATCTACTTGTGTAAAAGAATAAAGGCTATATTTGTATCTTAACGTCCTTTACCCATAATCCAAATTATTCAAGAGTATGTATTGAGTTCTTTAAAATCAAATCAGTAAGTTCTTTTCTTTGTCTATGAGTATCTTTGGTCGATATTCATATTATAACACGCAGTTCTGCTGAAAAAGTTGTGTTGGTTGTTGTATGCTCAGGAGTTGCATCATTACTTTTACCTGCTGGTAGGACAACGCATTCAAGATTTCGATTACCAATTAAGTTTACTGAAAAATCTGTATGTGGTATAAAGAAAACACACAACTATCAAGGCTTCTAGAAGAAACAAGCTTAATTATATGGGATGAAGCACCCATGACTGAGTGTGGCTGTTTCGAATCACTGGATAGAAGCCTTAAGGACAACCTAGACAATCAAGAACAACTTTTTAGAGGCATGTCAATTATATATGGTGATGACTTTAGACAAACATTTCCAGTAAAACCAAAGTGCACGAAATCACAAATCTTAGATATTTCATTGCCTCGTTCATATCTTTGATTTACTTTAAGATTTATACATTAACTGTAAACATGAGGCTTCAAAACCCAATCTTGACACATCATCAAGAGAAAAATCTTTGCTTTTTCTTCTTGGATGCTTGATATTAGCAATGGATCAATTAGTACTCCTGATATCACTGATCCTAATAGTACAAAAAAAGTTCAGAATACCTTCTCAATTTATTATTTCCTATTCTGATCATGCTCTCACATATCTTATAAACCATATCTACGGTGAAGATACATTAAATAACCCTACAACAACTAATCTTTCAAAAAAATCAATAGTTTGTCCAAGAAATTACATTGTTGATGTAATAAATGCCTTAGTTCTGAATTGTACTGCTGGCGATACTAGAACATACTTAAGTAATGATTCAGTCACATCTCACTAAAAAAATGCACAGGACACATAACTATTATATCCTATTGGATACTTAAGTTCTCTCTCTTTTTCAAGTCTGCCACCACATAAACTAGAACTAAAAGTTAATAGTCCTGTCATTCTACTTAGAAATATAAACTAGTCATTAGGACATTGTAATGGTAGGAGACTAATAGTGACTCAATTACTAAACAAGATCATAGAGGCTAGAATAATAAAAGGCGTTTCGGTAGCATGCAGAGTTACATGGTAATGTGATAGAGGCACGTGTTGAAACAAGAACAAAATGCTTGACTCTCAAGTTTTTCTTTTACAAATATTATAATGTTGATGGCTATATGATCGATCCACCAATGTCATTTGGAAAGGTGGTTGATCAGACCACTACATTGATCATTGGCAACACAACTGTTTTCCAACCAATTCCAAAACAGTTTTTTAGCTTCGCACCACATAACGCACTCGAAGATTATATAACTAATCCCTCATGCTTTCTTAACATGTTACAACACAGCCTCAAAATGATAAACATGATATGCACTTCTGAATATGGATATATGACTGAAAAGGAAATCAGAGACAATGTAACCACAATCAGTGATAGAAAAAACACCACAAGAGATAAAAAAAAACATTCCCAAGAAATACATAAGCCTAACACTGATAATCAGCATCACATGTTCTCATGCATAGCAAGAATCAAAGAGATGTATGGACATCAACATTGGTACAACATTAAATGTGAACACTGTAATGACACATTGTGACCAGAAAGTTCAAAGATAGCGTGCAAACACCACGTGAAGACAGAAAATCTAGTATACATGTAAGTAATCCACAACTTACTCATTCTAAGAATTATTTTAAATGGTACTCTTAAAGAATAAGCATTTGGCCCAACAGGTACGCGGTGAATGCGCTTTTATTGATGGAACAATCACTCTTACCATCGTTTTTTTAACGAAGCAATGACACAAATTGTGGATACAGAATGTGAAAAGTTGGTTCTCATAGAAGGCTAAACTGACCCCAAAAAAGTTCCACAAAACATTCTGTCTCTCATAGGACAAGAGAAGCTCTTCTACTTCTGTTTCCGTCTCAGTTCAGATGCATCCATACAACAAACCATAGAAGTCCACCCCCTCACTGATGCCCCCAATCCAAATTCCATCCCACAAGAGAAAAGCACTGTTTCAAATCCTTAACATATGACACATGCTAAACCACCAGCAACATCATATGCCAAAACTCCAAAGAAGCATAGCCGTGATAATCAAGGTAAACACTCACTTTACATACCTATTTCCCTAACACATTTTTGTTATGGTATTCTCATTGGATTATTAGTTTTTACTAAGCACTAAACAACATTTCAATGAAAAATGTGAATGCCCTTTGAATTTAAAGCTTTTTTCTTATAAGAAAAGTGATCTGAATAGAAAATAACGTTTATAAAATAATTTAGGAATCATAGCTGTGTGGTACCCCCACAGTTGTAGAACTTCAAATGGCAAAATAGAAATGTTTTTAATTAAATTATAAGCATAAAGATATAGAATCGGTTGTGAATGCTCTTAGTTCAGTTTTTAGGTACATGAATTGGTTGCTTTGGTGATGTGGTTGGTTTAATGGGATGAAGGTTTCTATCTGGGCACTTTTCATTTTTTGAATTGTCTTCTGCAAGTTATTTCATATTTTTCGTTATGTTTGGCTCCTTGTAATTTATTGGTTTGGTTGCAAGGGGTTTAAGCGTGGACCAAGTGATAAAGGTATGATCATGGTTATTCTATTCTGCATGGTTTTTAATGGGCGGAATTGGATTGCATTTTTGTTGGGCCGTCCTGGGCCAATCAGAGTGGTGTCAAATTCTTTTAGTTTTGTTTTTAAGTGTTGAATCTATAGATTATTAATAGTCTAGACTCTAATGTTTTTGTGATAATCAATAAATTTTCAGGTATAACATTCATAACATTGCCCATGTTTGTGTATCTTCTATGACAACACAATAGCATTTCAATAAGAGTAAAATTACCATTATACACAATGTCCTAATATAGTCTCTTTTATAGATGCAGGTGAAAATCCAATGAAGAATAATAAAGAGAAAGCTGACTAGGGAGATGTGACAACCCGACTTTTCAGGTCACTTTCTAGCATTAACTGAACGTAAAACATATTAAATGTTGTGTGAACATTTATGTGCTTAACTGTGTTGACTTGTTGACTTTAGCAATTAAGGTTTTGTGTGATCGATCACTACGAGCATGCACGATAGTTTAAACGATTGAAATTCTATGTTAATTGTGGAATTATAATATATACATATATAATTTTAATTATTGTGTGATTAAAAGGGTTTTAATCATTTGATTATATGAAAGTTATGATTTTATGTGATCTTAAATATATAATTGTAGAGTTATACTCCATAACTTATTTTGCAAAACGAGACGTATATTTTCCTATTATCGTTAGACGAATAATATATTTTGACGTTCCTCGTTTATTTGTTCCTCCGTTAACCTTCGTTAGAGCCGTTAGATATATATGAAACTTTCGGGGGTCATTCTGTCATTTCCTAAACCTAATCCTACTTAATAAAATATGGAGGACCATTTCTGTATTTAGCCATAACCTTGCATCTATAATGGAGAATTTTGAGGGGCTAGTTCTGCCAAAACCCAAAACTGGGTTTAATTGCAACGAGAATTCAAGACGCGGACGATCAGTCGAAACCGATCATCACCATCAATCGTCGGTTTCTGTTTTGGACATCAATTGCCTTCAATGACCATCAATTTCCTTCAATGATATGAGTATATCATTTGCACAATCCCTCAAGACAGAAACCTCACACATACTTACTCGTTCTCTGCCTTTTCTCTCTCGTTTTATTTCTTTTTAGAGTTTTCCGGCGAGCATAAAAAAATCCGGCCAACCACTGCACCATCGGCTCCCATTTGACTCCCATTAGGATCGCCTTTCGACACCGAGCACGAAGGTGCCCTCAGTTTTAGGAATCGGAGCAACTTGCGGTGTAGTTTTCAAACTTCCGGGTTTAGTTTCGGTGTCAAAAACGTGTTTTCTCTAATCTCCGAATCGAGGTAACCATTCCTTTATGCTAGTCGCACATTTTTATGTATTTTATTTGTGTTTTACGATTTTCCGGTGACCGGAGCTAGGGTTCCGATCACCGGAATTCTTCAATGAAGAAGATGAAGTTGGCCGGGTACGGGTTATAAGGTGGGGGATCGGGTTATTGTACCAGACGCCAATCTGGCATGTTGGTTTGGGCGCTGGGCTGTTAAGCAAGGGACGCGAGTTCGAAACTTGTCCCCTGCGTTTTTTTTCTTTTCTGTTTTCCTTACACTATGTTATCTGGTGTGGGCTGATGGATAAAACGATTTCAATTCGGTAACAGACACATGCAAGGCGCTGGCCGAGTGGTCTATGCGCTGTGTCGGAGTGCAGAGGTCGCGGGTTCAATACTCGCCCCCCTCTTTTAATTTCTGTTTTTATTTCTAAACCAAGTTCTGATCTCCATCACCAGATAAAAACCTTTCGATCGAAACCTTAACACAATCGCGGCGCTGGCCTGATGGTACCATCGCTATATTATAACACAGAGGTCACGGGTTCGAACCCAGTGACCTCCATGTTACTGTTTTCTTTTTATTTTTGCATCTCTTGAGTATTTAATCACTAGGTTTTGTACCAAATGCGTTCCATATCCTATCTTAAACCCGTAAAGATTATAATTGAGACATTTAAACATCGTAAATCGTATTTTAGTTGTAAAACATGTTTAAAGTAAAAATATAGTTTTCAGTTTAAAACATCCACGTATATATATTTATTGATATGAAACTTTGGGTTTATTTAAAATGGATAAATAGATTCATTGTGTAAACTATTTTATATATATATACAAGACGTGGGATTGAAACAAATAATATTTTGTGTAAACATTAAATGTTTTTAGAAAACTATTTAGAAGCGTCGTTTTGGACTAGAAGCATAAAATACACGGTTTTGGATTATGATTCACCATAAATTGTCGTTTCCTTTCAAAATTAATATTTAAATCATTGGATTTAACATATTTACCTATATATATATTTATAACTTGTAGAAACTTTAATATTAACGTCACTTGAACATTTATTTAAATATATATATAGAATATATATGTATTTACTTAGAAAATATATATTAAAGATATATAGGATTTTCTCGCGTTATTTCGGTAATCGCTCGGATTTGGCACACGTGCCATCCTCGACTTATTCCGGACTTCACGATCCTTCGTTTTTATCACTTACGTTAGATTTAATAGTTTATAGAACACACACTTATACTCGTATGCTCGTTAGGTGATTGATTGCTTGCACAAGACTCGTTCTTGCTACTTGAATTAACTGTTTGTCTGGAAACCTTGCCGAGCAACCTAAGGTGAGTTTCACGGCCCCATTTTACTGTTTTAAATCCTGTTGGGGGAGGTTAACATGCATGATTTACACAACTGAGATAATTAGACTTTTATATATCACACGATTACTGATTACTGAGGCACACTAGACAACAAAGTCCTTCTCATGGTACCGTTAGTATTTGGTGATGATAGCGGGAAATATATTGTAGTACTACTGGGTTTGACAAACCCCACCCGGGCTAGTCGCTCTGGCACGATTGGATATCGAACGGGTGTTATATTCGTCCTCAACGAAACAAGGCAAACTATAAACAACTGTCAGCTTCGGTGACCATCACGTGCAAAGTTTCATGTACATAGCCTAGCTAGCTATCTGATATATATTAGTGATTATGCTCACAACTTGTACTGTTTTGAAGATACTAAACCTGTGAACTCACCAACCTTTGTGTTGACACTTTTTAGCATGTTATTTCTCAGGTCGCTAAACTGGATTGTCTGCCACGAGCTAGGATGCACCACATAAGGATTATTATTGTCATGCATGCGTCATAGACTTTAATATTTTTCAAACTCATTAACTTTTGGTTTGCGCATGTTTTGGCGCTGGAACAATTATTACAACTTTTGTCGTTTACGCTTCCGCATTTAAAAACGCATTTACTCTGGTTTTACTTTCTACATTGCATATAGACTGTTCGTATGGCTAATGTGTTCGATCCTGGTTTGTCACGCTCCCTGCGGCGCGTTGTCGCGCGTGGGATTTTTGGGGGTGTGACAGATTGGTATCAGAGCCATTGGTTGCAGCGAACTAAGATTCGTCTTAGACTGTAACTGTTTTGCATTAGTTGCACTTAAACATTTCTCTCATGCATCGTGATACTCACTGCTACGTGCACCTGGTTTACGGTATGTCGTATACATCATCCAATCCCATTATACTCACGGCGAGGAGCCGATTAGTCTTCAGTAATTTTTCTTAACCTCTCTAAGTTGTGTACCTCTTGGTTAACATTTATGTACGTCAAGACGTCGAATCATATTGAAGGATCACGGTTATACTTTTGACGAGCTGATTGCTACTCGGGATTATTCCGGATTGAACAGTGGGCGTGCCCATACTATGGATGTATGCTGCATAGGGAAGGTGGTGTAATACCTCTTCTTTTCCTTAAACCTCTATCTTAGCTTAGGAGGTGCTTATTATACATGCCTTTCATATATAGCTCAACTCTCATGCTTAGGGAACGAAATCATGACGTGCTAATGGTGCGATCATTCAACTTTAGCAGTGGAAACATTGTTGAATTCAATTGGTTGCTCATGAGGTCATTTGTATCTGCCTCTATTACCCTGAGCGTTTTCCCTATTGCTTTGATCTTTTAAGATCCCCCTCTTCTCGTTTCTATCGGACTATGCGTCGAGATAACGCAACCTGCGAACAACTCTTATAACCTCAACGATACCAAAGGTGGGCCGACTAAAGTTTCTCTTTATGTACAAGATGGTGTTCAAGTCGGTATGCGCAGTAAACCCTATTCAGAATCCTTTTAAGCTAAAATTATGGCTGACTCACTTCGGGTGGGTCATTCCAATTAAGTGAACATTTTGTTCTCGAGACTTGTCTCTTTAACGAATTCTTGTCAGGATAACTATCGGTTAGTGACTCTATTCTTGATACCAACTCCAAGGATATCTCATAGGTAATCCATATACCTGGTAGCTGAAGTAAGAGGAACTAGGGTGACCATATGGGGTAAATTACAGTTACGGGTGCACACGTAAATGTAATTTGCAATGTATGGAAATCTTAGGGAATCCGAAACGGCAAGCTGATGGTTGTAAAGGATGCAATCTCTTACCTTAAACCCCATGACGTCCGAATGTCGGGCATGTTCGCCTAAATCGGACGGTTGAAAGTCCTCCATTCTTGTAAACGCAATCCCACCTGATCTGATCCCTTTTTATTATTGGATTCTAATCCATTTGTGAACCTTTTTGGAGCATATTATGAAAAGTTGGTCCTGGTAGGACACCGTCACACTCGTGTATTTCAATGACCAGTTTTCCGTAACTACGAACACTCTCGATGAAACCCATGACTGGTTTGAACTCATCCTGAATCATAATTCTATTTTTATGATCTTACCGACCATATCAATCCCTAGAACTCTATGATCGTGAGATAACTTGGACATGCATTCACCAGACGAATACCTAGACAACGTTAGATGAACGAATTGGATAATTCTGGGAATCAGTCTGGAAACAAGTCTTCCAACCAGCAGAACCATCAAAACTAGAATCGCAAGTTTGATAACTCTAGGAATTATCCTCAAACAACCAGAAGCAGAACAACCAAGGCCGAGGCGGCCAAGGAGGATCATCGTACATGGGAAATTCCCCACGTTGTAACAAGTGTGGTTTCCATCACTACGGTGCGTGTGACTCTTATGTTTGTGCAAATTGTGGAAAGAAGGGTCATCAGTCCAAAACCTGCAGGGTTAAGAACAATGGGAAACAAGTTCAGGATGCTGAAGCCCCTAAAGGTTGTTTTAATTGTGGTAAAAATGCCACATAAAGAGAAATTGTCCCCAGCTGAACGGTGGAAACAACAACAACAACTATAACAACAATAATAATAACACCGGGAATCGCAACGACAATAATAACAACAACAATGGGAACAATGGAGGAAATGGTGCCAGAGGTAGAGCTTTTGTCATAGACTTGGGAGATGCTAGAGCATATCCAAATGTCGTTACCGGTAAGTTTTCTCTTAACGGATACTATGCTCTAGTCTTATTTGACACTGGTGCTGATAGAAGCTTCATATCTACTAAATTTAGCAATATGATAAATGCCAACATGACTCCTTTAGATGCTAAATACGTAGTTGAACTTGCTAATGGTAAACTTGTTGAGTCCACCCATGTAGTTAAAGACTGTAAATTGGAATTGGCTGGCCATAAGTTAGAAATAGATCTTTTGCCTATCTCCTTGGGAAGTTTTGATGTCATTGTGGGAATGGATTGGCTATCCAAGAATCGTGCTGAAATCGTTTGTCATGAGAAAATTGTTCGGATACCGTTGCCTAGTGGAGAATTACTCTCAGTTCAAGGAGAAAAGTGTGGTACTGTTATGGGTGTGATATCTTATCTCAAGGCGCAGAAGTGTTTGCGTAAAGGACATTTTGCTGTTCTCGCGAACATTACGGAGAAAACGAATGAAGAGAAGAGAATTGAAGATATCCCGATCGTGAAGGACTTTCCTGAAGTCTTTCCGGAAGATCTACCAGGTCTACCGCCTCATCGAGAAGTCGGATTTCAGATTGATCTTGCTCCTGGAGCAGCACCTATTCACTACAAAAAAATAGGGTATCTGGGACTAAAAAATCAGTCTCTAATAATTCAGAATCAGTCCCTAATGTTTATCAGGGACTGATTATTTCAGTCAACTGCCAGTTACGGATACCTAGTACTAGATAATATATTTAGTACTAAAAATCAGTCCCTGATGCATGGGACCATTCAGAACTAAAATTTTGTCTCAGATACATATAAAATCAGTCCTTCATATATCACTTGGTACCATGTGATTTCAGTCCCTAATACATTTCTTCCGGGACTAAAAATCAGTCCCTGATGCATGGACCATTGAGAACTAAAATTCTGTCTCGGATACATATAAAATCAGTCCTTCATATATCGCTTGGTACCATGTGATTTCAGTCCCTAATACATTTTTTTCATGGCTCAAAATCAGTCTTTAAAACTATGACATTTCACTCCCAAATGCAATCGTTAGGGACCAAAAATCAGTCCTTTAAACCACATAAATTTCACGCCGATTTAGTCTTCGATAAGATGTTTCAGTGACTAGGAATCATTCTCTAATAAATTTGTTTTTCAGTCTCCAATAAACTCGGTTAGAGTCCAAAAATCAGCCTGAAACATGAATTTGAAGTCTTTTAGGACTGAAACATAATTCTTCACATAGTTGATATATAGTTAATTTTGTACATGAAACATGCGATAAAAATAGAAAACTTATCGCAAAATACTTAAATCAACAACATAAAAAAAAAAAGTTCAAACATAAGCAATAGTAAAAGTCAAATGACCAACTCTAAGATATTAGATAATTAACTACTAAACTTTAAATGATGCGTGTCATTACTAGACTAGATCATCATCGCCAAATTCGTTGAGTTAGGCATCTGGACCACTTGCTTCGCTACCTAAAGGTGAAATACATGATTCGCGATTGAATGAGACTCCTCGGCATGTGATAACTTGCTTTGCACTATTGGCTTCCATCTGCTCATTATATATCTACAAAATGAAATATCATACATGTTACTATGTCCAAATTCAGAATCTGAGTAAAAAAGATCAACATATGTATTTTGAATAGTCAATTTCGGTGCTGGAATACTATATTGTAATGAAAGATATGTTCTTGTAACGCCTTAGGTAAATTCAGCCTACCCGGGTCGATTCCAGTCTTCTTCATTCCGGCAATTGGATTTCATTTCTGATCATGCTACTTGTGGATTTGTTCTTCCTCCATTCGCTTTCCAGTGCGCACTCAAAGTACCCCGGGTGCATTTTCATTGGAGATGTAATCGAGTATTCACATACTCCATAAAAACTTTATTTTCTCGCAACAAATGGAATTTTCCCTACATTAAGTACATTTGTTAATAATACAAACAAAAATATATGATCTGAATAGCTTCTTTATAACTATAAGTAAAATTATATAGAACTTACTTGTATTTTTTCATACATTACATCTTTCACTTCTTTTGGTACCAATTCCCATTTTGAAAGTTCATTGGACATAAAGAACGAATTACAATCCCACACTCTGTTGTAAATTTTGTAGTCGATGCCTCAATGAAGCCTTTTGTAGCATCATCCATTAGCAAAGATAATTTACAACCCTTAGGTAGATCCCGTGTGGCACTAAGATTAAGATTTGGACCACGGCCACGCCTCTTTGAAGGATCTACAATTGGTTCATCTACAGGTTGTTCTACATGTTGATCTGCACATGGATCGGCGTGTTCTTCTAGCTATTGAATCTAAACATAAATCTCCTTAATAAAATTATCACATAGGTTAAAAAGTATTTGATAGCATGTAGCTAAAGGGACCAACTAATGTTCTAAATCTGCAATTTCAAGTATTTATTTTTTGACATATATTTAGGAATTCAGCTTTTGGTGATTCTTCTTAAATATTTAAATAATCAATAATATATGGCATTTACCGATAGCTGTAGTAGCTCTAGTGTGGTTACCCTTGCGCCAACGCACTAAGCGTTGTGTAACCATCTGATTTGCAGGTTCGGCTTAATCTTCTTCGGCCCTCGTTCGTGTCATGACCATCAACACCAACAAAATGATCTCCCACATTGTAATTCTACAGAAATAGTTATCAGTACTTACGTTTTATCAATACTAAAAGGTAGAATATAGGATTTATTAACAAAATAATTAAAATATTACTGTAATTAGGCTTCTAGAGAAACCCATTTCCAATTACTAATTCTTATTACTGTTGTTGGATAGATATTCTATTTTTTTTATAGAAACAAGCTGTGATAGACCAAATTTGAAGTATGAAATGACGGAGAAAAGCAAAGAGTCATTAGAGCAGCTTCGACAACTACTGTCTAATAGGTTCAATGGTTCTTTTGGGATTGTATATTGCCTATTAAAAAACAAATGTATGGAGGTTTCCTAAAACAAGTCCCAATTAGAGTACTTAATGAAGCGAGATCAAGAATAAGAGGTAACAGAATGATAATTTTGGCAATCAATGACTAGTATCTAAACAAGCAGATAAGCAAAAAACTCAAACACCCCAAAAGGCTTTTGGCTTTATCAAATAAGCAATGAGCAGATAAAGTAGGTTTTATAAGCAATCACAAACACCATAATCATATTCTACATTCATCCAAAAACAGGTCTACAATAGTACTATCCAATGAAATCCTTCAAAGTTAAAGTCAACAACAGGAGTATTCAATTAAACGCTTCCAATTTATGAGCATTTCTATATGTTGATTGAAATTTGGATTCAAAACAGTAGTAATTTGACAATTGAATCAAACAATATCATATAAAAACCATAATCATATTCTGCATTCATCAGGCTCGACAACCTTAGAATCACTCATCTTAGCATAGCATGTATCAGGGGCGGACCTACCTTAGGTCCAGGGGTAGCCCGTGCTACCCCTTAAACTCGTACACGAAGTGGAAAAAAAATTGAATTTTGAGTTTTTATATGAATATGCATCCCCTTAAGATAGTATTTATATTTATTTTGCTACACGTTAAGCATTGGAACGGCCAGACTAGCTGGCCCGCGATCTGTTTCCCCAAGTGGAACACTCAGGTAGTCAGGTTCGATTCTTGTAACAATGATTTTTTAAAGATAATTTTTAATTCTTTGTTCACATTAACTCTCCAGGCACCTACAAACCAAGTCCTTTGTTTTACACATTAACACCGGCCACTTAATTAGAGATATACTTGCTAAACATTTTGATATTAGATAGAAGTATATAAGTTTATTTAAAACTATTAATAATTTTTTAAATAAGAAAGACATTTTTGGTATCTTATAGCGATTATTGTGATAATAATAATAATTAAACATATATTAGGATAATCCTTGATAATTTAAGCTGCAATTAATGTAATATTTGTGTTCCATTACTTCTATTATATATATGACGATTGAAAAAGTTTTTTTTTAATTAATCTTGTGTTAACTATGAAGATATATTATTTGTTTGAGACGAAACGACGTCGGATTTTCTTAAATTATTGTTTTATGTGCCCATAATATCTTCGTCGCAATGCAAGGTTTTATATACCACTTCTTATAAAACAATAACAAATTTGAAGAAAATCATAGGTCAATTATCAACAAAATGAGATTTTGATGAGTTTTTCATTAAGCAGTCATAACTTGACCCGAGACAGGGACTCGGCCCTTTGAACCCCGCTAGGGGTTGCTGCCTCTCGGCCCTCTCTCTTATGAGCGCTGCCCCTGAACCTCTACCAATATATTTTGTGCTACCCCTTAAAAAAAAATCTAGTTCCGCCCCTGGCATGTATAGAAATTATTTACCTTAACATAGTTACTTACAGTGGCATTCATGAACATCAAGCATTCAAAGATTACGACCCATTTGGATTTTCGAGAAACAAAACCGAGAGGACTACTTTCAGTTGCTTGATCCTTCTCGCTCCTTGGGGTTGCCTCGATGCACTAAGCTGCACAACAGCCCTGGGACTTCCGATCTTCACTTGGAGTAGCAGGTAGAATAGGGTGGTGATCGAATGAGAAAGAAAAGGAAGAGGGGGAGAGTAGGCCGTAAGTTTTGGGGAGATGGACGAGATTTCTACGGATTGTGGGAGAAGGCGTGGGGGGGGGGGGGGTAGTTGAGACTTGAGGAGGCGAGTTAGTTTGGGATTTTAAATTGATGAGGAATCTCCAATCCCTTCAAATTTTCGAAATTTTTAAAAGAGTTCTAAAGGACCGATTTTTTTTTTATAAACCCAATAATTGTTTATTTTTATAACTTATGAAGTTTGCTGCATTGTAGAAGAAGTTCTTGAGTAATGTTTATAAGTCATTAGCATAGATGAGAATAACAATCATGAAAGCCAGCTAACAAGTAGAGTCACATAATACTACGTAAAATAGATTGTACAAGTGACGTTTGAGTTTCAACGAACTCAAACTATTGGGATCTTACTGTGTTTGAGCGTCTTGACCTCGCGTTTTGGTATCATTGACGGTCGTAATTTTCCGAGTTAATGTTTATTTGGTCATTAATGTTCTTAATGGTCATTTCAGGCCATTAATTCTATATTGGATGTGCTAATGCCCATTTAGTGTTAATATAGTCACTAATGACCAAATACACTTCATTATGGTCAATTAGGATAGATCAAGGTAACTGATTGTCGGTTTTAGGTACATATGATCATTTGAGGCTAATAATGATCGATATGAGTAACTAACAGTTAGTTAGGGTCATTGATGGTCATAATATGCTTGGTTGAGGTTAATTTCGACATTAATGTTCTCAGTGGATAATTATGGTCGTTGATGGTTAAATATGGTTAACTTGTACATTATAATCCAGTTAGAGTTCATTTTGATCAGTTTCGGTCATCTAAGATCTATCATTTTTGTTTTACGATATATAATAGTCGATTAAGGTCAATAAAGGTCACATAGGGTCATTAACAACCACTTATAGGTAATGATGGTCATTTAGGGCCAAAAGACACATTACTGAGAGATTATAGATCATTTTGCTCAAAGAGGGTTAATTATGGTCACTGAAATAGCAGTCACCAACCCCGTGCAGCAAAACACAGTTCAATTCCTGATTTCAAAGTCACAGATTAACTAGGGAACTTGCAACATCAAAGAAATAGCATAAGTATTAATGTTATCAAACTTCTTAAGATTTCAGGAAAAAACCAAATACAAATATGGGCAGGGGCGGACTTGTTAAGGGCCCAGGGGGTCCCCGTGGACCCCCTCAACCTCGTACGCAAAGTGAAAATAATGTGAACGGTTTTTTGATAATTTTTTTTAGTGATGAAAAGATAATAAATACTTAGTTTGTGAATATGAAACAAAGTGATTAACTAGCCAAGTGGTAAGAACTTTTGTTGGAATTTGAAGTGATGCAAGTTCAAATTTGGTGCTTAACATTTCACCCAATTTTTTTTGTTAATTTAGTGCTATAAATGAGGAGAGTAAATGGGTGTATTTCATGTTTCCCATCTTTTTTAATTACTTTCATTATAGTCCATTCTTTTCAAATACATTCATCTTAGACCATTTTTATAATAAATTATTACAATTACAAAAATATAGTTTTTTTATACATTTTGTCATTTTTTTTCACGCATTACTTTTTCTTTTTTCTTTATTTTAGCTATTTTACTATTATATCGTTGTCAATGTTACGTAAATAGTGATTCCGTAAAAAAAGTTGTGGACCTCCTCAATAAAATTTCTAGTTCCGCCCCTGAATATGGGGCGATTGGATTTGTTGTTTTCACAACATGTTTATTGTCTAAAGAAAGAAAGAAACAACAATCTAATTCACTTATCTACAACCTAACAAATCATCTAAAACAAGTTTAAACCTCCATCATATTAAAAAACAATATTGATCAAATCAGAACTAGAACCCTATTATTATAGATTTAATTACTTCATCAATTTCATAAAATCACGTTTTAGTTCACTGATCAATAAATCGAGCCCCACACCTTTTAAATCGATCGAGCCTCTATTGTTCAAGAAATAGATCCTTTCAGAACTCAAAGATTGTGACGAAGCTTCTAGTTTTCGGGTGGAAGCGCAATTGGGCAAGAAAAGGTCCACAAGTAAATAAACACCAACATGAATGGCGAGACAGGGCAGTAGCCAATAGGGTTGGAAGTTAGGAGTTAGGGTTGCACCCCTAATAATTTAAATATATAGGTTCGGAAGTTTATAACAAATTAGATCTTACAACAATTTGTTTCGTTTGAGATATCTCATGCTTAACACTCGGAATCGAAGCCTTGGATAAATGGATTTTCAATATTTCTCAACTTAAATAGTATATAGTATGTTTTGGGAAGTATTGCGATTTTTTTATATGTATTTTTTGTTCACTAATTTACACTTTTCTTAAATCAAAATATGTTTTGGGAAGTATTGCGATTTTTTTATATGTATTTTTTGTTCACTAATTTTCACTTTTCTAAAATAAAAAAGTCGACTATCTATCATTCTGACTTTTATTCATATTTTAATTTTTTTTTTGGTGAAATTACATTCTAGCTAGCATTATTTTAACAGAGGATAAGTTTTAGTAGCATCGCAACCTGTAAAGAACAATGTTATTGTTTTTAGTAGAATCGTATCCTTTCAGGAAAAAGGTTGCAGTTTTTAGTAAAATTTATAACTTTTAAATAAAAAAATTGCATATTCAATATAATTTTGCAATTTTTTTATAAAAAAGGTTGCAGTAGCTCTTCTAATGTAACTATATCCAACAAATTTGTATTAGAGTCAAATGCAACTCATTTGAAAAAAATGTTTTCATAAAGTTGCATTAGGTGTATTTTCTAGTAGTGATACATTTTAATTTATAACCCTTGTATGGGACTGAAATTCAGTATCCAAATATTTCCCCTCTAGAATATTTAATTTTACATCAATATTTGTGATTGAAAGTTTGTCTTAAATAATCAGTCATATTATTAGAGACTAATTACCAGTCACTATGAAGGGTCATAAACGTATCAGTCTCTATTATCATTAGTAACTGATTTGTTAGTCGTAGATACTGCTTATCAAAGACTAAATATTCAGTCTCTAAAAGTTTTCCCTTATTTGGGACTGAAATTCAGTAACCAATCCAAAATATTTAATTTTACATTGATATTTATGACTGAAATTTAGTCTTAAATAATCAGTCATATTATTAGAGACTAATTACCAGTCACTATCATCGGTCATAAACGTATCAGTCTCTAATATCATTAGTAACTGATTTGTTAGTCGTAGATACTGCTTATCAAAGACTAAATATTCAGTCTCTAAAAGTTTTCCCTTATTTGGGACTGAAATTCAGTAACCAATCGAAAATATTTAATTTTACATTGATATTTATGACTGAAATTTAGTCTTAAATAATCAGTCATATTATTAGAGACTAATTACCAGTCACTATCATCGGTCATAAACGTATCAGTCTCTAATATCATTAGTAACTGATTTGTTAGTCGTAGATACTGCTTATCAAAGACTAAATATTCAGTCTCTAAAAGTTTTCCCTTATTTGGGACTGAAATTCAGTAACGAGACATTTCCCTCCAAAATATTTAATTTTACATCGATATTTATGACTGAAATTTAGTCTTAAATAATTAGTCATATTATTAGAGACTAATTACCAGTCACTATCACGAGTCATAACAATATCAGTCTCTAATATTGTTAGTAACTGATTTGTTAGTCTTAGATAGTGCTTATCAAAGACTGAATATTCAGTTCCAAAAATTTTAGTCCCCAATAGTCATTTTTCTTGTAGTGATTGCTTGTGCACCTTATCGTTTAGCACCAAATGAGTTACAAGAGCTATATACTCAACTTCAAGAGCTGCTTGAAAAGGGATTTATTAGGCCCAGCTCATCACCCTGGGGAGCTCCAGTGTTGTTTGTTAAGAAGAAGGATGGAACATTTCGAATGTGCATCGATTACAGAGAGCTCAACAAGGTAACTGTCAAGAATCGTTATCTCTTGCCAAGGATCGATGATTTGTTTGATCAACTACAAGGATCTAGCTACTATTCCAAAATCGATTTAAGATCAGGTTATCACCAGTTGAGAGTCCGCGAGGAGGATGTCTCGAAAACAGCGTTTAGAACTCGTTATGGTCATTATGAGTTCATGGTTATGCCATTTGGGTTAACCAACGCACCAGCGATTTTCATGGACTTAATGAATCGCGTTTGCAAGCCATATCTCGATAAATTCGTCATCGTCTTCATTGATGATATTCTGATCTATTCTAAGTCTAAGGAGGAGCACGAACAACATCTTCGTTTGATCTTAGAGTTACTCAAGAAGGAGCAATTATATGCAAAATTTTCAAAGTGTGATTTCTGGATGCGTGAGGTGCAATTTCTTGGTCATATCGTTAATGATCAGGGGATTCACGTTGATCCAATCAAGGTTGAGGCAATTAAGAATTGGCCTGCGCCTAAGACACCAACGGAAATTCGCCAATTTCTTGGTTTAGCAGGTTATTATAGACGATTTATTGAGGGATTTTCGAAGATAGCCCAACCTCTTACGGCGCTAACGCATAAAGGAACGGCGTATAACTGGAATGAAAAGCATGACGCTGCTTTTCAGCTACTAAAGCAGAAACTTTGTAGCGCGCCAATATTATCTCTACCAGAGGGTTGTGATGATTTCGTGGTGTATTGTGATGCATCGAAGCAAGGATTAGGTTGCGTGCTGATGCAAAGAGAAAAAGTCATAGCTTATGCCTCTCGTCAATTAAAGATTCACGAGCAGAATTATACAACTCATGATTTGGAGTTAGGAGCAGTCATTTTCGCGTTGAAAATTTGGAGACATTATCTATATGGTACAAAGTGTACTATCTACACTGATCACAAAAGTCTCGAGCATATCTTTGCTCAAAAGGAGTTGAACATGAGACAACGTCGCTGGGTGGAACTTCTTAATGACTACGATTGCGCAATTAGATACCATCCAGGAAAGGCTAATGTGGTAGCCGATGCCTTAAGCCGAAAGGATAACCCCAAGCCTAGAAGAGTTCGTGCGTTGCAACTCACTATTCATAGCGGTTTGCCTGATCAGATCCGGAATGCACAACTCGAAGCACTCAAAGCTGAGAACATGGAGTTAGAATCCTTGCGGGGTATGGATAAGTTATTGGAAGTCAGATCAGATGGTATCCGGTATTGTGCGAACCGAATATGGATTCCCGTGTATGGAAACTTGAGGGAATTGATTATGGATGAAGCCCATAAGTCTCGTTACTCTATTCATCCAGGCTCGGATAAGATGTACCAAGATTTGAAACTGATTTATTGGTGGCCTAAGATGAAAGCAGACATTGCCACTTACGTAAGCAAGTGCTTGACTTGTTCCAAGGTTAAGGCGGAATACCAGAAACCGGCAGGGTTACTCCAACAACCAAAAATTCCCGAGTGGAAATGGGAGGGTATCGCCATGGATTTTATCACAAAATTACCCCGTACAGCAAGCAAATGTGATACAATTTGGGTAGTTGTTGATCGCTTAACTAAGTCGGCACATTTTCTACCGATCAAGGAAACTGATACCTCCGAGACATTAGGCAAACTTTACCTTAAGGAGATCGTCGCACGACATGGAGTACCTGTTTCTATCATATCGGATCGAGATGCTCGATTTACATCCAAATGTTGGGAATCTCTACATGAAGCATTGGGATCGCGTCTGGATATGAGTACTGCATATCATCCTCAGACCGATGGCCAAAGTGAAAGGACCATACAAACTCTTGAGGACATGCTGCGTGCATGTGCTATTGATTTTGGTGAAAGTTGGGATAAACACTTACCCTTGGTGGAATTCTCTTATAACAACAGTTACCACACCAGTATTGGTGTAGCTCCGTTTGAAGCACTTTACGGGCGAAAGTGTAGATCACCCCTATGTTGGGCAGAAGTTGGTGACAGTCAACTCACAGGTCCTGAGTTGGTACTCGAGACAACAGAGAAAATTGTGCAAATTCGTAATCGTATGGCAGCCGCACGGGATAGACAGAAAAGTTATGCGGATAAACGGCGTAGACCTTTGGAATTTAAGGAAGGAGACAAGGTCTTGTTAAAGGTCTCACCCTGGAAAGGTGTAGTGCGTTTTGGTAAACGTGGTAAGTTAAACCCAAGATACATTGGGCCATTTGAGATCGTTGAGAGAGTTGGTCTATCAGCATATGAACTCAACTTACCAGCAGAGCTAAGTGGGGTCCATAACGTTTTCCACGTGTCGAATTTAAAGAAATGTTTAGCAGATGAGACATTGATCACTCCACTCGAGGAGTTACATGTGGATGAACAACTTCGATTTATCGAAGAACCGGTAGAAATTATGGACCGGGAGGTTAAACAGTTAAAGCGTAGCAAAATCCCAATCGTTAAAGTTCGTTGGAACTCGAGACATGGTCCTGAATTCACATGGGAACGCGAAGATCAGATGATGAAGAAATATCCCAGACTATTCAAGGTTCAGCCTTCGTCTAGTTCAGGTACTGGTTTAATTTTCGCGGACGAAAATTCTTCAACAAGGGGATGATGTGACGACTGAGAATTTTTCTTTTCTTTTCTTTGTGTCTAGCTCATTAACTTTTACCGCATTACGCAATTTTCGAGGACGAAAATTCTTCAACAAGGGGATACTGTGACAACCCGACTTTTCAGGTCACTTTCTAGCATTAACTGAACGTAAAACATATTAAATGTTGTGTGAACATTTATGTGCTTAACTGTGTTGACTTGTTGACTTTAGCAATTAAGGTTTTGTGTGATCGATCACTACGAGCATGCACGATAGTTTAAACGATTGAAATTCTATGTTAATTGTGGAATTATAATATATACATATATAATTTTAATTATTGTGTGATTAAAAGGGTTTTAATCATTTGATTATATGAAAGTTATGATTTTATGTGATCTTAAATATATAATTGTAGAGTTATACTCCATAACTTATTTTGCAAAACGAGACGTATATTTTCCTATTATCGTTAGACGAATAATATATTTTGACGTTCCTCGTTTATTTGTTCCTCCGTTAACCTTCGTTAGAGCCGTTAGATATATATGAAACTTTCGGGGGTCATTCTGTCATTTCCTAAACCTAATCCTACTTAATAAAATATGGAGGACCATTTCTGTATTTAGCCATAACCTTGCATCTATAATGGAGAATTTTGAGGGGCTAGTTCTGCCAAAACCCAAAACTGGGTTTAATTGCAACGAGAATTCAAGACGCGGACGATCAGTCGAAACCGATCATCACCATCAATCGTCGGTTTCTGTTTTGGACATCAATTGCCTTCAATGACCATCAATTTCCTTCAATGATATGAGTATATCATTTGCACAATCCCTCAAGACAGAAACCTCACACATACTTACTCGTTCTCTGCCTTTTCTCTCTCGTTTTATTTCTTTTTAGAGTTTTCCGGCGAGCATAAAAAAATCCGGCCAACCACTGCACCATCGGCTCCCATTTGACTCCCATTAGGATCGCCTTTCGACACCGAGCACGAAGGTGCCCTCAGTTTTAGGAATCGGAGCAACTTGCGGTGTAGTTTTCAAACTTCCGGGTTTAGTTTCGGTGTCAAAAACGTGTTTTCTCTAATCTCCGAATCGAGGTAACCATTCCTTTATGCTAGTCGCACATTTTTATGTATTTTATTTGTGTTTTACGATTTTCCGGTGACCGGAGCTAGGGTTCCGATCACCGGAATTCTTCAATGAAGAAGATGAAGTTGGCCGGGTACGGGTTATAAGGTGGGGGATCGGGTTATTGTACCAGACGCCAATCTGGCATGTTGGTTTGGGCGCTGGGCTGTTAAGCAAGGGACGCGAGTTCGAAACTTGTCCCCTGCGTTTTTTTTCTTTTCTGTTTTCCTTACACTATGTTATCTGGTGTGGGCTGATGGATAAAACGATTTCAATTCGGTAACAGACACATGCAAGGCGCTGGCCGAGTGGTCTATGCGCTGTGTCGGAGTGCAGAGGTCGCGGGTTCAATACTCGCCCCCCTCTTTTAATTTCTGTTTTTATTTCTAAACCAAGTTCTGATCTCCATCACCAGATAAAAACCTTTCGATCGAAACCTTAACACAATCGCGGCGCTGGCCTGATGGTACCATCGCTATATTATAACACAGAGGTCACGGGTTCGAACCCAGTGACCTCCATGTTACTGTTTTCTTTTTATTTTTGCATCTCTTGAGTATTTAATCACTAGGTTTTGTACCAAATGCGTTCCATATCCTATCTTAAACCCGTAAAGATTATAATTGAGACATTTAAACATCGTAAATCGTATTTTAGTTGTAAAACATGTTTAAAGTAAAAATATAGTTTTCAGTTTAAAACATCCACGTATATATATTTATTGATATGAAACTTTGGGTTTATTTAAAATGGATAAATAGATTCATTGTGTAAACTATTTTATATATATATACAAGACGTGGGATTGAAACAAATAATATTTTGTGTAAACATTAAATGTTTTTAGAAAACTATTTAGAAGCGTCGTTTTGGACTAGAAGCATAAAATACACGGTTTTGGATTATGATTCACCATAAATTGTCGTTTCCTTTCAAAATTAATATTTAAATCATTGGATTTAACATATTTACCTATATATATATTTATAACTTGTAGAAACTTTAATATTAACGTCACTTGAACATTTATTTAAATATATATATAGAATATATATGTATTTACTTAGAAAATATATATTAAAGATATATAGGATTTTCTCGCGTTATTTCGGTAATCGCTCGGATTTGGCACACGTGCCATCCTCGACTTATTCCGGACTTCACGATCCTTCGTTTTTATCACTTACGTTAGATTTAATAGTTTATAGAACACACACTTATACTCGTATGCTCGTTAGGTGATTGATTGCTTGCACAAGACTCGTTCTTGCTACTTGAATTAACTGTTTGTCTGGAAACCTTGCCGAGCAACCTAAGGTGAGTTTCACGGCCCCATTTTACTGTTTTAAATCCTGTTGGGGGAGGTTAACATGCATGATTTACACAACTGAGATAATTAGACTTTTATATATCACACGATTACTGATTACTGAGGCACACTAGACAACAAAGTCCTTCTCATGGTACCGTTAGTATTTGGTGATGATAGCGGGAAATATATTGTAGTACTACTGGGTTTGACAAACCCCACCCGGGCTAGTCGCTCTGGCACGATTGGATATCGAACGGGTGTTATATTCGTCCTCAACGAAACAAGGCAAACTATAAACAACTGTCAGCTTCGGTGACCATCACGTGCAAAGTTTCATGTACATAGCCTAGCTAGCTATCTGATATATATTAGTGATTATGCTCACAACTTGTACTGTTTTGAAGATACTAAACCTGTGAACTCACCAACCTTTGTGTTGACACTTTTTAGCATGTTATTTCTCAGGTCGCTAAACTGGATTGTCTGCCACGAGCTAGGATGCACCACATAAGGATTATTATTGTCATGCATGCGTCATAGACTTTAATATTTTTCAAACTCATTAACTTTTGGTTTGCGCATGTTTTGGCGCTGGAACAATTATTACAACTTTTGTCGTTTACGCTTCCGCATTTAAAAACGCATTTACTCTGGTTTTACTTTCTACATTGCATATAGACTGTTCGTATGGCTAATGTGTTCGATCCTGGTTTGTCACGCTCCCTGCGGCGCGTTGTCGCGCGTGGGATTTTTGGGGGTGTGACAGGAGAAGCTGACATGATATTTTGGGTTTGAAAAGGCTGACTAGGAAGAAGCTGACATGATATTTTGGGACTCAAGCAAGAAGAAAAACAAAAAGAAGAGGAATTTTGAACTTAAATTTTTTTTTTGGAACGGTAGTATAATATTAAAAAGACTTACAACGAAGCCAAGAAATTACATGAAAAGGAGGGGATTAATCATCCAGTTATTCCAACTAATGGAACACTTATCGTTTCTAGAACAAAACCATGTAAAAGAATTAAGCATCACTGAATCAAAAATACTACCGTTCCTATTTTTAGAAGGATGGTATATGGCCAGATTTCTGGTTTTCCATATAGACCACCACCAAATGAAGAAGATCGCAATCACCACATCTTTCTTCTTGTTCGACATCTTTAGATTATCCAAACAATCCAGCAGGTCTCTCGGATTGGAACAAGAAACAGTACCCAAGTCGAGCCACTTTTTGATTTTCTCAAACGAGGAGCAAAGGGTCGTACAATGGCCAAATACGTGGGACGAAGATTCAGCCGAAACGAAAATGTTAGAGAGATTGAGGCGGGTAGGAATTCTGTCTAAGAGAAGCCTCCAAACGAAAATGTTGATCTTTTTAGGGACCAGTCTGTTCCATCGGGTCTCAAACAATCCCACCGGGAGGGTTAAGTTATCCAAGTGACGACGGATACTCTTCACTGAAAACTCCGAATCCCCGTTAAGGTTCCATTTCCAACAATCCGGATTATTAGAGATATGGACCTCTTCGAGAAGTTTTAGGAGGTCGTTATATTGCAATCATTCCACACCATCCCTAATATCTCTTCTCCAATGCCATTTCCATCCAGAATTATCCCGGAAAAAAGAGATGAAATCATCTTTGCCTTCGGACAACGTGAACAGTCTCGGGAAACGGTGTTGGAGTTTAACCCCTTCGATCCAATAATCTTTCCAAAAAAGGGTATTGTTTCCCAATCCCACGACTTTGCTAATCATATTCTCATGCAATAGATTTTTATTGTGACAACCTTCCCAATTTTTCATGATACGGTGCCAAGTACTCGGAAATTTGCATTTCGAATGATCTCTAAGAGGGTTACCGTGAATAGCATTGATCACCTTCGCCCAAATAGCGTCCGGATTAGAAACCAAACGCCATTTCCATTTGTAAATTAGAGCCCTGTTCATCGAAATAAGACTCCCAATTCCCAAGCCACCATGATCTTTACTAGCAATCGTTTGCTCCCATTTGATCCACGCGATCTTTTTTTCTTCCTTATCGTACCCCCAAAAAAACTTCGAACGGATAGACTCGAGATTTTTATTAACCTGCAAAGGGAGAGGAAACAAAGAAAAATAATAGGACCCAATGGAACCCAGAACCGAGGAGGTTAAGGTAGCTCTACCACCAATCGAGAGAAGTTTGCATTTCCATCTACTCAATCTTCTTTGAAATTTCTCTTTAATCACCTTCCAATTCTCTATCCTTGCCATGTTGGCTCCGACAGGAACTCCCAGGTAAGTGAAAGGGAGCTTACCCGGTTTACAACCAACCAAGTTAGCCAACATACTTGTTTCGCCATAATCGATCCCAATGCCAAATATGGAGGACTTTCCAATATTTATTCCAAGCCCGGAAACCGAATGGAACATCTTGAGTAAATCCACCATGAAATTAAATTATAACTGCTAAACCTCTTATTTTTTGTATAAAATGTAACTATATAACTAAAATAGTAAAAGTCACGAAACTCCTATATCATGTCACACTTTGATTAATAAGAACTAAATAGTTATTATATAATTACCAACTGAAACCATCGCAACGGACGGTCAAATTGCTCGTTATAATTTAAAATAAAGAAACACAAGACAAAATGATACAAAAGAGAGTTATGTGGTTGAAGATTCATGTTCTAACACATTTTTCTTAAATCAAACTTTGAATCTCCTAAGAAAACTCATTTGTTCGAGGTACAACAATCAAATAAGTTTGTATCGTTGGAGAGGACACACACCTAAAATATTATTACCTTGATGATGAACAATATAAAGATCAAGAAATTGTAAAAAAAAAAAAAAAAAAAATTGTGTGTTTAAGAGAACTACAAATCAATGCGGTGTGTTTTGCAAGCCTGAGTTTGACACTCCATGCGACTCACTTATAAACACCATCAAGGAGGAAACTCATCACTTGAGAAAACTCTCTTGCGTCGGATTTGAACTTGGGACCTCAATGATCCTAAGCCCCAAACCATCATCCACATGTCAGCTTCTCAAATTTAGTCTTATTTGAGACTTAAAAGTTTTTCTTCACTTCAAAATAGCAACATCCACTAATAATCAACGACACCCGATAATAATCAACGACATCCACTAACTACAGCGTCTGATCACTAGCATCATCGCATCCTTTTGATCACGATTCCCTTTATCTTAACGTATCCATCGCCTTCGTGTCATCAATGCATTACATTACACCCATCGTGATAGAGAATACATTGTAATTTAAATATTAATAATAGAAAGACAATAACATAAATAAAATAATCTTTAGAACATTTAATTTCCCACTCAATAACCAACTTTTAAATTAAGATACACAACTTGCATGATTATTAATATAACTTGCGTGATTATCATCAAACCGCGCAGATAAATTTACTCCCCTTCGCACGCAAATTATCCTTTGTACAATAACTTTCCACTATATATATATATATATATATATATATATATATATATATATATATATATATGAAGAAGATCATTTGAGAACCAATTGGGTTTGAGAACTTAACCCTATATATATATATATATATATATATATATATATATATATATATATATATATATCGCAACAAATTATTTATCATATAATTAATTCCATCCATGTTTTAATAAATAAAACATCTACAATTTTTATTTTGTTTATTATTATTAATCGTGAAATGTTAATTAAAAATTACAGTCTTATTCGTTACCCAAGGTGTAACCCTTTTGTATCGGACCTCGATATTTACACTAATATTATCCGACGATTGGACATTATAATCCAACAAATTGATCATACCGTTGCAATCGAAATTGAGCAGTGATTCAAAGTAGATCCCAGTGGCGGAGCTACGTTGAAAGTACGGGGTGGGAATGCCCCTTGTATGAAGTGTAGAAGTCGCTAAAACCACTCGTAAGATCTAGTTATTTTTCAAGTTAATCTTGATTTTGAATGGATAAAGAGGCACCATCACCTATTAGAGGAGCACTTTTATCTCTTGGGGGCATACGTGTAAAGAAAATCGAGAAAAAGAAGGAAATAATACGATTTACAAGTCGCTGGCTATGGAGATTGGTAGGTGAATGTGAATAAGAAGATAGTTATATAAATATTTATTTTAATTTATTATTTTAGCCTATAAACAATCAATAGTCTATGCCTATAATGCCCTTTAGTTCATTATAGCTTAGGAGTAAAAGTTGTTTCTGACAATTATTTTAAATATGCATTTAAAAAAAACTGAATATATATATTATAGTTTTTAGCATACACCATCAGTCTTTACACTTTTCATAGTTTTTCTCAAAAGTTTAGCATAGTGAGTTTATTTTAATTTTTGTTTAAAGATTTTTCAAAAAATAAAAATAAAAATTGTTTCTTATTTATTTGTTTGTTGCTTAAATTTTTTCTATTATTATGTTGTATATGAGTTATTGAAAAAACTAAAAAATATCATAAGAGATAAATTTTTTATTATATTTGATAAATTATGTTTTTAGAGTTATATAATGTTTTACCCGACCCGTTGTTATAATACATGTTTATAACCTGAGTACCCAACCGGTCATTTTGATATGTATTTTGCCGCCCGTAGAAAAAATTATGTATCCACCACTGGTAGATCCATTGTTGATATGTTTCGGTGACAATTGAAAGTTCCGAATTGAACACGATTAAGCCATGAAGAAGACGATGAACTGAAGATCTGAATTCTACTGAAATCAAATCCAAACTCGAATTAAATTGCACTAGGAGAGTCGTAACACTAAACTAAATCTAACCATATCATTTGTTGATATTAAATACTAAATTTATAGAAGTTCGATCTTCATGTAGAGTAGAGATGAACAAGTTGACTTGAAAAAGTCAAAATCGGAAGGTTGGTAAAGGATTGCGGTGGCTTGTTTAGAGGTAAGACGGTTGGTGATATGTAAGTGGTTTGGACGAGCCATTGGGATGAAGCTGTGAAGTTGCCGGTAGGGTTTGAGGTGGTTGCGAGGAGCGAACAGGGTGGGATAGCGGCGGTGCATAGTGAGGATGGTGATGATCGACGGAGAATACATATTTATTAGGTTAAATGATTTCTTTTAAAGAAATTACAAATATAGGTCCCTCCACTTTAAAGAATTTATAAAACAGTCCCTCATTTTTACTAACTTAGTTAAAAATGACACATAGGATACCACGTCAGCAAAAACTAACGGGGTTATGGTAATTTAACAGAGGTGCAATATGTTCCAATACCTTGATAATTCGAATTATTATGGAAAATAAACGTAATCGAGATCAATATCGGTCAAAATAACATAACTTGTATTATTAAAATCCAATAAACCTAAAACTTCAGGAGACGTTTGGTTCGTGAAATGTAATGGAATTGGAATTGCAGAGTTTTTTTTTAAAGTTGTGTTTAGTTTGGTAACGAATGAATTTGAAATACAATGAAATTATTTAATCAATGGAATTTAGTACTATATCACAATTCCTTAGAATTCATTCACTTTAACGAATGAAAGTTACATGATCTTAAATTCGATTGATTAAAGTAATTCATTCAAATTTAAATTTGTTCGTAACTCAACTAAGTACAACTTTAAAAGGAAAACTTATAATTCGAATTTCATTACATTCCATGAACCAAACGTCCCTACAAAATATCTATCTTATTTATGAGGGGTAATTGGTTACTGAGGATGGAACAATACACAACCTTAATTATATACATAACTCAATATCTCATTCTAGCCACTAAGAAGATGCCACTTGTCACCTAATTTGCTTTTTCTAAATGGTCATTTACCCAAAAAGTAAACTACCCCCTTATTTTTAAAACGGCTCAAACTTTTTTCCCGAAGTTGGTTTTTTATAAAAAATACCATTGGACTAGTCATATTTTTATTTTTAATTCGGATGTGGTCCCGATTTTTGTTGGAAAAAAAATTTGAACATCCATCTTAAGGCTGTGTTTGGCGCGCCATAAGCTAGCTTTTTTAAAAAGCCCCGTTTGGTAATGTCAAAAAACTAGCTTATAAGCTAGCTTTTAAAAAGCTAGTTGAAGTAGCTTTTCAACTAGCTTTTATAATAATTACAGTTTTACCCTTTTCTAACTTATACATATTTCCACTTTTAAATTTTAATTTATTTATATATATGTACTTTAATGACATTTTACATTTTTCAGCTAGTTTATCAGCTAGTTTTAACCAAACGCTACTAGCTTATAAGCTAACTTATAGTTTATCAGCTAGCAGCTAGCTTTTCAGCTAGTGCGCCAAACACAGATGTAAAACTGATGCATTTTTTTATGTCACTGCCGCACTGGTGCATTTCTCTGATAGCACTTGTGTACGTTTCTAGTAACACTGATGTTAATGGCGAACATTAGAAAAAATATATTCGAAACAAGTCGGGACCACATCCGAATTAAAGATAAAAAACGATGAGTTTAATAGTATATTTTTTATAAAAAAGGGATGTGCCACATGACAATCATCTAGAGTATCACTATTTGATCTAATTTGAAAGAGAGTTATAAAGTTATGTATTTTAGATATTGTCCCGATATATGTATGAGGTGTCGAGTGTCAACTCTGGTGGATATGCATTATAAACCGAGGTCCTGTTTTCTCTTCATCCTGTGGTCGTCAGGGAGGTTTCTTCCGTACAACAAAACCTAAAAAAATCTCACCAACGAAGAACAACATACAAAACTTCACCTAAATCAACGACCTACTTCTTCCATGGATCCATTTTATCATATGGTTTCTTCAATCATCGAGCTCCGGAAAGGTAAAATTCAGCAGATATAGTTTACGCTACAATCAGATCTTATGAATTTACCGTAGTTTATGAGATCTCTCTGGATTGGTGGATCGATAATGTGTGGAGTACTTGTAGTTTTCGCTATTTTAATTGCTGAATTGTGGTCAATTGTAGTTGTGTTGTATTAGGAGTTTTGAGATGGAGTTTTTGTTGAATCTGGTATTCCTTTAGTGCAGTGATTTATGGAGATATAATTTTGGTGCTTATCATATAGTTTTTTGAAGGTTTAGTCATATTAAGTTGATTGTTTTTGGTGAACTGTATTGTGATTTTTTTATGGATTAGTATGTTGAATGCATTGGCTTGTCCTCTTAATTGGAAAAATGATATTTTGAAATGCAAGTTTTGATATATACTGTTTGTGGTTAGGGGTTTAAAAGGTCAATTGCGTTCTATCCTGGATGTTTCGAGTGCTTTCATAGTTCCTGGTATGGTAGTAGTGGAGAATGACAGTTTTAAATCACAATTCAAGTTCCTGACTTTGAATAGCAATCAAAGTCCTTTGTAGAATTTTGTCTCTTTTTTGTTATCTTAAAGTCACACAAACAGTTAACGCTATCGAGCTATAAAAACAGTTTCAAAAAGAAAGAAGCTTTAGTTTTATTTCATGTATTATCCTGTTCACTAATACAAGTTTCCAAGACATGTTTTCTTGCTTAAGTTTGACGTCTTGCTATTATTTTAATTTAGGATTTCTTTATTTGTTTTTACTTACATACTTGTTATTTTCTTGTATATGCTCTGTATTTTGTCTATAAAAGGGGCCTCTCTATCATGGAATAGAGGTTAGGTTTGCCCTCATCAACCCTCCCCAGACCCTACTGTTTGAGTGGGATTTTGCTGGTTATGTTTGTTTGCTTGTTTAGGATTTCTTTATTTTTTCATGAAACTATGTTGGTATGATATATAGAATATGTGTTTTGCAGGATTTGGATAAGAATCTGCAACTTGCAGGTTCATTTTAGAGTGTTATTGTATACCCCATTAGATTAGATTCATGTTGGTTTTTTATATCCTGAAAAAGAATGAGCTTGTCCAATAAAGGGCCTTTTTCCGTTGACAAAATGCTTAGTGCAACTGGAAAGACTGTACGTTTAAATCCAGATGCAGCAGAATTTGTTCCATTTTCTTTAAGATCACCTTCCGCAACTGCTGGTGATCATGGTGCATCTTCAAGTTTTGCTAATTTTGGGACAACGCCGGGGAAAGCAGTAGTAGATAGATCAGAGTCATCTGTGTCGAATAATTCAGATGATGAGGTACACCAATACTGGCATCACCAATTACCGGATGACATCACTCCTGACTTCAATGTTTCAGGAGATGTTGATTCTCAGGGAATCAGTGACCTTCCTTTTTCAACTTTATCTTTAGCAGATGTTAATGAAGCATCACGGTTCACTGCCAGTTTTCGAAAGGAATCATCTCATCAAACGAATAGCAGCACCTTTTCCAAAAACAAGGGATATCCTGTTCCATCATACGGTGAAAATCCACTTTCTTCTAGTTTTCAACAATTGTCTGCTAAACCATGGGATATGCATAGTGATCAGCAGATCAATGGTATTAGAGACGGGCCTTCCTACAATGGTGATCCTGGGCATGCTTACCTAGATGACATGCTTAATGAGCAACAGATGCAAAGTACAGAAGTGAACCCTCTTGAGTTTTTGGCTTCCCAGTTTACAGGTTTCGCAGCTGAAAGTCTTGCAGATGTGTATTTTGCAAATTCAGGAGACATGAATTTGACAATTGAGATGCTTACTCAGCTTGAGGTATATCCACCTTTGATTGGGTTAAATCATATACATTGTGGATAGTACATGATGAACTCCCGATGTTTAGTCTCATGTAACAACCTCAAACCATCATATTTTTGATTCTGTCCCAACATACATGACAAAGAATTAAAGTGGAAGAAGTTTGCAATTAATCCAACCCCTACAATTTTATGTTATGTTTGTTTATCAAATTCAGTTTTTGCCATTAATAATTATTATGATTGTTATGTCGTACTTGCTAGTTTGGTTTTTATAAAACTGACTGCTGTTAAAAAAAAGATTGTTATGTTGCCTGGCTCTTCTAGGTTGCTTCTTGCTGCCAAGAGTTTCTATAAGGACTGTAACTAGCCACTTGTAATACAAAGTCCGTGATAAAATACCAGGCTTTTGCCCTTCGATTACTGCCTAGATAAACACTCATTGTAGCGTCTGATTTGTACTTCTGGTAATTTCAGCTTCTAGGTTGTAGCTAATTTTTTCCTATCCGTAGAGTTTATTTCTATTAATTAACATTTTAGAACAGGAAGTTTGAAGGACATACTTTTCCTAAGGCCATCCTACTATC